>WAAB01012459.1:0-21991 GCA_013389865.1 Piaya cayana
TGCCTCAATTCATGTTTTACCCCCTTTCCCCTTGAAGGATGCTATAACCCATCTGCATCACCCCAGCCTGTAATAAGAAGGTGTCTTAGCCATGTGTCTCCAAGCACCCTTTGGATTCTGGTGCTGGTGTCGCTGCTGCAGCGGGGAAAATATCCAGCTCCAGCAGGGGAGGAGGGATGGTGAGGGAGGATGCAGCCTCTTCCACTGGGAACCCGAAGCCGGATTGTTCCTGCGGAGCAGCTCCCGGTGACTCAAAGGCGCTGGGTTTGTCTCTGCCCCAGTAAAATCTGGCACCGCTGAGCCGTTCGTGGCTCTGGACGCGGTGTCTCTGGCCCACAAGGTAAATTACAGTAGGATTTGCCACACTCGTTCTCGTCTTCAAAGTAAAAATGCTTCGTAGCAGGCTGCCTTAGGGAAAAAAAAATAGGGAAATGGTTCTTTCTAGCCAAGGAGATGTACTGACTGGCTTCTCCTGTCTCTCAGCTTTGATTTCCACCACCCCAGTGATAGGTGGCTGCTAAAATCCCCCCGTGCAGCGCTGCTTGTTGAAGGAGACCCTGCAGATCAGCACAGAGATGGTGGGAAAGGCTGCAAGAAATATTCTAGGGAAGAAATGGGGGAAGAAAAGAAAAAAAAAAGACCTTAGTGCTTGGGCACGCAGACCCTCAAATGTGCATTTGATGCAGTCCTGAGGCTGTGGTGCTGGTGCACTGGCTCTGGGTGGAAACAAAATCATAGAATCATAGATTAATCAGGTTGGAAGAGACCCACTGGATCATCGAGTCCAACCGTTCCCATCAATCTCTAACCCATGTCCCTCAGCACCTCGTCCACCCGTCCCTTAAACCCCTCCAGGGAAGGGGAATCAACCCCCTCCCTGGGCAGCCTCTTACACTGCCCAGTGACCCTTTCTCTGAATATTTTTTCCTAATGTCCATCCTGACCCTCCCCTGGTGGAGCTTGAGGCCATTCCCTCTCGTCCTGTCCCCTGTCCCTTGGCAGAAGAGCCCAGCTCCCTCCTCTCCACAACCTCCTAGAGGGAAAGTGAAGCCAACACCTTTCCCACTGGGAAAAGCAGCAAATCCGCTTCGCCTTCTCACCAATCGAGGGTTGTTGTCCTAACGAGCTCCTTTGGCACCGCACCAGCCCAAAGATAACGGAGGGTATTTGCCTTCCGAGCCCTCCTCCAGCCTCTCCCGCTGCTGCTTTTGTTGAGTCTAGGATGGAGGGGGAGAAAGGCCCCGCGGTCCCCCCCATCCCTCCCGATGTCCCAGCGCCGTCGGGCTGTGGGGGGAGAGGATCCTGTTTGGAGTTTGCCACAACTTGTTGTTGCGCGGCGCCCCGGGGAAGCTGGCACCAGAGCGTCCAGCCTTCTCCAGAGGGATGGGGGAGTGTTTGGCTGGGATTTCTTAAAGGCAATTTGGTGAGGACGCGGGATTCGAAGGCCGCTCGCTGTTCTCTAGCGAGCAAAAGAGGCTCGAGCAACTTTGGGTACTCAAAGAGGAGGGAGAAACCTGAGTGCTCTCCTGGTTTTGGCTCTTGAAAGAAACATGGACTGTGTTGGGAGCAGAAGCTGGGATGCGTAGAGGTGCTGGGAGAGCTGTGATGCTCCAGGAGGGCAGNAAAAAATATTTCCCAGAAAGGGTCACTGGGCAGTGTCAGAGGCTGCCCAGGGAGGTGGTTGACTCACCTTCCCTGGAGGGGTTTAAGGGACAGGTGGCCGAGGTGCTGAGGGACATGGGTTAGTGATTGATGGGAATGGTTGGACTCAATGATCCGGTGGGTCTCTTCCAACCTGGTTGTTCTATGATTCTATGATCCCTCCCTGCTGCGAGAGATTCCCTGCGACCAAGGACTGCGGCGTGCGAGGCAGGCAGCCAGGCTGCAGGGGAGTTCAGCGCGTTGAGTGCTGGGGTGAGCTGGAAGGTGGTGGGACACCTCCTGAAGCTCTTCACTTGTCCTTCCTCAGCTCTTGGAAGCCCTCAGCTCTGCAGCAGCAGCAGTGGGAGCATCTGGTGCTGGGGTGGTTGCAGGGGTGGGCAGAGCGCTCTGAACTGAGGCTGGAGTGTTAATTGCTTGTCCCCACGTGCTGCAAAGCGAGGTGCTGATCATAGAATCATAGAACAACCAGGTTGGAAGAGACCCACCGGATCATCGAGTCCGACCGTTCCCATCAATCACTAAACCATGTCCCTCAGCACCTCGTCCACCCGTCCCTTAAACCCCTCCAGGGTGCCTTAAACACCTTCCATCAGGAGCCTGTAAGAAAATACATATTTATAAAGGTCTGAGTGCTTTCCGTGGCTGTCTGGCCTTCAGACTAGTGAGAGCTGAATACAAGCGTCACTGTGGTCTGGTGGCTGCGCTGTTTGGGTCTTTAGTTAGCACAGAAAGTTGGACTCGATGAGCCGGTGGGTCTCTTCCAACCTGGTTGTTCTGTGATTCTATGATTCAATGAAATGTCTCTTAGAACACGCAGCCTGAGTCCTTCCAGACTGCAGAGCTCCAGAATTGCAGTGTGTGTTCAGCCAGGTGTATTTTTCACTATTAATCCATGAGGCGCGGCTGCTTTAAACACCAAACCCACTGTCTGGGGCTGAGCAGGCTGCTTGGAAGAGCGAGCGGGTCAGAAGACTGGGGTGGGACAACCAGCACGTTGGTCCCTGGGGACGCGGTGGCCCCGGCTGCACTGGGTGAGGCGATTCCATCTCCATCATCTTCGCGTGACTGATGTGGTCTCCTGCCTCAGCAGGTGCTGAGGTCCACACAGCAGCCTGGACATCATCATTGAGGATGAGGAGACCTCATCTATTAACTACTTGAAGGGAGGTTGTGGAGAGGAGGGAGCTGGGCTCTTCTGCCAAGGGACAGGGGACAGGACGAGAGGGAATGGCCTCAAGCTCCACCAGGGGAGGGTCAGGATGGACATTAGGGAATTTTTTTTCATGGAAAGGGTGATTGGGCAGTGTCAGAGGCTGCCCAGGGAGGGGGTTGATTCCCCTTCCCTGGAGGCGTTTAAGGTGTGGGTGGACGAGGTGCTGAGGGACATGGGTTAGAGATTGATGGGAATGGTTGGACTCGATGATCCGGTGGGTCTCTTCCAACCTGGTTGTTCTATGATTCTGTGATTAACTGGTGCTGTTCCGTGCTGGCAGGAGCCCTGAGTCACAGGGTCTGGCTTGCTGAGCGCTGGTGTCGATGCGTGCTAGAGACTCATCAAACTTTCTAGTAGAACGTTGCTGTGTGCCAGCCCCTGACCAGACTGATACACAGGACGTTTTGATGGGTCAGCCCTTTCCTGTTAGTGACTGAATATGTGCGAGTTTGTTATGGGGCTGGCTCGCCGCGGTCCCGTGGGCTCAGCCACCTCCGGGCTATGGAGTTTGCAGCAGGGGCTGGAGAAAAATATCCCGCATCTAACACCGGTGGATTGGGAGGGATTGTGCTGGGGGGGGTTGTTTTTCCCTCGGTGTGTAATCGGTGTTGATGTCTGCCCTGTTTATGCTCCAGCCCAGGGCTGCTGAGCCCACATGCAGCGTCCGAGGGCGAGTGAACACAAACCTGGCTGTCCCGGTCCCAAACTGCTTGGCTTGTGGCTCACAAAGAGAAAAGGAAGGAACGGTGAACCTGCTCTGGGTGGAGACCTGGGCTTTTGGTACCAGAATAGCAAGTTTCCAGTCCCAGTGCTGCAGATCTGCCACGCGGACGTGCTCCATTAGGACTGGAGGGGATCGTGTGCGTCATGAAGCAGCTCCCCGCAGTCGCAGGCAGATCTTTAATAGATGCTCTGGGACCCTTCCCAGTTTGGTGTCGATTCTGTGTGTCACCCCAGGCCACCGAGCGATTCCTAAATGCTCTATAATTAAGATAACCTGACAAGAAGAGACCAAAATATCTAGCTAGACTGCTGCAGGAGATAAGCTGGGCAGCGTTATCATGGCTCTTTATTCCAAGAACCCAATGGAATAAGAATCCCTTGTGATGTCTGGTAAGGGAAACATCAGGGAAATGCAACAAGTCATCTCAGTGGTCCCTGATGTGCTCCTAGTCCTGCTGGATCCCCGAACTGGGGACTGTTTTATCTACAAGCATGCGATGAGGACACCCTAGCCAGGCTCCTGTGGGTGCAAAGTTATCATCGGACCCTTCCAAGCCTGTTCACATCCAGATCCTGTAACCTCTGGGTTTTTCTCCTCAGTAGTTGGTGAGATGGGAATGTCCTTGTGGTGAGCAGTGTCTTGGCTCAGGACGAGCAGCCTGCAGAGGTGGCAGGAGCCTGTCCCTCTCCTCCTTCCACAGGGTAGCTCAGCACGTGCCTCTCTGATTGTTCTTTCTTCCAAGGGGACTGGCAGTTTCAGCATTTCTTCAGAGCACGAGTCACTGTATCTGGCATCAGTCGCTGCTGCTCGGCGTCTAGTCTAGAGTCCTTGGGAGGAGGGAGGTCCTCTCTGCTGCTGTAGTGGGAACCTCGTGAGCGTCTCGTTGTAGACGTTCCTCCCTGCGGATGGATGGATGGATTGTGCTGGACCAGCATATCCATATGCTTGTGGATTCATAGAATCATACAATAACCAGGTTGGAAGAGACCCACTTGATCATCGAGTCCAACCATCCCTATCAACCATTCCTATTCCTCGTAGCCCAGGACGGACCTTGCTAGCCAGGTCTCACCGCCCTGTCTGCTGCAGCAAATCCAGGGCTGGAAACCTCAGCTGGCTCCTGCCTGGTACCTTCACATGTGGTTAACCGTAGCCCCGTCCGTCAGCTTTCTCTCTAATACCCGTCTGAAGTCGTAATTCGCTGGCTGATCAGAGCCACCCGAAGGGATTGTGGGTTAATCTGCATAATAGTACTGGGGGATTCGTCAACTCCTGAAAAATAGCTGAGCAGCTGGCTATAGGCCAGGAATAAATATGAATTAAATATGAAATAGAATTAATTTCTTTCGAAGAAGCGTCAGGGGTAGGGCTTCTATAACCCGAGTTTCTTCCCCTGTCCACCAGAAAAAACATGCAGTTCTTCACCGCATGCCCTCTGCGTCTTCCCCTCCCAGCAGAATAAAGCTCTGCTTCTTCCTTAAACACTGGTTATTTGTGTGCTGGGTTCGGAGGAGGAATCCTGCAAGGGCAGCCACAGCTGTTTCTGTAGGGTAACAGCGTCTCGCTGAGCTCCCTCGGTGTGCAGGGGCCTCGCTCGCAGCCGCGTGTGCGCTGGGGGTTGGTTTACGCAGCTGTTCCAGGGAGGTTCAGGCTGGACATTAGGAAAAAAAAATTTCACAGAAAGGGTCACTGGGCAGTGTCAGAGGCTGCTCGGGGAGGGGGTTGATTCACCTTCCCTGGAGGGGTTTAAGGGATGGGTGGCCGAGGTGCTGAGGGACATGGGTTAGTGATTGATAGGAATGGTTGGACTCGATGATCCGGTGGGTCTCTTCCAACCTGATTGTTCTGTGATTCTATGAGCGATAGCGGAGAGGCTGGGAATCCCTACGTGCTTGGAAAGTCCTGCACTGGTTTTAGGTGGCTAACCATGAGGCTCAGAGGCTGCTGTGTCCTGTCTAGATTTACTTTTAAACCAGTTCTGGAGGAGGGAAAGGCTTTTTCTTGAGAAAGCATCCTGTTCCCAGGAGTGAGCCATGGCTGAATCGCTATCAACATTCAATTTGGGTCCCGACGAGGTGTGCGTGGACAGTGTAGATCTGGAGAGGGGTCTGAGAGGACATGAGGAGCTCTCATCTTCCTGCAGATGGGATGTGCAGGGCAGAGCTAGAGGTAGGGCTCAAACCTCAGAATTTCTGTATTGGGATTCATCTGCAGCTTCACTGTGTAAAAGGTGGGTAGACGAGGTGCTGGGGGATGTGCTATAGAATAGTTTGGGTTGGAAGGGACTTTAAAGTCCATCTAGTTCCAACCCCCCTGCCCTGGGCAGGGACACCTCCCACTGGCTCAGGGGCTCCAAGCCTCATCCAACCTGGCCTTGAGCCCCTCCAGGGATGGGGCAGCCACAGCTTCCCTGGGCAACCTGGGCCAGGGCCTCATCACCCTCATAGTGAAGAAATTCCTCCTTATCTCTAGTCTAAATCTGCCCCTCTCCAGCTTACACCCATTGCCCCTCATGTGATCACTCCAAGCCTTTGTAAAAAGGCCCTCCCCAGCTTTCTTGTAGCCCCTTCAGGTACTGGTAGTGGGCAGGTACAGTTGGACTCGATGATCTCAAGGTTTTTTTTCCAACCAAAGAATTCACTGGGCACTGGACTCAGCAGTCGTGCTTTGGTCTTCCTGGGCATCTGCAGACCTTCCCAGAGCCTTTCCATTATCAATCCCAGTTATCAGTGGATTTGTCCCACTTCTGATTAACATAAGTGGCAGGGGTGTCTGCAGAGCTGGTTTGGGAGGGGGGTTTAAGCAGGAGGTGAGCGTCATTCATGAGGAGGGAGGGATCCTTCCTGAGGCTGAAAGTTTCTGTTCCCACTGCGTAGGGGAATTTGTAACCTCTGCATTTCTGGTTTTTCTTCCCCCTTACCATAGGGAGGGTGTCAGCCGAGGGGAAAATCTGCCTGTCCAGCTGTGGGAGGTGTTCAGACTGGCATCAGGGAATGCCCCTCACCAACTCTTCTTGTTTCCATCACAAGCGATCGCGGGGAAAGGAAAATCCTTCTTCACTTAGCCCTGAGGCAGGTGTTATTTCCTACCAGCCCCTAAGACAAAGCTGCAGGACTCCTCACTGAGGTTTGCTGCTCCACTGGACGTGAGCTCTGTCCTGAGGACAAGACATCTTTTCTCCACCACTCCTGATAGCTCTCCAGAGCCCACAGGGGGAAAGGGAAAGGTCCGCGGCTTCTGTCTGGGTGCTTCTCCAATATGCAGTTGCCACCCCAGAACGCTGGATGATAAAAGCATCCAGGATACCCTCCAGTCTTTGTCCTGGGCCCCTGTGGGAGGACGTATGTGTAAGCCTGGATTTCTGTTCCCATCTCGACCTCCCAAGGGCTACTTTTTCCTTGTATGTTTGGAGTTGTGGCATATGGAAGAGGAAGGTGATTTTTTCAGAGTTGATGGGGACTCTTTTTCCCAACTTTCCAGGACCTGGAGACCAGGGGTTTGTGTGCATAAGGCTGAAGAAAAATTGTCCAGAACTGTATGAAGCCCTGAAATGGTTTTATTTTCCAGCTGAGTGCTGAGGGCCGTGGTGGGGAGAGTGTGAGTGCAGCTGGTGTGTTGCTTTCACTGATCCATCTGGGCTGGGGAAAGCAGATTCTGCTGCAGATTCTGGGGATCTGCAGGCTGGGGATCTGCCTGGGTGGCTGAGCTCTAAAGTGGTTTATTCCTAATTGCGAAGGGCCTGGGAAGTTTGGTGTCCTTGACATCTTTAGCCAAGGCTGAACCCTGCTGCGCCGTGTCTCCTCGTGGTGTGGGCAGCACGGAAAGGCAGCAGCGTCCCGAGGAGAGAGCGAGGGAGGAGAAGTGGAGGAGAGACGCTGTTTTTGCAAAACCTTTGGGATGCAGCTGGATAAGCAGCTGGATAAGCAGCAGGGCTGTCGCAGGCTGGAGAAGGATATTGGGAGCGGGAAAGCAGGGGAAGCAGAGAATGGGCTCCAGGTTTGTTTGTGCGTGTGCCGAAGGGCGAGCGACTGGCACGGGCTCGCAGTGCTTTGTTCTGGGTGGTAGCAGCTTGCTGCAGGGCAGGGCTGCCAGCGTGGCTCGGGAAGCACGACTCGCCAGCCGTGAGCGGTGGGAGAACAAGGTGGGATGCTCGGAGAGACCCAATCCTCAACCCAAACCCCCACGGGGGCTGCGGTGGGGCAGCCCGAGCCGGTTGGCTCTGCAGCAGCGCTGCGCGCGGAGCCTCCTCAGCCACGCTGGGGCTGACTCACAGCACAGCGGCCGCAGCCAAGTCAGGTCAGCCTGGCCTGGAGGGGAGGAGATGGTCTCTGGAGACAGCGATGCCGTCAAATCTTCCAGCTTCTCAAGCAAACAGCCGTGCCCTCCGCCTGCTGGGGTGACCTCCTGCCAGGCGTGCCTTCCCCTCCCTGTTCTTACCCCTGCTGGCTTCAGCTCTGCACCTGGAGGTTGCCAGCCAGGTACGGAGCGGATGCTTGAGCCAGGAAAGAGGGAGCGTGGAAAGATCCACGGGCAGGCAGAGAGAGGCAGGCTGGGACAAGCAAACCTGTCTCTGCAGAGCAGAGCACTCGGCACAGAGCCTTTTGGTGGCTGAGGCCAGGAGCAGCTCAGCTGGGCGTCTGCAGCAAACGTGGTTCGCAGGAGGTGAAGCGGCTCAGTTTGGCACCAGGAGCACCCGCTTCTCCCCGAGCAGTGGATGCTGGGGGGCAGGAGCAGGGTGGTTGTGTCGTTAGGCACTGGGAGGGGGTTGAGTCACCTTCCCTGGAGGGGTTTAAGGTGCGGATGGATGAGGTGCTGAGGGACATGGGTTAGTGATTGATGGGAATGGTTGGACTCGATGATCCAGTGGGTCTCTTCCAACCTGGTGATTCTATAAATTCTTCACAGAAAGGGCTCTGGCTGCCGCAGAGCAGCCCCTGTTGGCCTGACCTTGGCTTTTGCTGGCCGGGGCAGGCGTGCCGGCTGCCAGTAGTGATGCAGCCAACACCGCTGTCTCGTGTGACCAAGGAGAAGGGGCTGAAGCCGGTGGCCAAGGACTCGTGTGACCACGGAGAAGGGGCTGAAGCTGGCGGCCAAGGACTCATGTGACCAAGGAGAAGGGGCTTTGGGGTTTGTCCCCCATGCTGTGCTCCGATTTGTTGCTGCCGGCTACCAGCACCCAGCGGTGTGTGAGGTGCCAGCAGCGCTCGTGGGGAATTCGTACCGGCGGCCAGAGCCACGTGGCGCTGCGGCCGCTAGCTCTGCAGTGCCTGTAGCCGCGCTGTGCCAAGACGCACCAGGATCCGCTCACGGCCGCTCGTCCCAGCCCTGGCAGCTGTGGCAGAGATCGCTGATAACGCACACCAGGGCTCTCTTCCTGCTGCCTTTTGATCTTAGGCTTTGTTTAAGGTATGAAAACAACCTGACTCCCCCTCTTGGAGGGCTCTCCTCTCACTGACCATGTAGTGCTGGAGTTTCTGAGCTGAACGAGGGCTGCGAGAAGCGAGGCGCCGGGGCTGCCTCGCAGGGAGGAGGCTCAGCCCTGGTGCCAGGCACGGCTCTGCTCTCTGGGGAGCTGCTGGGCAGGCTGGAGCTGGCTGTGGGGGCCCTGGAGCTGCAGCTGAACCCAGGCAGCAGCCAACCGGTTTCTTGCTGCCGTTAGTGCCCAGAATAGGAGCTGCGGGCAGGCTGTGGGGGTTATAGAGGCAGAGAGTGCTACCTTTGCGCTGAAGGGCCCAGCAGTGATGTCCCTACAGCATTTTTCCCTTCGTGGCTTTGGGCTGTGCCTTTGCAGGGATGGTGGACTCGGCTGGAGGTCCAGCAGGCAGTGTCCCCTGCACCCAGGAGCGGCTGCTACCCAGGGACACCCCCCTGCGTGGCTCAGACGCTGCTCAGCACTGACTCTGCCTCCTTTGCCGTTCCTTTCGCAGTCCTCGGTGTGCTCCAAGATCGTCCAGCTGCTGGGCCAGAACGAGGTGGACTATCGCCAGAAGCAGGTGGTGATTGTGAGTCAGGACAGCTTCTACCGGGTCCTTACCTCAGAGCAGAAATCCAAAGCGCTCAAAGGCCAGTTCAACTTTGACCACCCAGGTGAGTGGAGAGCGGCACCGTGGCTGCCGTGCAGTGGGGGACAAGGGCTGGAGCGGGACCCTGGGGCTCGGTGTCTGTATGGGGCAGGAGTGGGTGATTTAGTTAAGCTCTTCTGGAGCCGGGTGAATCCCTGGCAGGGTGGCTGGGGGCCACCTCTGTCCCCTGCAATACAACCTCTGTCTCTCTTGGGAAAGAAATCGCCTCTGGGGTGGAGCGTTGGGAGTGAGAAAGGGCAGGTTGGGAAGCCTCCTGCTCCTCAAGACACTCCTCCCTGCAAAAGTTCGAAAACCTTTCTGGTACAGCTGGGACGGGACCAGGGAGATGTGGCCTGGCACTGCAGCTCCTTGTCACCCTTCAAGGAGAGAACGGTCTCGTGCGGCTGCTCTGCAAACCCCTCTACCGAGGGAGCTGTGCCCTGTCGCTGCACCAGGGGCTCTTTGAACCGTCTCCAGGCTCGGTGGGGGAATCTCAGAGCTGCTGTCCTTTCGTCCCCGCGTGGACAATGGCTGGAGGCAGCCAGCGCCGAGGAAACAGACCCCTGTCTGTCTGGCAGCTCGAGGCTGAAACACTGCATCAGTCTCTCCGAGGGCTGGAGCCCTGGAGGAGATGCTTTCCCAAGCCTGGGCTGCCAGTGCCACTGTACAAGGGTCGTATTGATCTCTGCGGGTCAGATCCCAGCCTGGTGCAGAGCCGTGAAGCCCGGGGAGCTCTAGAAGAGCTGGGCCTTGCTCTGCCCGTGGGGATGTGCGGGGCTTTCCTCCCAGGTCTGTGTGCCTGACCCCGCTGCGGGGTGCCGGTGGCTCTGGCTGGGCCCAGCACAGCCTCTGGTGGGTGGGAGAGGTTTGCAAAGCCGCCTCTGGTAACGTTTCCTCTCTCCTCAGATGCCTTTGACAACGAGCTGATCGTGAAAACGCTCAAAGAGATCACGGAAGGGAAGACGGTCCAGATTCCTGTCTATGACTTTGTCTCCCACTCCAGGTCTAAAAGCCGCTCCTGCCTCGCTGAGCCTCTGCTACCGCCCTGCGGCGCAGCTCGCGGCCCTGCCAGCCCACGCTGCCCTCTGCTCGCACATGCCTAACGTGCCAACCCAAAGTTTTATCCATCTTATCCATCTTATCCATCTGGTTAGAGAATCCAGGGCAGATAGAGGTGCAGTTTGAGGGTCTGGAAAGCTGCACAGCGGTGCGGGGGCATCCAGCAAGATCCAGGCATCAGTGAAGGGGGTCATGGCCCCTCTTTTTCTTAGTCCATCCGCGCTTCTCTTCCCATAAACTCTGCGTTTGCAGCTTTATCAAGTATTCCAGGCTCAGAGTCTGGCATTGCCAGGGGTGGAGAGAGGTGACAGCTCCTGCTCCTGTATCTCTTGCCTTCGTGCGCTGAGCTTGTTTTTCGCATGCCTGTCTTGGCTGTGGATGGTGCGACCGCGCTCCGTTTCCCACAGAAGTGCTGCAGTGGCAGGGGAGCCTCGCTGGCCCTTGCGGGTTCCTGTGGGTCAGGCCCCATGCGCAGGCTTTCTGAGCTTTTCCAGCTTGACACCCAACACTTGGAAGCAGCAGCTGGCCAGGGACGGGGGGAGAAGGACTAGTCTGCTTCTTGCTTTGCCGTTTGTTCTCCTAGGAAACGTGCGTATAGCTCGGATTCCCTTCGCTGCGGCGGGGCAGGTCTCCTCAGTCCTACTGAGGAGGGTTGGAGCAGTGTCTAGGAGCACTGCTGCGTCCTCCCGTCTCTCTCGGCTTGTTTTTCTCCACCGGCATCTTTTGACTCTCCTTCCCTCTGCCAGGAAAGAGGAGACGGTGACCGTCTACCCTGCCGACGTGGTGCTCTTCGAAGGCATCCTGGCCTTCTACAGCCAGGAGGTGCGGGATCTCTTCCGCATGAAACTCTTTGTGGACACGGACGCAGACACCCGGCTGTCCCGCAGAGGTGAGACCCAAACGTGACTTGAGTTGCGGGGACAGCAGTGTCACCTAACCGTGACCTGGGTGGCTTGTCACAGGGGCAGGGGACGCTGACACATTGGCACGAAGCCGCATTGCTGCGAGCACGGAACCAGGGAGCTTTTCCTCCCAGCGCAGAATGTCACGCAGGGCAGCTTAGGACAGCGCAGAGCAGCTCATTCCGTGTCTCTGAGGATTCAGTGGGGGTTTTGCTGCCTTGTCTGGGATTCTTCCTTTGAGGCAGGCAGCAGCGTGACTTCCAAGTGTGCCGTGTCCTCACGTGGCCCCGTCCCAGCAGCTCAGAGGCAGCTACTGCTGGTCAGCAGGTGCCGTGGGTACAATGGGCCAGGCAGATCTTCACGGCTCAGTCCGAAGACAGCGCCTGGTGGATCCGCTCCGGATCTGGGCTCTGGGTGTGTTCTGGGGGTGCGTTTGGGTATGAGGGTGCCCTTTGTGGGTGATGCAGATAGGGAGTCTGGTTGTGCATCTTGTACACAGCTAGCTCAGCATGACACCTCTCTGTGATACTGAGCGCTGAGGTGATGGCTTAGGGGGCAAAGAGCCCTAGAAATCAGAATATCCCTCTCTAGGACCCCTCCCCGCCTAGCTGGCTTGCCTGTGGGTTGCCAAATGACACAGGAGAGACTCCAGCTCTGCAGGGCCTGTGTGGTTTGAGATATGATTCATTTCATAGAACCATAGGGTTGGAAAAGACCCACTGGATCATCGAGGCCAACCATTCCCATCAATCACTAAATCCTCAGCACCTCGTCCACCTGTCCCTTAAACCCCTCCAGGGAAAGTGACTCAACCCCCTCCCTGGGCAGCCTCTGACACTACCCAGTCACCTTTTTTCTGAAATTTTTTTTCCTAATGTCCAGCCTGACCCTCCCCTGGTGGAGCTTGAGGCCATTCCCTCTAGTCCTGTCCCTTGGGAGAGGAGCCCAGCTCTTAGGAGAGGTGTCACTGACGTAGCCCTTGCAGTCTCCTGGGTGACTAAGGCAGCCTGTAGGGATTCTTGGGGCAGAATTCCTTTCTGCCTGAACTGCCCTTCCCCCTGCCTGGCTCTGGCAGCCTCCCCAGGGTGTCTGGGGATGCAGAAGATGACTTAGAGATGTCCCGTCCGGACCCCTGTGCTGTGACGAAGGAGCGCGTCTCAGTGCGTCAGCCTGGGACTGTTCCGCTCTGCGACAGAACTGGTCTTGCCTGCCCTCCTGCTGCCAGACAGACACACAGCTTCCTCTGCTGTTGGGACGTCATCAGTGCTGATTAAAAGCTGCTCTCCACACATCCTCCTCGACCCTGCCCTCTGCTCTGGCATGACTCACCCAGGGAGGTGCCAGCACAGTCATCGCAGAAGATGTATCAGCAGGGCACAGATGCGCATTGGCGAGATCCCACGGTGTGAGGCTTATCCCCTCGCAGACTGTGCTGTGCGGGAACGTGGGATTGCAGCCACCCGCAGGGGAACACACGCTGTGGGCAGTGCCCTCTAGCAGCTATCGGAATACACACCTCGAAGGTGTGTTCAGTTGGGGGCCCCTCAGCACAAGAAGGAGGTTGAGGCTGTGGAGCGAGTGTAGAGAAGAGCAAGGAAGCTGGGGAAGGGGCTGGAGAAGAAGAGGAGCGTGTGAGAGAGCTGGGGGTGTTTATGGTGGAGAAGAGGAGGCTGAGGGGAGACCTCACTGCTCTCTGCAAGTGCCTGAGAGGAGGTTGTGGAGAGGAGGGAGCTGGGCTCTTCTGCCAAGGGACAGGCAAGAGGGAATGGCCTCAAGCTCCACCAGGGCAGGTCCAGATTGGACATCAGGAAAAAAATTCTTAAAAGGGTTATAAGGTTTACGGGCTGCCCAGGGAGGGGGTTGATTCCCCTTCCCTGGAGGGGTTTAAGGTGTGGGTGGATGAGATACTGAGGGACATGGGTTAGAGTTTGATAGGAATGGTTGGACTCGATGATCCGGTGGGTCTCTTCCAACCTGATGATTTTATGATTCTATGATTCTATTGACCACAATGCAGAACTAAACCCAGTTGAGTTGCTGCTGTTGGACGGGGTCCTGAGCCACGTGGGCCCAGGCCATCCTTGGGGTGTTTCTCCCACCTGCCACCCATCACTAAAGCCTCGCAAAGGTGCAGCTAGGCTCGTGTCTCCTTGTTAGGGCAACTCATCAGCCTCTTGGCAGGGAGCTGACCTCTCCTGTAGCAGCAAATCTGCTTCTCCTGTGTCCCCCTGGCGTTTTGGGGAAAGGAGAGCCTTTGTGTGAGGTGCTGAAGGTCTAGTCGTGTCCCTGGGATTGAGCTGGAGGCAGCTTGCAGCAAGAAGCCGTGCATTGCGACATGGCTCTGAGTCATCTTGCTCTCCCAGTAGTCCCGAGGAGTTGCCGCAATGGCCTTCTTGGCTGGGCAGCCGCGGGAGATGAGGTGATGTTCCTGGAAACGCAGCTGGCAGCTCAGTTAATTAATAGCGCTGGGCTTCGGGACGTGCAGCTCGCACTGTCCTCGTCTCAGCACCTCTCCCAGGAACAACGGTGCTACCAGAGAGCGAGGGGCAGGATCTGCCAGGTGCCTCCAACAGCCTGATCCATGCAAAGCCCGTTCTGGCTGAGGTCCCTCGCTGCCCTGGTCTTTGCTAGACTCTAAAACAAAGTCCAAGTCAGGTGTTATGTTCATCTGAGCGATGCCTGCCTGCTGGCTCTGGACACGCACTGATCCATCCTTGGATCACAGGTAGAGAGCGATACCCCCAGACAGGGCGTGAGGTCCTAGCCTGGCTTGCTGGGACCCCTTGCTTGATTCCTGCTGGCGTGTGAGGGGGTGATTCCCTGCTCTGGGCTGCCCTGAGAGCGGGCAGGAGAGTTTTGCAGCATCAGGACCAGTCGCTGCAGGCTGGGCACTCGCCCCAGGCCGCTCGCAGGCCTCCCGGACTGTGGCCCAGGCTGGCTTTGCTGCAAATACACCCTCGCTGTGCTCCTTAGCGCAGCCAACAAACAGGGTGTGGGACCTGGGAAACAAAGTCTCTCCCTGTTTTATTTTCCTTGCTTGTTTTTCTGTATTGTTTGAGCTGGGGCTTGCTCCCTGTCCCCGGAGAGAAGGCGAGGAGCTGGAGGGAGCAGCCTCAGCTGAGCTGAGCCGTGCCTGGAGCAAGCAGGGAGTTGGCACCCGTCTCGCTGCCAGCTCTTTCTTCCCCGCATCACCTCCCTGTGCAGGGCTGCGAAAGGCCAGGCTGCAGAGCTGCTGGCTGAGGGCAAACAAAGCCTCGGGGACGGTGCCAAACCAGCCCCAGCACTGGCCTGGCCCTGCGAACACACGGGCAGTGGCTGCTGAGCGGGTCACACAGGCTGGCAGCGCCACGGCACGTGGCCAAGGCTCATTCTGAACCCAGTGCCAGGTACTAGCGTGCTGGGGAGAAGCCAGCCAGCCCCTTGGGAAGAGCCAAGTGCCGTCTGCTCAGCCACAGGCCTGTTCTGGCTCTTGCTGGTGGATTAAATTCCCGCTGAACCGGGGCACTTGTCAGCGCTGAAGTGGCTTCAGGCTGGAGGTGGCAGTGGCCCAAATACCACGTGCAAACAAGGGCGTAAGGGCCCAAACGGCTGAAGGAGCAGGAGGCCAGCACGCTCTCCTGAGCTGATCTCCTCCAAGTACCCCTTCATCCTTTGTTTGTGGGAGCCTGCTTCGCCTTCCCACCCGGCTCAGCACGAGGAGCCTGGCAGAGCTGGGTAGGTGAGCGAGTTGCGCTCTCCTCCCTCTGCAGACCTGGGTCGATCCCGTGCCTTAACGTGTGTCAGGGTGACCCTCGCTGCTTCTCTGTCTTCTGGGCATCTCTGCACTGGGATGGCTGGGAGAACGCCCCGTCCTCAGGCATCCTCCAAGGGGAGGGCAGAGTGACAGGGAGGATGGCAGGGCTGAGGCTGGGGACAGTCAGGACCAGGGTGGCACCGGTTACAGCTGGAATGTGCTTGCAGAGCTGAGGAGGGAGGGAGGCAGGCCAAGAAAAGCCCTCGGTCAGGTCAGCCAGCCCTTGGCTCCCAGGAGAGCTTGCAAGCAGGTTAAAAGCCTGAAGCTGAGCTGGGCTGTGCTGAGACACGTGGGCAGCAGCTTCCAGGAACGGAGACCTCGGGCGGAACACCCGGGTACTGAAGGGGAGGAGGACGGAGCCGTTTGTCTCTCAGCTCCTGACTGTGCCTTTCATCTTCCCCGCAGTGCTACGAGACATCAGCGAGCGAGGCAGGGACCTCGAGCAGATCCTATCTCAGTACATCACCTTCGTCAAGCCTGCCTTCGAGGAGTTCTGTTTGCCAGTAAGTCAAAGGGAGCGTGACGCCCCCGGGAGCCTGCCCAAAACGCCTCATGCTCTTTCCAGCTCCTCAGACAGGAGCATTTTGTGCCCCACAGCTCGGGTTAGGCTGCCTCGCCTTTCTCCCTCCTTGCAGGCACTGGTGAAAATGGAGAGACCCAGTGCTGGCCACAGCAGGGGGAGATGGGGACCATTTATACAGCCACTGTTGCTCTTAATTGACTCTTAAACCAGCTCTCAGCCCAGTTGTCCAGCACTGAAATGCTCCAGCATCACCTCCTGGTGATTTGTGATGTGGCTGGAAGCACCGGGAGCTGTCAGAGGCACCCACAGCTCAGCAGGCTGGTTTGTTTACTGCTGGTAGAGCTTGGCTGTCAGGAAGCTGATCAGCTGTAAAAAAAACTGACACAGACGGGAGGAAACTGAGCACCTGTAGGTGAAAATAGGTCAGGACCAGTGTCCTGAATCAGATATTTTTTCCAAGTGGTGCTGGTAGAAAATTCCTCACATGAGCCAGGCAGGGCAGCTTGTGCTCTTGAATCAATCTGGCTGGATTCAGGGGTGCTCGATGCCTCAAAGCATCAGCTGCTGGAGTCTTGAGGGCTTTTTAAGTTCAGGTTCTGTAAGGGTGCCTCTCGCTGCAACTTACTGGAATCTATATGACCTCATGAAAATGGAGTCAAGGCGCAAAGCGTGGCTCTCAACACAGAGCAGAAGACAAATAGGAGCATCCAAAATGGTATCAGCAATGATACATCTCCCAGCGGGCTCGGGTTTGGCAAGGGAAGGGGAAGGACCTACCCCAGGAGGGAGGGACAGTGCCCCAGCCTGGAGTCCATCCACTTTCCCTGTAACAGTGCTCTCTCTCTTCCCAGACCAAGAAGTATGCTGATGTGATCATTCCGAGAGGAGCAGATAACGAAGGTGAGTGGACTCGGAGCCTGTTAATGTCCTGGCAGCAGGCCCTGAGTTGGTTCGGTTGTGGTGGTGGAGTTAGGTAGGAGGTAACAAAGAGCCCACTGCTGCCTGAGGGAGTTCTCACACCCGCTGAGATCAGCGTCTCGCTGAGATCAGCCTCTCCCGTTTGCTCCCACCTGGAGCGTTAGTGACTGGGAGTTTGTGCTCCTCTGATCAAGCCGGGGAGCCAATCTCTGTATAGAGCCTCCAGGCAAACTCCTGGGTCATCCCACACCGAGGGAAAATGTGCTTCCCCAAGGCCAGAGCTGCAGCTGGGACGGCCAGGTCCTGGCTGGAGTCAGTCTGTCCATCCTGCCTTGAGTTGGTGGGTTCATCAGGGTCCTAGGGATGAAGTCCCCGCAGGGCAGTGGCTCCCTGGAGAGCTGCAGCTCCCCGGGGTGTGACAGGAGGTGGAAGGAGCAGGGCAGGCGGCTGGGTCATCAGTTCTGGCTTGGCTCCGTTTTCTTTGCAGTGATCCTAATGCACTCTCTCCCCTGTGTCTTTCCCTTCCTTTTGCTCACAGTGGCCATAAACCTGATAGTGCAGCACATCCAGGACATTCTTAACGGAGGACTCAGCAAACGCCAGAGCAACGGCTACCTGAACGGCTACACTCCTCCGCGCCAGCGGCAGCCCTCAGAGTCCAGCAGCCGGCCGCACTGACCCCGGCGGCAGGCGTGGGGCTGGGGGCGGAGGGCACTCGGGCCCTGCCCCTCTGTACATACTGTCCCTTCGCTCCCCCTTATCTATTTAAGAAACCAGACGGAGACGAATGCCTTTAATTTTCTATGTTGGAAATGCCGAACGAGTAGCAGCCAGCTGCTCGGGAGCCTGGACCGCCCACAGCTCCGGGCCTTGCTCAGTAACTCCTCCAGCACGGAACCGGCTATAAATCTCTATAAATATAGAATTGTTCTATTTTTGTGTAAATGCAGAATAACGTAAAATTACTTGCCATAAGGTTATCTGCCAGGCTGGGTGTTGCTGGGAGGGGGGCTGGGAAAGAGGGTTCTGGGAGATGATGATGGTGTCAAGGTCTTCATCTCAAAGGCGGTAAGGATGGAAGAGCATCCGACAGCTGCTTTAGCACCACAGTGATCTCCATCCCGGGGAAGGGATGGGCTGTGGTGGAGGAGCTGGCGGCTTGCGTGTGGCATGGATTTTTGTGACTGGACTGGGGTTGTCATCTCCTGCTGTGTCTGTTCAGGTCTGAGTAGCCTGGTTTTGGCCGGCGGGCACTACACGATGCCCCTGGGAGTCGGGAGAATGATGTGTGATCCCTCCCCTAATTAACTCTGCAGCGCCAGGTCTCGGTCCCTCAACAGCATCACCCTCCGTGTCTGACACCCCTTCCCACCACAGGGCTGGCTCTGCTGTCACAGCCTCCAGCAAGGACCTGGTAGGTGAAGCTGGTACGTGATCATGTAAACAAGGCAGCTTGTGTCTTTAGCAGTATTGCTGCCTGGCTTGGGTGGGGACAGGACATCGATACCTTCAGCCCCTCTGGAGCTTGTGGCCTTGGCGTGTGGTGGGACAACTCGCTGAGCCCTGCGCTCAACCCAGAGCCTGGTGGGTGCCTTGCAGAAGGTCAGAGCGGCGTCTGTCATCCCTCACGTGGGGCAGTTTTGCTCTTGGATGGGGGATTTTGGGTCTGCAAGATACGGTTAAGGGAGAACCGACTTCTTCTGCAAGAAGCGGGAATGGATGATGAAAGGCTGAGGAGCAGCAGTGTGTAGTGAGCCCATGGCTGCCGAGCATCCTCAGGTCCCAGCATGAAACTGGGCAGCCGGGAATCCTTTGCTTCTCTTTATTCAGAGAAGCTCTTGCCTGGCCTGTGTCCCCTTCATTGCATCCTGGTGGACACTGTCCCTGCAGCAAGCTGTCCCCAGGGAGTGCCCTTAGCCTGCCTCTAAGCTGGTGGTGGTGGAGCAGCGTTCCAGGAGAGCCTGGTGGGGCTTTCCTGCAGGTTTGAGGATGCCTGGAGAGCAAAGTGGAGCAGCTGGGCTGAGGCAGGAGCTTGGTGGGAGCCAGGGAAGGGAATGTGGCGGGATGGCAGCCAGGAAGGATCCTTTGGCCTGTGCTGCTGGGACTGAATTAACCCCCTGAAAACAAGCTTGTGTAAGCATCCCACAAAGCCTGGAGCAGGGACTTTTAGCCTTGTTCCTTTCAGTCTTTCCAGAGCATTGGTTTACCTCTGCGTAGTTTAAAAACGAAATGCTCCATTGCTCTCCAGCTCCCTGTGAGATGAGACAAGCTTTGGTTTTTAACAAAGAGAATGTGATGAGAAACACTCGTTCCCTCTTGATCTGTGATGAGGGCACGTGTCAGCCCTTTCTCCCCCTCCCTGTTGGCATAACGGCTTTGCCATAATCAAGGGCTGGCACCGGCTAATTCCAGGTACAGCCAGAGGGACCAAAGCCTTTGAAGAACAGGTGAGGCTTCTTAGATCTTAAGCAGCCAAGATAGCTCTCAAGATGAAATACTGGCCTCCACTCCCCTGTGAATAAAGACAGAACAAATGGACGCTGGTGATTCTTGTCTCCTGGTCGGTGCTGGGTGTTGCTGGCTGCAGCCTCGGCGTGGAAGCAGACTTGGCCAACATTGCCTTAGTTCTGCCAGTCAAAGCCAGACGTCAGCCAAGCTCCTAGCACAGGCTGCTTTGGTGAAGAAGAAGGTGCTGAAGGTAGCGGCTCTGGATTTTGGCTGGCCAGCCAGCTCCCAGCAAGTGCTGGTGCACAGAGGGCCTGGGGTGCTTTCGTGAAACCCCTCTGTGCGCTCAGGGCAGCGGAGAGTTGGACAAGGTCATGGTGTTCTCAGTAAGAGTCTTGAACAGTGACAGTTGAGGGAATTTCATGGAAAGACTTTACAGGCAGGGTGGCATCAGCACTAGCAGGGTATTCACCTTCCCTGGAGGGGTTTAAGGTGTGGGTGGATGAGGTGCTGAGGGACATGGGTTAGTGTTTGATGGGAATGGTTGGACATGGTGATCTAGTGGGTCTCTTCCAACCTGATGATTCTGTGATTCTGTGATTCTATGATTCAAGGGTGAGACTGCTTTTAGCAAAGGGGTAAATCGCTTGTTTGTGGTATGGATTCACGAAAGAGGAGTCCTAGGATGACAGAACGGTTTGTGTTGGAAGGGACCTTAGAGATCACAGAATCACAGAATCACTGGGTTGGAAGAGACCCACTGGATCATCGAGTCCAACCGCTCCCACCAAACACTAAACCATGTCCCTCAGGACCTCGTCTACTCGTAACTTAAACACCTCCAGGGAAGGAGAATCAACCACCTCCCTGGGCAGCATATTCCAGTGCCTAATGACCCTTTCCGTAAAAAACTTCCTCCTAATCTCTAACCTAAACCTCCCCTGGCGGAGCTTGAGGCCATTCCCCCTTGTCCTGTCCCCTGACACCTGGGAGAAGAGGCCAGCTCCCTCCTCTCTACAACCTCCCTTCAGGTATTTGTAGAGAGCAATGAGGTCTCCCCTCAGCCTCCTCTTCTCCAGGCTAAACAGCCCCAGCTCTCTCAGCCGCTCCTCATAAGGCCTGTTCTCGAGCCCCTTCACCAGTTTTGTTGCTCTTCTCTGGACACTCTCCAGAGCCTCAACATCCTTCTTGTGCTGAGGGGCCCGGAACTGCACACAGTATTCAAGGAGCGGTCTCACCAGTGCCGAGTACAGAGGGAGAATAACCTCCCTGGACCTGCTGGTCACACCGTGTCTGATACAAGCCAAGATGCCATTGGCCTTCTTGGCCACCTGGGCAACACAGTTCCAACCTCCCTGCATGACACGTCCCACTAGCAGTCGTGCTTAAACAAGCCGATAACCCTCTGTGATGAGGTGGCTGGCTTGGTACACGAGGGAAGAGCTGTGTGTTGTCTACTGTGACCTCTGTCAGGCTTTTGATGCAGCCTCCGCTTCGATCCTGACAGCAAAGCTGGTGTGTGGGGATATAGACTGAATCCTGGCTGAAGGGCTGTGCCCAGAGGGTGGTCATCAGTGGGGTGAAATCTGGTTGAAGACCAATACCTGGTGGTGTAGCCAAGGGTCAATACTCCTAATTCTATTCAACCTCTTCATTAACTAAGTACCCTCAGGAAGCTGCCTGGTGATGCAAAACTAGGAGGAGCTGGTACAGCAGAGGCTTGTGCTGCCATCCAGAGGCTGGAGCAATGGGCTGATGGAAACCTTTTGATATTCAGCAAAGGGAGCTTGCAAAGTCCTTCACCTGAGATAGAGCCATCGCGTGGACCAGTACATGCTGGGGGCCGCCAGCCTGAAAAGCAGCTTTGCAGGAAAGCCCTAGAGGGTCCTGGTTAACCATAAGTCAGCAATATATCCTTGCAACAAAGAGGGCTGATGGTATCCCTGGCTGTGTTAGGAGGGGGGTTGCCAGCAGATCAAGGTGATGACTTTTATTAGAATTAAAATTAAAAGCAGCTGACGAGAAGGAATTAAAGAAGAGACATACAATCTTCCTTATTTGCTTGCCTTTAATTAGGACTTAAGAGAGTAAGTGGTCTAAGATAACTGACTTCTTGGATTTCAGAAACACAGGGCTACGTGACTGTAAAACACCTTGTAGGACACCACGTCCAGTCTTCAGCACTATAACATCCAGCGCTCTCCATAAATCTACTGTTCTCCATCATAAGTGGGACTTCAGTCCTACTGCTTCCATTGTATCTGTTCCCCCACTTTGAGTATTTTTCTCAAGACCGTTTTCTGCATAACCAGTTTAGGTAAAGGATATTTTTCCTCTATTATTATAGGTGACAATAAGTTTCTGGCCTGCAGAAATGTTTCTGGTAGTAGGAAAGCCTGGGCTGGAGCGCTACTTTTGTATGCAACACAACATAGTAAAGGGATCATGTAACATGGGAAGCTGTCCTGGAGCAACCATTGTTAATACCTGAGGTATTACGAGGAGGAGAAACTGAGGAGAAACAACTGCTAGATGCTCCACTCGGAGACAATAGAGGCAGCCAGGAAAAGTGAACAGACCTGAGCAGAAAGAGAACCACCCAGAACACCATTCGCTTTCTATTTTGCGGTTTAACAATTGAAATATTAATGTTACTTTTATAGTTGTTCTTTGCACTTTATTTCACAATG
>WAAB01012460.1:4822-31640 GCA_013389865.1 Piaya cayana
GAGCTGCGTCCTGGCCCGAGGGAGCCACGGGGGGCTTGGTTTTCCCTTCAGGACGCTGCTCATGTTGTATTTTCTGGTTCAATTTTTAGGAAAGCGCCAAGAAGCTAGAAGAAAACATTTATTATTTTGGAACTACAGTGAGAGGCCTGCTGAGCAGGTTTGGCAAGGTAACTGCTATTTTGTCTGGTATCTTTGTTATCAAATAGTTTATCCTCGACCAAGTTGTTCTCAGTGAATCCAGAGTGAACTGTGTGTATGGCAAGAACCAGGACTTCCTTTACCCAACACGTTTTGCCAAATAAGACACTTGTATTGTAAGAAGCTAAAGCCAGTGAATTGTCTGGCTTGTGCTTGGGGAGGCAGCGGGAGCCCTGCCCGCCCCAGCAGCTCCTCTGAGCCTCCGGCTCCCCTCTCCACACCAGGAGCTGCACCCGCAGCGTGTGCGTCGATGCTGTTCACCCGCACCAGACAGCAAAGGCAGCTCCGGTCACACTGTGCAGAGCCGGGCAGTTAAAATTGGAGAGGCTGGGTCTGGGTTAGCCCCAATGTTCCAGTTTGTGACGGTTCCTCTGGTGGGGTCGGAGATCATTTATCAGGCTGGGCCTGGCCTGCCCCACCTGAACTTTGGAACAGGCGTCAGGCAGTCGGTGCTTTCATGTCACTGATTTTGGCATTTACCAAAGTGGTTTCAAGACACAGCAGTTTTACTCTCAGTTGCCACCAGACAAACTACTAAAAGCTGGAAAACACTTAATGCAAAATTCAGCAGTTTAAACATTCATCTGAAACTATTAGGTGGGGGAGCAGTTACTGCAAAGCTTTCTGCCTCAGGGCAGGAACCTCTGTAACAACTGCCCTGCCTGTGCCCAGGGTGACCCTGAGTACAGAGTATGGAAAAAAGGTTTGGTTTAAGTTTTGCATTGATGAGCTCCAAGCTAACGATCACTTTTACCCTTCTAGACAATAGTGGATGAGCAGTTGATTCTGAAACGAGTGGCAGATGTTGTTATTAATTTATATGCGATGACAGCGACTATTTCCAGAGCCAGCCGCTCCATCAGCATCGGCCTGAGGAACCACGACCACGAAGTGAGTGCTGTGTGTCAGCCCTGTGTGTTTAACGCCCGCACTCCTTGCAAGCCTCGATGAGCCCCCCAGGATTTGTTTCCCTTGTGCCCTGCAAAGGGTTTTCTAATAATGAGGCTCTGCCCGGCCTGGCTACATCTTACCAGGCTCTAACCGGCAGCCTCGATGAGCCGACATTCCCCTCAGCTGTGACACACACGAGCATCGTGCTGTCCTCACAGCACCTGCCAGCACCTCCCACTGCAAACTCTTGATAACGAGCAGCTTCCATCACCCAAGGGCACTTGACGTTTGCTAACAATGATCTCTGCCTCCTGCCCGTGTGTCTGAGCCACCTGGCGCAGTGACCACCCCTCCCGGGTGCTCGGCTCACACCAGCTGTGTGAGATCAAAGAATACACAGTAGTTAACACACACACACATATTTTTGAAGGAATTACACATTTGCACGTTCTCTCACCCTGCTAACACCACACAGTTCTTCCCAAACTCTATATAAACAGGAATAAATAGTAACTTAATGTGTTGTCAGTACCTGTATTGAGAGCACAGTGGGAGTTTGACACACGGGTGATTTGATGTTTCATGGTGACAGAACAAGTAAATTGGCTACGATGAAGTGTTGGACAAATCCAGACTGATCAGCCTTTGTCTTCACTGTCCTTGAGACTTTGTATTTTGTGTGTGTGACCCCCTCCTGGATTTCTTACAAAAAAAGTCGTCTAGTCAGTGGTGAGTGCAGGCTCTGGGGGACCAATAACAACTGAGCCTGCAACACCCAGACCAGCTTGCAGGGCTCCCTTGGCAGAGACAAAACAAGACTTGAAGCGACTTTCACTGCTTTGTTTTGTTATGCAATTCACTCGCTAATTTTCAGCTGAGGTTTACTCTTTTCTCAGGTGCTCCTTACCAATATCTTCTGCACGGAAGCATATTTCAAGAACAATTATGCCTTGACTCAGCTAGAAAAATGTAAGTTCTATAAAATGAAAGCTTTTTTATACTCGTGGCTTTAACAAACTCTCATCAAAGGTAGGTGTGTATAATGGGACTGATGGAACAGCTGTCCTCTGCTTTTAATTGAGATGAGGAACAGAGCTGGTACCAGTTGCAATTAAAGAGCCCCTTTGTTTAACAGATAAAACAAACTGCAGTGATTCCTTTTGCAGGGTGGGGAGGAATATAAAATCTTACCGGTAGCAAACACTCCTGTAAAGAAAATATTAGAGATCAAGGAGGTATTTGGGCTGCTTGGTTAAGTACCAACCCATTCGGCATTTGTTCTATGAAACTTGATCTGCAGTAACGGGTCTTTAAGAGATAAATTCCTGGCACTGAAGTGTTGATGCTGGTGTTTGTGAGTTAAAATCCCCCCCAAAAGAAAGGCAGGAAAGCTGCTCATGGTACATTCTTTAACTTCAGTTCTGTTTCTCCACAGATGCAGATGAAAATCTGGACGACAGCATCAAAAAAGCTGCAAAGCAGATCCTGGAGAAGAGAGCCTATATCTGCTCCCACCCGCTGGACCGGACGTTCTAGTTCCATCCTGCCAGCAAACACTAACGAATGTAAATCAGGGCCTCATTTTCTGCAGTTCAAATATTTGACAGGTTAAACATAACTACTTCATGAAGTTACCAAATGTAATTAGCTTAACTGTGTAAAAAAACCTTTCTAAACACATTTTCCTATAAAGAGAAGAAATAAATTTTATTTAAATCTCAGGTGACTTTATTCAATGTCTCTGTTCCCCTTGGAGCTGAACACAGACGGTTTGGGTTCCCCGGGGTGGGGCTGCTGAGTTTGAGGCTCCTCGCTACCTTCTGAGGGCACTGAGGGGGACAGAGCTGCATGGGGGCAGCTGGGAACAGGGGCAGTGCAGGAGTCGTCACTGCACAAGTTGATGCTCAAAAGGCTGAAATCTGACCTGGTGAAGCAGGATGACAGCCAGTCTGGGGCTCTGGAGGAGCTCGCAGCTGCACGAACTGAATAATCAAAGGACATTTTGTCTTAGATGGTGCTGGCACAACAGCATCAAGGCCAGAGCTCACCTCCCGCACTAGGGAACAACACACCAATTAAACCCCTCCCTGGGTAACCGAAACAGCAGGGGCAGCTTTGCTGTCAGTGCAGGATTTGCATCTGGTTTAGTTCAATTTAGAAAGATTAAACAATATGAAACTTCCTCAGATTTCTAGCATGTAGAGTGAAAAGCTCAGACTTGTTCCACGAGAACTTAGATTTGTGTTTCTTAGACTAGAAAGGCAGCAGCCGGGCCCAGGCTGAGGTGGTGGGGGAAGCGCCGTCTGGAAACGTGCACAGAACAGGGTGAGGACGAGGCACAGCGTTTGCCAGAAGCAAACCTCCCATCTTAGTGCCGAGACGGGACCTGGCCCAGGAATGCCAATGTGTCCTGTGTGATGTTTCCTTGGGATACATCCCAAGAATTTAATTTACAGACCCAGTTATTTCTCCTTACAGTGTCTGTAACCCTGACCTGCACCTCGTGAACTGATGTGGACCCACTCATGCCATTTCAAGCAATGAGGTTCTTAACCTGAAATCTGCACCTTTGAGTTTTTCCAATGTCTTACGCTCCCTGTTGTGCTCAGGGATCACAGTCTCACTCCGTCAGGCTGTGCTGCTCAGCAGGGCTGGTACAAAGCCCCTGCTACTGCTTCTGGTGGTGTTGTGGGGCTGCTTGGCACCAGCAGGGACGAGCCAGGCACTCAGCGTGTGCTCAGCCCAGCTTTAAAATCAGGAGGAGATGTGCGGAATCTCTCCCAATACAGGAAGTATTGGGCTTCAAGGTGAGTCAGTTTTTAACTGGATTCCCCAAAATATGGACAAGACAAACAAAAGCTGCTGTGCCCCCATGTGCTCCCACATACAGGAGCCTGAGGGCAGAGATGCTGCACTCACACAGACCTGACCCTCCCCTGGTGGAGCTTGAGGCCATTCCCTCTCGTCCCCTGTCCCTTGGCAGAAGAGCCCAGCTCCCTCCTCTCCACAACCTCCCCTCAGGTAGTTGGAGAGAGCAATGAGGTCTCCCCTCAGCCTCCTCTTCTCCAGGCTGAACACCCCCAGCTCTCTCAGCTGTTCCTCATCAGGCCTGTTCTCCAGACCCTTCACCAGCTTCATTGCTCNAGGTCCCTCTCCTCCTGGCAGCTCTCCAAACAGACCTCACCCAGTCTGTAGCTCTGCATAGGGTTGTTGTGCCCCAAGTGCAGGACCCGCCATTTGGCCTTGTTAACCCTCATCCCATTGGTCTCAGTCCATGGATCCAGCCTGTTCAGATCCCTTTGGAGCCTCCCTGCCCTCCAGCAGATCCATTGACCTGCAACAGGACAAAAAGGGCCGTGGGCTGGAATTATTGGAATCAGGCAAAGGGTCCAACTGGACAAGTTTCATAGTCAAAAGAGCCAAATCAAAGCCTAAGGTTGAGCAGGGAGGGCTGCGCAGTTCAAAGCCGACACCAGCCTTGCTGCCAAGCAGCCGCTCCAGAGGGACAGGCATGCAGAATATGAACTAAATAAAAGCGAGTGGGTGGCAGCGAGCTGCCCTCAAAGGTTTAACTCTGCCTTTGTTACCAATGTTCTCATGGTTCCTGTGTTTGTTTTTCTAGAGCATTTGTAGCCAACAGCTGAGCTTCAGCCCTTTGATCAAAAGCAGCTCAGAAGCAGCTCAGAAGCCTGCGCAGGGGTTGGGTCAGTCATTTCTGTGCAGGCACAGCCTACGATTCAGCCAACAAAAGAACAGCGAGGTGCAGGCCACCCATACAGCTTTTGATATGAATGAGCACAAATCCTTTAGTCTCACAAACAGGGGTGTCTGTGTGGGATTTGCACCCCACAGGCTGGAGCGCGGTGCTTGGGAAGCCCACCCAGCACCATGGAAATCGACACAGCACGGGGAGGAGTTCAGCTCCTCGGCTATAGAGAAGCCTCGACCCCTCCACTGCACTCAACTCCTCCTCTTGCCGCTAAGCCAGCTGGACAAAAATTGTTCTTTTCTCACCCACTGATAGGCAAGTTAGTTAATTGAACAGAAATTCTCCCCATTATCTCCAAGCATCAAAGCCAAGAACTTAAAAGAATAATTAAAATAAATAATTTTGAGCCTTGGTTGAGACAGTTTTCTAAGAGCTTTGTACGATCAAGTCACCCAGTGCTATCGACATCAGTTTTAACAGATGTTTTCACTTCTTACTGTGCAGAATTCAGGGTCCCACAGTATCTTCCCTCCCCGAGGCACAGGGAGGCTGTGGCTGCACTGTGGTCGGTGTCGGGGTCGGTACCCCAGGAACGTTACCCTTTACCTTCACAACTGCTCCTGCCTTCCTGAGTGAGCGTTTCTGAGCCTTGTCTCTCAGAAGCTTTAGCAGCTCCTGCCGCTGAGCACTGGCTCTGGGCCCAGGAGGGGCTGCCGAGCAGCATCGGCGAGACTGCGGCTTGAGAGCATCAAACAGAGAGTGCAGGATCCCAGCAGCATCTTCACAAGGCCAGCACCAGATTGTAAAAGACAAAACAGGCAGCAGAAAGCAGTTAGATGGAAAAGAGGAAACGTCTGGACTAAAAAACAAAGTAGCCTAAAAGGCTCTACTGCAGAGAACAACTTTTGTGACAAGGGCTGCACGAGAAGAACTGATCGAGGTGTTAGTCTGGTGCCCACAGCAAGGACAATTTACTGCCCTTGCTCCATAAAACACACGTGAACAGGGAATGGACCCGGACTGCACCCAAAAGCCTTTCTCTGCAAGCAGCACTCGAGCAGAGCTGTGCAAAGCAAGTGGTCTGCGAGTTACAGGGTATCGTGCCGAAAAAAAGCTGTAGAAGAAAGCTGAAAGATAGCAACAAACCTGGTAAATCTCTAATTTTCTGCTTTGAAACTCGGATAGTTCTGAGCTAAGAATCATGGGACAAATGTCTCAAAATACCAACTCACAATGAAATACCCCTGCGTCTGCTCCTGCTCGTGGGAAAGCCCAGGTGAGCCCCTGCCCGCTCCCCAAGGCACCGTGCAGGCTGCTGGGGCAGCACGGCCTTCACCTGGCTCCTCTCAGTCCCATCGCCTGCACTGCCCAGGCTGGGATGTGGCTTTTTGTCTGACCCTGGGACCAACAAAGCTGATTGTTCGTAACCCAGCTGTGTAAAGGCAGAGCTGGCATCCAACAGAGCTCGCTTACAGAAGAATAAGCCCAGAAGAATCTCTGCTTCTCTGTCCCAGACTAAAGAACACAGGCTAACCTGGGTAAACTGAGGGTGAAACCGGAGTACGGCCAAGGTCAGAGTACAGACAGTTTTGCTGTTATCTCCTTGCTAAACCAATTTGCGTCCCAACTCCCTCCCTTGGTGGCAGAACTAAACAAGCTTTGGGACCATATGTCAGAGCTCTGAGAGAAAAGCGTTGCGATTAGTTAATTTGAGGAGATCCATTACCAGTCCAGGGGGCTGTTGCCATGAAGAGCTCAGGTGGCTTCTTGTAAAGATCAAAATCAATGTCCCATTTGCCCCGGCTCCATCTGCCTCTTGCCAGCGCTGGCTCCGTGTTCGCACGCAGAGCATTCTGCTGCCATTTCTAAATGAAAAGGGAATCTCTTTAAGAAGCCAGGTCAAAATCACCAGGGAGGAGGCATAAAACATAAGTAAGTTAGCCAGCCTCCTGGGCAGCTGTCAGTCTCTCTGCCACAATAGCAAAGAGCCTTCACTACACAATTGGTTCTCTCTGCAGCCTTTCAATCTCTGTGTTTGTTACCCATGAATGAGGACAAAACCCCATTTTGTGAGCAGGTTGCTGATGCTCTGGCTCAGCCCTGGTAGCAACCACGCAGGCGCTTGCAGGATGCTTGAGGAATACCCGGCAGGGGATTCAGCTTTGTATTTAAGTCACAGTCCTGTGCAGATACAGGAGGCTGACACACTCTCCTGTATTTCATACACAGCCACTAAGCTCACAGGCACCGGGGCTACCCCTCTCGTCCATGTGCTCCTAACTCATTATTCTTCTCCTCCCAGCAGCAAGAGTGAGAGCTCTAGATCAGCTCAAGGATAACCTTAATGCTTCCAGAGAGCAGAAGCTCTCCTAGTGCTTCTAAAAATACCATCATCCCTATCAAACTCTTGGGACTGAAAGCCCAAGTGTCCTGAGGAAGCAGGTGAGAGGAGCAGCATGGAGGGAATGGCCTCAAGCTCCACCAGGGGAGGTTCAGACTGGACATTAGGAAAAAAAAGTTTCCAGAAAGGGTCACTGGGCAGTGTCAGAGGCTGCCCAGGGTGGGGGTTGAGTCACCTTCCCTGGAGGGGTTTAAGGTGCGGGTGGACGAGGTGCTGAGGGACATGGGTTAGTGATTGATGGGAACAGTTGGACTCGATGATCCAGTGGGTCTCTTCCAACCTGGTGATTCTGTGATTCTATGATGGTGGCAGGAACAGTCATCGCAATTTTGAAACCCAGGTCAGCTTTCTGTGTTCCTCTGCCAACTGCTGAACCGCTACTGAGGTTTGTTCAGATGTAACTGTCCCTCTACAAATGAGCTGTGCTGGCTGGTGTTAGCCCTGCACTCTCACTGCTTCACCTGACCACACGGCTAACGTGGGGCAGACACTGCACAGAGATGCTTCAGGAGAACAGATCAGCTCCAGAGATGGCCACACAGCGTTTGAGAAAAAAAACCCAGAATCACAGAATCATAGAATCACAGAATCACCAGACTGCAAGAGACCCACCAGATCATTGAGTCCAACCATTCCCATCAATCACTAACCCATGTCCCTCAGCACCTCGTCCACCCGTCCCTTAAACCCCTCCAGGGAAGGCGAGTCAACCCCCTCCCTGGGCAGCCTCTACCAGTACCTAACGACCCTTTCTGTGAAGAATTTTTTTGTGAAGAATGGTTAAAGCAGCAGTGTATCAAACCCAGAGTGCCTCCGAATGGGATCCTAAGAACATTCTGCTTTTATTCCATCCTTCAGGTAACATCCATGGTAAGTTCTGGATCAAGCTACCATCTCCATTATCCTGCTCATGCCCGTGAGGTCTCTGCTTGAGCAGAAGGAGCCTCTTTCCCCTCTTCTCTGCGCTCCATGGCTCACGCTGCTGCTACACAGCTGCCAGCCTACACTTAGTTTCAGAGAGGTGTCAGTTCTCCTCCTCTCTCATCCCATCAGTAGGGGCCAAAGGTCAATACAACATGATTATATCAGTCCCCATTCCTTGCAGGTTGGTAGCTCTGGTGTTGGACATCAGCTGCTGCTCTGTCAGCCTGAAACCCCTTTTTCAGCTCGTCAGCTGTTGATCCTGCCCTGCCCAGTTCCCCTCCTCTTTTTTGGCTCTTCAGCAAAAGGCAACAGCAATAACAGAGCACTGGTTGGCTTCTGCTCCTCTTGCTCAGTGACCCTTCTCTGCTCCTTGTTGAGCAGACACATCCTCTGGCTCCTCAGCTGCACTTGAACCTTTTCAAGAAACTACTTTAACAAGTATGGGTCAAAAAACCCAAAATGTAATATAAATAAAGCCTGAAAACTGGGTGAACGAGGACCTGTTCTTGCAAGATGTGATAAATGAGCCTCCAAGCATTCAGCTCGTTCCGCTCAGTGCTGTGATAGCGTTCAATTAACGGGGGGAATTTGTGTATCCAAGCCAAAGATCACCTGGGTGAACTCAGTGTACCCAGATCGCAAACACAGGCGTCACCCTCCAAAGCTGCCTGGGCTGCACCCCTGAACGAGGCTTCCATCTGCTAAAAGCTACTTCAAGTCTACCAAATGAGCCCCCTTTGGACTGTCCATTTCAGTTTTCCATTACCTCACTCAGCTCCTCCACACGTGCCTCATCAGGCGCCCGAGGGTGCAGGTTGCTTTCCATGCTGCTCTTAAATCCAGGAAATACAAATCCGTTCGGTGACAGCCACATACGCTTGGATTTTGCAGACTCTTCCTTTTGGGCAGCAGCCACATCCACAGGCTCAAACGTGGCTGACAGGAACTCGTGGCAGTAAGTGAATCTCTTCTTTGGTTCCTACAAAAAAAACACGTATTTGTTTTTATTAACATGATTCCCCGTTGCCCCTAAACTACAGACCCAGTGGTGTTTCTTTCCTTAAGAGCACAAGTAATCAGAGATTGAAATCACACATACCAGTGAGTATTAAAACATATATTAAAATGTCATTCTCTTCCGATCCAATAATTAATTTAATGACAAGTGGTGTAACAGGATCTCTAAAATAATTACAGATAGAACTATCTTTACATTTATTTGTGCAAGAGGAGAGCTGTAGAATCATAGACTCATAGATTAGTTTGGGTTGGAAGGGACCTCAAGCCCATCCAGTCCCACCCCTGCCATGGGCAGGGACACCTCCCACTGGATCAGGGGCTCCAAGCCCCATCCAACCTGGCCTTGAACCCCTCCAGGGATGGGGCAGCCACCACTGCTCTGGGCAACCTGGGCCAGGGCCTCATGACTCTCATAGTGAAGAAATTCCCCCTTCTGTCTAGTCTAAATCTGCCCCTCTTCAGTTTATCCCCATTGCCCCTCATCCTGTCACCACAAGCCTTAGTAACCAGTCCCTCCCCAGCTTTCTTGTAGCCCCTTCAGGTGCTGGAAGGCCACTATAAGGTCTCCTCTCAGCCTTCTCTTCTCCAGGCTGAACAACCCCAACTCTCTCAGCCTGTCTGCATATGGGAGGTTCTCCAGCCCTCTGACCCTCCTTGTAGCCTCCTCTGGACCCGTTCCAACAGCTCCATCTCCTTCTTATGTTGAGGATTCCAGAACTGGACACAATCCTCCAGGTGAGATCCACAAGAGATGAACAGAGGGGCAGATTCACCTCTCCTGTAGCTCCTACCAGGAACCATTTTCACGGGGCTACAGGAATTTCTGCCAGCTGAGATGAAATAGCCTTTGTTATTGAGAATCAAGCCAGCCACACAAAAGCAGATAAACATGATTCTTCAAATGTGTTCCTAAATGCATTCTTCAAATCACTTCATACTGCATCTGCCAGCATGGCCATTACTCAAATTCTCCCATTGATGGGGCTCAGAGCTGGAACCCCCAGGTGATCAAACACTGCAGCCAAAATCACAGCCCAAGGAATGAGGGCAAGGACACTTGACTCCAATGAACAGCTTCAAGAACAGACTTTACACCTCTCAGACCGAGATCTTAATGGATAGCAACTTCCCTTCCTCTGCACCAACACGAGAGTTGCCAGTGCAAAGCTATTTAACTCCTCTCTCTCCTTTCAGGGCTGCACAGTGAGCAAAGCTCCCCCAGTTCCATGTCCCAGTTCACCTTGGCCATCTCCTGGCGCAGCTGCTGCTTCGCAAGTTCAGCAGAATTCAGAGTCTGGGAGCTGTAGTTAAAGACAGATTTGCCATCAATAGGCGAGATCCTGAAAGCTTCAAACTTTGGCTTTTCCATCTTTCCTTTGAGTTGGCGCCCAGCCCCAGAGTTAGTCTGCAAAGAGAGGTTACAGCTGAGCTCTGTCAGAACCAGTGAGCCAGAGCCACGAAAAATCATAACAAGGAAATGATTCTGTGAACATTAAAAACATAATTTTAACAAAACCACAATTTTAACAAAACCACAACAATAAAAAGAAAACCTTTAAAACAATCTATTTATAGATGGATTACACAACAGCTCTTTGTTAAGAGAATACTCCCCAGAGGATGGTGTTATGGCCAAGCCCTCATGTCCGCCGCTCCGCCTGGCAGGGGCTGGAGGCAAGAGCCAGAGAGATTTCTGCTTCCAGACCGAACGGCTGCTCTGCAGAGCTGACGCTGAGTGTGTCCACACAAAGTGAGACCAGTTCTTTCATTTCTCTGTTTCCATTAACACTCAGCATATCCAGAAACAAGGGAAACACCATTCATCAGGGCTCTTCAAAGCTCTCCACTGACCAGGACAATTAAACCCTCCTACCTTTTCATCCACTTAAGAACGACTCCTACTGCATTTATGGTAATTACAGCTTTGAATCCAGGCTCTGCCACACCAGGTACTTGCAGCAGGAGGGTAAAATTGCCTTTGAGGTGACATCCACTTCCATGAGAAAGCCCTCTTTTTTTTTTTTTTGATTCAAACAGAAAGCCTTATTAAATATATTTTCTCTTCTATAGAGGTCTTCCCAGTTCCTCTATTATTCTCTTGTTTCAAAAGCACATATAAAACAAAACTGGCTAGAACTCCTTCACTGTCAAGATTGCTAACTCCATACAAGTAACAGAATAACTCTGCACCGGGGCTATACAGAAAGATTAGGCCTAAAAGCTTTGGGGCTCTCATTCTCCTATGATGTTATAAATGCAAGCACCAAGAATAATTACTTAAGGTACAGTCTTCTTTTCCAGCCTCGTGTAACACTCCTTTATCAACAGACTGACTGGAAAGGGAAATAGTTAAATTTCTTTCACTACCTCCAAGACAGAACCTTCACACAGGAACGAGGATTTCCATATAACAGGCAAAATCACTTTGTATTAAAATATTCACAGGAAAAAACTTTCTTCACAAATCACGGTATGGCAAGAATCTGCAGCTGAGCAAGAGACTCCAAAAAGCATCTCAGACACCTTGGAAACACACTGACTATCCCCTCTGCGAGGTCTCTATTAGCAGAAAGGTGCTTAGCTTCAATGCATTTTCCTTGAAACAACAGGAGGAGTAGATGGATGCTGGTCACAAGCCAGAAAAGGTTCTAAAATTCCTTAGAGCTCAGCTCTGCCTGCAACTGACAATTTTATTTAGTCAAGAATAAATGCCATTCTGGTTGCCAAAAGGCAAGGAGATCTCTCCTGGCAAGAGACCAAAGCTCGGTTTAGCTGGCTTAGTGCCCCACGAGCACCTGAGGCCTGGCTGACGAGGAGGGAGCTTTAGAGAAGGAAGAGCCAAAGAAAAATAGGGCCCAAACCCCAAAAGAAATTACAAGCCCTTTAAACAATCTGTTTCCACCATTTCCCTGTAAGCACTAGAGCTGTTCTCCCTTTTCAAAAACAATTACACTTGCCATTCAACTCCTGCAAAATCCTATTACCCTGCACTTCTCTATAGTGTTCGCACAATCCCCACAAACACCAGAAGTGTTTAAGTCTAATGAGCTTTCAGAAGGAGGAGGTGTTAATTATGCATATGAAGTTTTGCAACTACTGGGTTTGCCTCTCACATGTCGCAAGCTACTCACCCCAAGACGGTTTCTCTCAAAAGACACGGTGTCTGCTCTTTCTTTCTTCCTCTGCACCCGCGTTTCATTGTGGTTACCTGACGAGGAATGTGCCACGTGTTGCGCTCTGCTAACTGTTCCTGATACCGTCAAGTCACCAGAGGTAACCAAGTGTAATGGAGGTTTCCAAGCCAAGAGATCTTTGATGGCCAGGGGAGCTCCATACTCGTGACTCAAGGTTGTGATCATCTCTGCCGAGGGCAGCAGCTTCCCCTGGACAACATCCCTCAGCCTCTGACAGCAACNTGAGGTCTCCCCTCAGCCTCCTCTTCTCCAGGCTAAACACCCCCAGCTCTCTCAGCCGTTCCTCATCAGGCCTGTTAGTTTACAAAACCCTTGCTACCGTTGAATCATTGCAGTTATTATTACTGAGGATAAATTAGACAACTTTCTGGAAACATCTCTCTATCAAAAGTGCAGGTCAGTTCATGAATACTGGTATTTAGCTGCAATAAGAAGGTGAGTAGTTCAATGAACCCACTCAGAAGGCTGCTGGCACCAGACTTGCTGCAAGGTGATGACTGGTTGCCCTTCTCCAGCCTCTGGCTGGAAAGGCAATAAGGCAAAGTCCCTTTGTGCACACTGGCTCCAGTGTACGCCCCATATTTACGATGAACACCCCCTAAAATCCATCCTGCCTTACTCATTTTATGTCTCGTTCTGATCAAATTTCACTCTGTGCTCTATTCAGGACCCCATTTCCCTCACAGCTGATCTCACTCTCCCAGTTTGGCCTGCAGTACTCAGTGTTAATATAAAATCAGTTCTAGCTGACCCCACACGCCGTGTGCGCGCACGTCGATGCCGTTCTCGGCCCCTCAGCCCATAGCAGAGGACACCAAGCACAGTGCCCTGCTTGGCAGCCAAACGCAGCATCGTGACTGCCTGCTAGAACTGGAGACTCATAAACTCAGTGATCATGTAACTCTTCTTTATTTCAGGAGAGTTACTTGACGAAGTGATGTGAAAGAATTCAATGGTGAAACTACTGCAGCAGCGCTCTTTTCTTGCCCTCACTGATGAGCAACAGATGCAGCTAATAATTGATTTCATTGATTTCAAAGCTGCAGCAGCATTAACAACACAAAGTGAGTTTACATTCATATGCTAAAAATTCAATTCATGCAGAAGTACCACTAATTTTTCTCCAGTTCTGACTGATTTTCTGGCCAGTTCCAGCAGAAGGAGATCAATGAGAAAGCAGTAGAGTTTGCTGTGCACACATCCGAGCTGTGGCTGATGACAGCAACCCCAAGGGCAGGAGTTCCCAAGTCAGAGGATGCTCTGGAGCACAGCTCGGGCTGCAGGCTCAAGCAAGGAATTGATTTGTATTTCCCTGGGCAATTACAGCCCCAGCAGAAGGAGGGTCCAGCAAAATCAGTAACACCCGGTGCCTGGCCAGCACGATTCACTCAGCCNGCAATGAGTACTGTGACGTACAGGGATCACTCCTGCATACTGACTTCTCTCTAGTGGAAAAAAACCCTCCTGCATTTAAAATGATCCCAGACATCACAAAACCTTCCCTTTCCTTGCAGGAATGGGAGCTGCAGCTACCTGCTGAGCTGAGCACTGCAGCCAACCTCCTGGTTTCATTTTCTGTTTTTCAGACAGGAAATACCACAATAAAAATTTAAAAAAACCCTACCAAGTATCTAAAATACAGACTATTACGTACAGCTCCCACATAACTCTTCCTTTCTCTAGTTACTGTAGGAAAACAGTTTTTAGAACTCTCCACTTAGCTCAGGTGACTTTCTAGCTCCATTAAGTCCTACTTGCTCGCCTCCTGTGCTCCCTCCTGTGCTGCCTCTGTGAGGACAGAGCAGGTAAGTCCCAGCTAATGCTTCTGACACTGGAATTTTGTCTTCCATTTCCATTATATTCAGGTGTTTGCTGATATTCTGTCCTTACTGATCCAGCTTCCTTCTGTACAAATCATGAACTCCTGCCCGAGGTAAGCTGGGCTCACTGATACTGCATTTGCATGACGTCAGTTGTCAGAAAACCCTGCTCTTCTGGCTGACAACATCTGTCCTAAAACCTGAATTACCCATCAGGCCCACAGATTGCTTTCATCAGGGAAAGGATATCCAAGAGCGCTACTTTTTGTATCAAATATTCACTCTCCTTTACTACTATTTCCTTTCTTAATTTCTTGACCATGAACTGGAACAAGTCATACCTGGACAAGGCTTGGAAACATGCCCAGGGCACTGCACTTCTGACATAGAGCAGAGGCTGCTTTGCTAGAGTGCGGAGGGGCTGCCGGAGGCGGCAGTGATAAAAGAGACTGTCCAGGTCTGTGTAGAGGCGCTGACGGAAAGACAGCGCTGAGTTATACAGGATTCTGAGCCGCCCACCTTCACTTCTGTGAGTCCTGGAAAAAAGGCATCGATGACAAGGTTAATCAACCAGCCCACATCTCAGGTGTCCTCAGCCCTGCAGAACCACCATAGAATCATGGAGTAATAGAAGAGTTTGGGCTGGAAGGGATCCTAAAGCTCAATCCAGTTCCAACCCCCTGCTGTGGGCAGGGACACCTCCCACTGGATCAGGGGCTCCAAGCCCCATCCAGCCTGGCCCTGAACCCCTGCAGGGATGGGGCAGCCACCACTGCTCTGGGCAACCTAGGCCAGGGCCTCCTCATTCTCATAGAGAAAAAGTTCCTCCTCCTGTCTAGTCTAAATCTGCCTCTCTCCAGTTTATCCCCATTGCCCCTCATCCTATCACACAGTACAGTGAGCTAAAAAGAGCAATTCCTTTTTAAGCACTAAATTTGAGGGAGACTTTCACTTTGAATTTGCCACATTTTCCTCTAAAATCAAAAGCTTCCAGCTTCCTCACAGCATCTGTGTTTGGTTTAGATCCCACAGAGGTTTTTTGTTTTGTGCAGGCTGATTACAGTGCTGTTTCCACAAACCAAGTAGCAGCTTAACAAAAGAAAAGCACACAGTGCCATCCTTCTCATTTTAACTTAAATGATGCTCTGTGACGTAGTGTGATGAAGATTATGGCTCAGGTGAAGCAGCCACTGGGACTCACATCCACAAAAACCACACAGAAAGCATCAGCTCTGGACCTGCCCACGTATCTTTGTACAGCAATGGGTGGGGAGAAATCACATTAAAATCTCTGAATCAAAGGAAATAACTGATGATAAACCTCAAACTCTCCTACCTTTCAAAGTGTCTATCCCACAGCTTCTTGATTGCTTTGTCTTTTAATCCCTCCAAGACAAAGAGATGAGCTTCTCCATCCAGCAAGTGAAAACCAGTAACAATATCCAACCCAGAAACTTCCTCAAGCGTGGTTTGCAGTTTGGATGCAGCGAGAGCCATTCCCATGAAGTGTACAGGAGAGCAGTCCAGCTGAAGGGCTTGAGCATTGATTTCCGTAATCTCTTCCACCAACTCATGTAATAAAGATGAATTATTGCAGTCAAAAATGTAGATTATACAACCAAATGGGCAATTTGTGACGTGAGCATCAGCCGCTTGTGCGTGCACGGCCAAAGGCACGGACATTTCCACCCTCACTTTCAAAAGTGAGTCTGATTCTAGATAATGTCCCATATGCAGCAGAGTAGAACTATGCACTGATTCTGTTGTTCTCTTTGCTTTATCCTCCTCACTGGAAGCAGCTGTATTTGGAGCTGAGCAGCTATGAATGGGAGCATTGATATTCAGGTACTTTCTACCCAACAATAATTCCGCTAGACTGACTTTAGCTACCCCATGCGGATGCCACACTTCATCCTCTGTAAAAGAATTACAGACTGTGGATTTGCAAGCACGGAGATGCACCTTGCCCAGTTCTTCATCTTCACCACCTTTCCCAGACAAACAGGGTTTTTCTGTGTCATTTTCCATGTTTCTATCCCGGTCATGAACTTCAACCTCTATAGGTGGACCCCTAAGACACTTCTGTAATTCCCCAGGTCCCATCAAACCTGTCAGAATTACATTAACATCCTTAAAGTAGACGTGAGTTCCATGGACTTGTCCATGAGTTCGATGAGGTGGAAAGTTATGGAATTTGTATTTGCAGTAGATGGGAACACACAATCTCTAGAGAACAAAAAGATGAGGAGAAAAAGACGTTTGCAGTGTTAACCTTTTTCCTCTATTTTTAACCTTACAAAAGTCTATACAAGTCTTACGAGGAGCGACTGAGAGAGCTGGGGGTGTTNACAGAAGCTGTGCAGGGAGGGGGTTGATTCACCTTCCCTGGAGGGGTTTAAGGTGCGGGTGGATGAGGTGCTGAGGGACATGTTTTAGTGATTGATGGGAATGGTTGGACTCCATGATCCAGTGAGTCTCTTCCAACCTGGTGATTCTGTGATTCTATGATTCTATGAAAATAACCAGCTTTTGTAGTACAGAAGCTATGGGGGATACACTGCTTTGCAGGAGCTATGGGCTTCCAAGGCAGCAAAGAGGCCATTCTACATGCCTGGATCCTGTCTTTGGGAATATTTGCTTGCCCTCAACTTTGTTGACTTTCCAAATACGCCAGGAAAATGCTCCTTGTTTCCAGATCATGAAAGGAGGATCCTTAGGAACTGCCATGGCTCCTACACCTTTCTGGACTCTCCCTGTGCATTCATCTGTAGCACTTGAGGCCTAAATTAACTGTCTGCAGCTAGAAGCTAGGAAATTCAACAAGAATCTAGAGGTAGGTAGGGAACAAACAGTATTAGCCATTTGGCTACAAAACTGTGGAAGAAAGCATGGGGATTCATTCCACAACAGCTGTTGTGGTTCCTGCATGGAAGTCTCCACTAAGGTTGAGGCAGGTGATTGTGCTCCTCTATTCCTCTCTTGGGAGACCTCATCTGGAATCCTTAACATAAGGAGATGGAGCTGTTGGATGGGTCAAGGAGGGGTACAGGGATGATCCAAGAGCTGGAGCAGCTCTCATACAAGGACAGGCTGAGAGAGTTGGGGTTGTTCAGCCTGAAGAAAAGAAGGCTCCCAGGAGACCTTCTAGCTACCTTCCAGTACCTGAAGGGGCTACAAGAAATCTGGGGAGGGACTGGTTACAAAGGCTTGTGGTGGTAGGTTGAGGGGCAATGGGGATAAACTGGAGAGGGGCAGAGTTAGGCTTGACATAGGGAGGAATTTTTTCACCATGAGGGTGGGGAGGCCCTGGAACAGGTTGCCCAGAGCAGGGGTGGCTGCCCCATCCCTGGAGGGGTTCAAGTCAGGCTGGATGGGGCTGGGAGCCCCTGATCCACTGGGAGGTGTCCCTGCCCATCGGAGGGGGTGGAACCGGATGGGCTTTGAGGTCCCTTCCAACCCAAACTATTCTATGATTCTATCATTCTAAGTTCTCTTTAACACCACACCCATATCTTCAGCAAAGCTACCTGAGCAATGCTTTTGGAAAGAAGTAGCAGTAGGTGTTACCTGCAGCTCCTCTATCGGCACGGGGGTGTTCGGGAGGCAGGTAGCTGAATGAATCCTTATAACCAGTGGATTCAATTCATGTCTTTGTCTTTCAGACAGAAGAGGTGTTTCCACAGCGAAGGTCACATAAACATCTAAAACTTTAGGACTCTTTTCTGTCAGATGACTGGTCACTGTTTTTTCTCCTTTTTAAACATACAAGATCAAATACTTTGTGTTACAGAGTAATCTCATCAAGGCACACATATGGTTACAAACCTTCCCCAATTTTGTAGTAAAATAAAAGTATTCTTTTAACTGCTTCAAATATTTATATTTTACAGTAGGAAGAAAATAATCCTTGAGCAGTGTTGGAGCCCCCACGTGGGCCAACTGCTGAACACACAGAGAAGTTTGTGTCTTCGGGAAGCTGCAAACACACAGTCCACAAAAACACAAAAATCAAAGCGCTTTAGAGACTTTTCATCATAATTAAAGGTAAGCAAGCACCTTCAAACAAACTGGCTTCTCTGCAAGTCCCTTTGCCACAACCAGTGCATGACGCAGCGTTATTTCTGTCTGCGTGCACAGAACAAAGGGAAGGGCAGCTTTAACTGGCTCCACACAAAAATAGGACAACATCTATTAATTATGAATGCTAACCTAGTTACAGTCAGAAAACTGCAGAAATAACCCTCTCTGCTCTGACCAGTATCCCACTTTCAACACGTTCCAAATCAAAGAGGATAACAGCACTTCAATCTACGTGCCAAACTACAACGTGGAGTTATTCTTGACATTCTCTGCCCTTCTGAGCACACAGACCTCTGAACACATCAGCCCCCTCCCAGATCAAAACCAAACCCTGAGTCTTTCTTGACCAGTCTGCTCCTGTCCCTAGGGAATGTCACCTCCTGGATCTTCCAAGGCAGTCCCCAGCAGGCAGCCCCACCAGCCCAGGCCTTTGGAGGGGGAGCCATGGAGAACACCCAGCACATCACCCCCTGCCCCTTCCGAAGAGAACGATACCTGCGAGGAGAGGCATGAGATCCAACTGCAGAGAAGCAATATTGTTTTGCTTTGCCTGAGGAGCATCCATGTTTCTTTTAGAACCAGAACCTCTTCTGCCTGTTGATGGAAGGCAGGGTTGGACTGAGTAGGAAGGAGGAAACATTTTGTTGCAATTACTGAAAGGAATCACTTTAAATGTACTGCAGCAGGGGCTTAGTCAGTACTGTCCTGAGAAAAAGACGCCCGTCATACACCAAACACCACCTCAGGCTGGCACTGCAACGCGGTCTCGTTCCCACTGCACAGTCCACTGTGCTATACAAAGAATCCCTGCTCTACAAGAGTCAGTGAGCACTAAAAAATTACCACAATAAGGTTTATCTTTGCTAACTCACTCTCTTCGCCTCACATACCTGCATTAGTACATACACATGATATTCTTTGTGACGCACATTCTATTGCTTCCAGAAACCTGTATTTTACAATTTTGTGTTGACAAAACAGGAATACTGTCAGTGCTTTACCTCACCTTACATTACTAGGAGGATAAACTCATTGATATTGGTCATTTTCTTGGATGCTGAGCAATTATTCCAGAATTCTTTTTGCCCAGATCCAGGCTTTACCCAGTAAAAGCACAGTCAGTCCCAGCCTTGGCATTCAAACGCCAGCAGCAGGTGCTTTCTCCAGTCAGTTCACTGGGCGAGTACAGAATTTCAGCACAAGGTTGGAGTCTGACAATAAATGTAGCAAGTGAACACAGAACTGGAAAGAAGAACTGCAGAAATATTCCTGTTGCTATTCCTGACTTATTATTATTCCTATTCTAAAAGGAATGGCAGAATGTTTTAAGGACAAATTTAACACTCAGAAGGAAGAAAGAGGCAGGTAACATATTACTAACATATTACTCCCACAGTCAAGAAATTCCTCCTTATATCTAGCCTAACTCTGCCCCGCTCCAGTTTATCCCCATTGCCCCTCGTCCTATCACTACAAGCCTTTGTAACCAGTCCCTCCCCAGCTTTTCTGTAGCCCCTTTGGGTACTGGAAGGTCGATAGAACGTCTCCTTGGAGCCTTCTCTTCTCCAGGCTGAACAACCCCAACTCTCTCAGCCTGGCCTCGCATGGGAGGTGCTCCAGCCCTTGATCATTTAACCTGTTCAGAACTCCCAGCATTATTTATTTATTTCATTTTCATTAATTAAGGTTTACACCGTGTGTTCCCGAGCTCAGCTGCTGCTGTGTGCTCTCGGCCCAGTGCTGCAATGTGGTATCACGTGGTTCCTGAGCAGAGCTCTGCACCCCTGCGCAGTTCCACTGAGCCCAGGGGCAGGGACAGCCAGCAGCTTTCCAGTGAACAGGCTGGAACAGGCTCCAAAGGGGACAAGGAAAGCTGTCAGCAGGGTTTAAGATGATGCCGCTACCAAGGCCTCGCCATCAGATGGAGAACTCGACCCAAGACCAGGCTTCACAGTTATTTGCAGCCATGCTCAGTGCATTCTCAGCTGGCACAAGATGAGGTCAGATTACAAAACTGCGTATGACCAGGATAAACATTGACACTTCTCCATGAATACAAAGGAAGCATGACGTGCTGTTGCTGGAGTTCAGATATTTGCCAGCAGCAACAATCTGGGAACTTACCTTCCAGCTACAGCTCTAGATGTTACCACAATCCCTTACAGACACAAAGCAGCAGCAAACCCCAATGCCTTTTTCCTTCTGTGAGCCAGCTAAACCTCTTTTCTGTCCCAACTCTATTCCAAAGTCATTAGAAACTTGTTGGAATTGTAATAGCTTCAGTCTGTCTGCAGTCCCTCGTTTCCTCAGCAGGTTCCTCTGTCCAGTTCCTGCTCGCCCATTACTCGAGGTGCCATGCCCTCAGCCAGCCCCAGTTCCCACATTGTTGTACCTTCAACAGGAAGGGGGGAAGTCTCCTGCATCTTGGATTTCTTTGCTGCTTTGATTTTTGTACAGCTCGGTGTTGGCTGGCTTTCTTCAAAGGATTTTCTTTGCAAAAGCACCACGTGGCTTACATCATCTATAAGGAAAAATAGTAAAATAACATGAATTCCCTGCCTTAGACTTTGTTGCTTAGTGTGGCTGCACTACTCAAACTCTGAGCAATGATTTTCCCATGGCTTCTTCTCCCCTTTTCCTACTTTCTATGAGAAGACACTCTTAGACTTCATTTCTGTTCCTCTGGAGATTAAGACCAGCAGAGTTACAGAGATTTACCTCCAAGCTCACAGAAGAAACCAGCATAAAATATTCTCCCTGTCTGCTGCACAACACACATTCAGAAGAAAATATGGAAGCAGCCGTGGGAACTCTCGGAACACGGAGGCTGCCGAGGAGGCAAACAGCAGGCAGCTGAAGAACCTTCACCACACAAACTCCTCCAAAAGCAGGTGACTTCGGGAGGGGAAGCTTGTCCTGCCTTCCTCTCTTGGTAAAGCTAAGGCTGCTCTTGAGGAAAGACTGAGCTACAAACAAGTCTCTCTTCCTCCACAACAGCTACAAAGGTGCTTAACCTACCTTAAAAAGCAAACCCAAACGCTGTCAGAAACCTCCACCAAGGGCAGAGCCCGGCTGCTGGCAAAACACACCGACTCCAACGTTCCATTTGTTACCACAGTATCAGCTCAATCAAAAGGAACCGATTCTATCAACCTGCATTTCAAGTCTTAGAGCCTCATCAAATCTCTATCCACTGATACACATGGGAAAGAGCAATTACAGTGTTTTAACAATAAATTATGCATATTTTAATAGCAAAATTAATTTTAACAGCAGTTTCAGGCCACCAGAACAAAGAACACCTCATTTCCTATAGGTTTCATCTCATGCTTAGTTCTCTGGTATTTATTAGGGACTGAGATCTGATTCCATATGTGTCTATAGGAGCTCTAACAAGGTCTCTCTCCTCTATTTAAATTAAGTCAGCTAGTAAAAATGAACTATAAATAAGAAAATAGCTGTCTTGGAATTGCCTGACCTTCAAGCTAGTGTAGCCAAAATTTATGCAAAGATTGCAGTTATGGGGTTTGGGGAGACAACAAGGGGGAGAAGACGAAACAGAAAGATGCAGAGCTTAACAACGTGGTTGTACAAGTTTTGCTTCTTCTCAGGACAACAAACCCAAAAATCCATCTTTGACAAATTCCTGGCTAACACTGCTACCCAACAACCTCAAACAACTCACCAGTTTCACAGTTTCAGGTCATAGGCTTGATTATATTCTCCAGTCATCAAAATTTTCAGAAAACATAACCAAGTAGGAATTATTTCTGTGAGAATGACATGAAAATGTCACAGAATCTCAATAAGAATTTGTCTTTAGGTGCAGTCACAATTTCAAGGCAGGTTTTATAGCATGCTTGCTTGCAGCAGACTTACCAACAGCCTCTACGCGTTCTTGTGAAGAAGTGACTTTGGAGTTAGTAACCTTCGCTTTTGAGGAAACTTTGTCCTTGGCGTCCCAGATATTTACAATGATTTTGTGATCCCTTAGTTTTATTAGATATTCACTAGTGACATGGATATCAACGTTATGGTTCCATGATAACCACATCTTGTCATCTTCCAACCATGGTGTAACGGCCTATTAAAACACAAGATAAAAATCTCTACAGGGGCTGAATGGTACCGAGGAACTCACAACTCACCTCCTGATGGCTGTCACCGCTGCTCTCGCGCAGGACCCTCCCTTGCTGGGTCAGAGCAGTGTATTTGGCTGGATTCAGATGAAGCAGTCAAGCCAAGGTCTGGTACAAAGACCAGAGGCAAGAACAAACAGCAATTCAGCCGCTGCTCAGCATGACACCGTGCATTGAAGACTTAACAGCATATTCTAAGAGCAGATATATACACTATAAAAGCCTGAGCTGCTACTTATGAAATTAAAGCCCCGGCACTGCCCTCCACACATGTGTGCTGAGAGCAAGAGCAGAGCGCTCGGAGCTGCCACTACCACACATCTCACTCAGCAACTTTACAAGTTCGTTTTGTTTAACAAAAACATCAACTTGTACTCAGAATCCCTAAAGCAATTAAAGAGTCCCATGGGGAAGATTGTCATGCAAAGACAAAAGCTGAGAGCATCAAGGTTGTTTTAAAACCAAGCCTCACTCTCTTTCAAAAAAAAAAAATTTGTTGCGACAACATTTTAGAAATAATTTCATAACAAACCAATCTCTATTCATCACAATATACCCAGTTCTCTGGTGGTTTTTTCCCCTGAGTTTCAATGCACAGGATTCAGGTAGGCACATGTCTAAACAAAACAAAATCTGCCACACTCTTCAAGTACTTAAAAATCTTTTTCTGCTCAACAAAGCTTAGAGGCACACATTTCATTTGTTCTGCACTGCTAATAATAATGTAAGAATTTGAAGGCAACTCTCCAGTTTATCTCAGTACTTGAAAGATAAAAACTACAATACTAAGCAAACTGACAACCTAGAGGAAAACGAAAGCAAAATGCTCTTAAATCCCCCAGCCTCTTACTACAAATCTAAGAAGTTACTGCTGATGTGGACCAGCCAAGTCACATTCCATCCCTGACGTTCGTTCTGTGTCTGTGGGAGGAGATAAGGCCCAAGCAGCTGTTAAACCGATACGCAGCTACATCACCCTGTACCTGAAAACACTCTCCCGCTTTCTGTATACGACACTTGGGGTGACCTAGTTTTATTGTATCTTTTACCTTGGAACCAGATTTGGTACGTAGCTTTGCGGCCGCTCCAACCAACACCAAATCCAGTTTTCTAGGTCTGAGCTCATCTGGTAGGAGGAAGTACTCGATCTGATAGCAACGCTGTGTTCGTGGAACAGCTCTCGATTTATCAACTTGAATTCCCTTTCCCTGTTTATCAGCACAATTGGATTTCTTCTGCTTTTGTTCTAGAGAGAATATGAGACCAGACGGTCACAGGCGTTCCAGTTGCCAACAGAGCAATGACTGAAAACTGAAAACAATGACTGAAATGACTGCTGAACATGAGCTGGAGAACAGGCCTTATGAGGAACAGCTGAGAAAGCTGGGGGTGTTTATCCTGGAGAAGAGGAGGCTGAGGGGAGACCTCATTGCTCTCTGCAACTACCTGAGGGGAGGTTGTGGAGAGGAGGGAGCTGGGGTCTTCTGCCAAGTGACAAGGGACAGGACGAGAGGNTGTCAGGTACTTACCTGTAGGCAGGGCAGGGACAGCCAGTGAGACAGTGAGTGTGCAGGTCACCATGTGGGAGCCATCCAGGTCCTTCCAGCTCTCATGAGATTGGAGGATCTTGCTGCATTCATCTCCTGGGCTCAGCTGTCCACCACCCCCAAGCACTTCCACATCTGCGGTGTCTAAAGTGGTTTTAGAGCAGACAGTATTCAAGTCTGTCATCTCTTCTTTATCACCTTCCTCCACCTCCTCTTCTTCCAACACCTTTGAATATTTATGCTTTTCCACTGCCAGCCTGTTGTGCAGACAAATTCAAAGGCTATGGAATAAGACAAACTGCTTTATTTTAGTGCTGAAATAAAAACCCCTACTAGAATTAAAGCCGAAGTAAGGAAGGATAGGATGAGGAAGTCCCAAAACTCCCATTTCAAAGGTGCTTTCAGAGTAGGTAACATTTGTGCCCCACGGATTGATGTGGGGGCCGGGGACAACGTGCACACGAGTCCCTGAGCACCGGGGCAGGGTCCCAGTGCATCCCTACATCCCGCACACAGCAGCACCACTGCCCTCAACATCCTTAGAACAGAGTGAGCCCTGGGAACTAGATGGAAAACATTTCTATGGAGCAGCCGCACTGCTCAGCACTGACAGTCCCTGCCTCACACTGCAGAGGGGCTGAAGCTTCCATTGCCTCCTTTCACCTGCCCCTAACAACCACCTGCCCTGCTGCCCTCACCTGTACCCACAGGCTGGGAAATGTCTGTTATTTGGAAATGTCCAGGAGAAAGGAGGCTCTGAAAAGCTTTAATCTAATTGACATCTATCCCAAAAACCTACTGCAGAAATGAAGACAGCATCAATGTTATGGCAAGAAAACACTTCTCTGGAGTAGAAAATACTTCTCTGCTCCACAAGAGGAGCCCAAAGGCAGCAGCAGAAGCTCAGGTCACGGCTGTCCCTACAGCCAACACAGGACCTGTTGGCACCTAGAGGAGCAGAAAGCCAGGAGAAACTGGCTGGAGCACAACAAGGCAAACTCCACTCTCACAATACTGTCAGTTGCCGGCTCTTCCCCTCCATTTACACCAAAATTTGTTCACTAAAAAGAAACATTTGCCCCCTGAGCACTATTAAATAAAAGTTGAAAGCAGTAGATTTCTCTTTTCCAATTACTGCAGGAGAACCTTCAAACTGTTCCAGATGCTGAATCGCTCAGAAATGTCAAACCCAACACCTGGCTCTGCAGAGAGCGCTGTGGCTGTTCCCTCTGCACGCCACACAACGCTTCTTCCATTTCAACAGCTCACAAGAGAAAGATCTCAATGTAATTAGCCACACCGTTCAGGACAGAAACCAAAGTGCAGCTTAGTACGGTCCTTTGTTAACCCCAGCAATTTCCCACCCGCTCCACAGAAAGAGGAGCTCCAGACATCAGGTTTTGCCCACCTCTAACACAGACATCTTCCTTGCAATCACAAGGTGCTCTACGTTAATTAATGAAGCTCTTTCCTATAACCACCCAATATGTTCTTCTTGTCACTGAACATATGGCACACGGTTACAGCCTTCTGCACAGTTTATCAGCGTCACCTGCACACTCCCTGGATATGTACATGGAATCACAGAATCATTAAGGTTGGGATAGACCTCAGAGCTCACCCAGTCCAACTGTCAGCCCAACCCCACTGTGCCTGCTAAACCGCATCCTGAAGTGCCACAGCCACATGTTGTTTCAACCCCTCCAGGGATGGCAACTCCACCACCGCCCCGGGCAGCCTCTGCCAGGGCTTCACCACTCTGTCAGGAAATAAATTTTTCCCAGTATCCAATCTAAACCTCCCCTGGCACAACCTGAGGCCATTTTCTCACGTTCTATCCCTTGTCACTTGGGAGAAGAGCCCAGAACCTGCCTCACCACAACCTCCTTGCAGGAGCTGTAGAGAGCGATGAGGTCTCCCCTCAGCCTCATCTTCTCCAGGCTAATCAGCCCCAGGTCCCTCATCTGCTCCCAGAACCCCTGGGCTCCAGACCCTTCCCCTTCTCTGGACACACTCCAGCCCCTCAATGTCCTTCTTGTAGTGAGGGGCCCAAAATCGAACCCAAGATTTGAGGTGTGGCCTCACCAGCACTGAATACAGTGGACGATGCCTTTTCTGCTCCTGCTGGTGACACCACAGCTGATCCAAGCCTTCTTGGCCACCTGAGCACACCCTAAATCTTGTCAGTGTAAGCATTCAACAAAAACACACTCCAGGCAGGAGCAGAACCATGTGGCAGACAGGGATATTCAATTACAGTTTTCCTTCTTTGTCTCACTGTACTCACAGAGCCAACCCAACACACTGGACCTAACAAACACAACGACAACATCCAACATTTCTGGAGTTGCAGGTGACCGTAAGGCCATGCCAGGAGCAGTGCTACCCCACTGATATTATTTTAACTCACCTCTGAAGTTCCTTGTGAAAGCAACTGTTTCAGAAACAACATTTTTAAAAGGATCAATAACATGACAGACTGACTTTGTTGGAAAAGGTGTGGAAAACAAATGTTTGGTACTTATAGCACCATGTTTTTACTTTCCCCCTTGGCAGCAGAAGTGCTGCAGTGCACTGCCAGCCCTGGGGGCAACTGAGCAAAGAGCAAGTCCTCGAGTACTGAATGAAATGCTGCCACCACTCCAAGAGGGTTTAGAGAAGAAGCCAAGGAACAAGCAAACCTTGTGTGGGTCAGGAGTAAAAGCTTTGTGGTGCTATAGTTGGAAGTAAATATGAGAGTTGCTCTAAGTGCACCATGCCAGGTTTTTCTCTACCTCTGCTATCAGAAGCACCGCACTGGAAAGAAGGTTAAGTGTTGAGAGGCTCCTGGTTTCATTTTGAAGCAAAGCAGGCTGCAAACGGAAAGCTAACCCAGCCAGACACAACCCCTTGGCA
>WAAB01012460.1:32259-42943 GCA_013389865.1 Piaya cayana
ACTCGCTCCAGAGCCTCAACATTCTTCTTGTGCTGAGGGGCCCACAACTGAACACAGGATTCGAGAAGCAGTCTCAAAAGTGCCGAATACAGAGGGATAAGAACCTCTCTGGACCTGCTGGTCACACTGTTTCTGATCCAAGCCAAGATGCCATTGGCCTTCTTGGCCACCTGGGCCCCTGCTGGCTCATGGTCAGTTGCTATCGACCCACACCCCAAACGAGTCAGACCAAAGCAAGTTTGGGCCGTGACACTGTCCAAGCCCACAGCCTGGATGGTCAGTGGGTAACAGATGTGGGTTTACACAGCAGCTGCTAAAAACATCCAAGGTTTATGTTGGCCTTTCCCGGGTCACGCTGCCTCACGGGGCGCGTGGACCGTAAGCTGATCGCTTGCACGAGTAACATCACCAGAGCTGGTTCATCCCATTACTCCTCGACTCAATCAAAAATACATTACAAGAGGAAAGGAGGAAAATGGGAGAAACGCTGTTTAAAGGCACAAGAATTCATCCAAAAGACCCACTTGGAAACCTCCCAAGTAAATCCACGAGCTGGACAAGAGGCTGCTGAGAGCTGGCAAAGAACAACACGCCCTCCCAGGCTGGGTGAGCCCAAGCATCCCGCAGAACACAGACCGAGGGGAGACATTCACCAGCCAGCCACGAACAACTGGAGAGAGAAGGGAAGGAGGGAGGGAGGGAGAGAGAAGGGAGAGAGGGAGAGAGATGGGAGAGAGGGAGAGAGAAGGGATGGAGCAGGGAGGTTGGGCCCCCCTCGGGGCTGCGGGAGGCGGGGCCGGGAGGACACCGGGAGCCGGGAGGGGAGGCGGGTCCGGGTCAGGGGAGGATCGCAGGTTCGGGGGAGGACTCGGAGATCCCAGGGAGGGCTCCTAGGTCCTGGGTGTAGGGAAAGTTCGCAGGTCCCGGTCCAGGGCTCGCAGGTCCCTGTGAGGGCTCGCAGGTGCCGGTGCGGGGCTGTCGGTGCCGGTGAGGCTGTCGGTGCGGGCGATGGAGCGAGCCCCGCGGCTGCGGGCGCTGTGCCGGGCGCTGGGGCTGCGGGAGCCGCCCGGCCCGCGGGGTCCCTGCTCCCCCGAGTGCTACGAGGCGGTGGTGGCGCTGGAGCGAGCCGAGGACCGCATCGCCGCGCTGGAGAGGGAGAACGGCAGCCTGCGGGGGCTGCTGCGGCACTGCAGGGCCGCCCGGCAGGTGAGCGGGGCCGGGGGGCACCGAGAGAGAGGGGCTGGGGGGCTCGGGGGACACCCCGCATCAGCCACCCCTGAGGGCGGACACCGTACCGGGGGCTCTTGGGGGTGAGGATGCTCTCGGGATGCTCTCGGGATGCTCTCAGCATCAGCGAATAGCTGAAGGTGGCCAGGGCACCAGCAGCGCTCAGGGTGAAGATGCTTTTGGATCGTGAGAGTGGCCAAGGTACCAGTGGCACTCAGGGTGAGGACACTCTTGGGAAGCTCTTGGGATGCTCTCAGCGTCAGCAACTGGTTGAAGGTGGTCAGGACACCAGCAGCATTCAGGGTGAAGATGCTCTTGGGTCATCCTGCATCAGTGACCCATGAGAGCAGCCAAGGTACCAGTGGCACTCAGGGTGAGGATGCTCTTGGGATGCTCTCGGGATGCTCTCGAGATGCAATCAGGATGCTCTTGGGATGCTCTCAGCGACTGGCTGAAGGTGGCCAGGGCACCAGCAGCGCTCAGGGTGAAGATGCTCTTGGATCATCCTGCATCAGTGACCCATGAGAGCAGCCAAGGTACCAGTGGCACTCTGGGTGAGGACTTTCCCTGTATTGCATCAGTGTCAGCAGCTGGTTGACAGTTGTCACAGCACAAGCAGCGTTTGGGGTGAAGATGCTCTTGGATCATCCAGTATCAGCGACCTGTGTGGGTGGTCGGGGCACCAGAGGTTTGGGGTGAGGATAGTTGTGGATCATCCAGCGTTAGTGAGCACGGACGAGGCTTAAGGCTCAGGTGTGCTTTAGACACCCAGCGTTAGCGACCAGCTAAGGGTGGGCAAGGTACTGATGGGGTTCAGGGTGAGGATGCTCTCAGGATGCTCAGAGCGTCAGCGACTGGCTGAAGGTGGTCAGGGCACTGGCAGCACTTGGGGTGAGGATGCTCATGGATCGTCCAGCATCAGCGACCAGTGAGAGTGGCCAAGGCACTGGTGCCATTCAGGGTAAGGATGCTCTCCAGACGCTCTTAGCACCAGCGACCAGCTGAAAGTAGTCAGGGCACCAGCAGTGTTCAGGGTGAAGATGCTCTCGGGACACCCAGCATTAGTGACTGAGGGTGAGGACAGCCAGGAGACCAGTGGTGTTAGTGACCACCTGTGGCTGAGGGCATCTGGGTACCACCAGTGTTCAGGGTGAGGATGTCCTTGGGACACCAGCATCTGTGACTGGCTGTGGCTGATAGTGGCGGGGTCCAAGCAGTGTTCAGGGAGGATGCTGCTCTTGGGCATCCAGCACCAGTGATCGGCTGTGGCTGAGGGTGGCCAGGGTCCCAGGGGGGTTCAGGGATGAGGATGATGCTCTCAGGACATGCAGTGTTAGTGACATCTCAGGCCCCAGACTAGTTTACAAGAGGAGTACGGCATGGACCTAGCTTCTCATTCCTCTCCAGCATTAACTTTCCAGCGAAGTTTGGTGACATGGAGCCTTTAAGGAGGAATGTGGCACTTTCACCAGTATGACATTCTATATGCTTAAGGAATGCACTGAACACCACCCTGCTAGAACTGTAGAAGCCACCAGTTTAACAAACCACAGTGTCTGTGCCACTTCTCTGCTGTACGTGCAGCCAGTCAGTCACACACCAGTGTGGGTGATTTCCAAAGTAAGAAAGAACTTTTGGATTCTTACTGGCGCAAGCACATGTAATGACTCGGTCATCAACACATGAAGGCTTCACCTCAGAAACAGGAGGAGTGTGTTCTCTTCAGAGCAGGTTCATGAGAGTGCAGGGCTGGAGCCTGTTCTGCAAAGGGGCCGGAGAAGGAGGAGCCCTGGCTCCTGTGCAGAGCCCCCTGTGCTGGGACTGCTTCTCTTTCGGGTGGGTTGGCTCCAGTGAAACACAGACATTCTTACCAGCAGGTAAATTACTCTGCCATGAAAGAGCACAGCCAAAGCACTAAGGGCCCCAGTTGCTCTGGCGGTTCTGATCAGGCTGGATTTTGTGTTAGCACAGCACTCTCAGAACCATCTGGCATTAGCTCCCTGTCCCTCTCCCCAAACCCAGCAGGGCAGGGGGACACCACTTTTGCCATTTCCCTTTGAAAAGGGAAAGGAGGTCAGAGCAAACACAAACTCGTAAGTCAAAAGCCCCAGAATCAGGAGGAGGACAAAGACTAGAGCTCCGGGACACTGAACATGACTTAAAAACATCACCAGCAATATTTTCTTCAGAATACTGCTTGCCTGTTGAGCACAGACCTGAGTGATGAATTAAAGCTATATATATATTCTGCAATAACCTCATGTTCCACTTTAATGAGTACCTCTAAAATTAAATTTCTAGATACATATATAAAAACTACTTTCTAGAGTTCCCTTTCCCTGTATTGCACACAGATAAACAGGTTATTAGCTGCTGATCAATTTTATGTCATTAAAACAAACAAATGCAAAATACCCCAGCCACTTTTAGTCTCCATTAAAATGTCAGCTGGTTTAACATACATTAATTTCTCCCTGCTTTCTGCTCCTGTTCATTATAGGCAGGGCTGTGGAAAAACCAGGCTAACCATAAGGAAGAGGAGACCTGCTTTGGAGGGAATAAGGGACAGTTAATGGACAACAAGTCCCAGACCATGTGCCTTCCAAGCGTCCTGAAGGAAATGGAACTGGTCCAGAGCTCCCGGGATGGACAAATTGAAGAAGCCATTAGGCTCAACCAGGAGTTGGAAAGAGAGCTGAAAAGCTCTCGGGAAGCTCTGCTCAACCTGCAAGATTGCAACCGCAACCTGAAGAGGGAACAAGGAGAAATGAGGAGGAAGGTGGAAGAGGCGAGACGTGTCGTCCTTAACAGTCTTGGTAAAGTGAAGGAGCTAGAGGTGAAAGCTAACGAAGTGCCACATCTGGAGCTGTACATTCAGCAGCTGGAATCACAACTGCAGCACTACAGGTAAATCTGAATCTGCCAAAACATGCCTGTAAAACCACAGGGTTAGCACATGAGTTTGCTTGAAAGCAACTGGGTGTAGCTTAATAAATGTCTGCAAATACAACTGCTAAAATATAGCCAGAGGGAAATTAGAAGCCACTTATCACTTTGTTTGGTAGGGATCTGTAACAGAGCTGGGCCCGTTCAGTGGAAGGCAGGATAAATAAGGATGCTGACACACAGAGAGCCCAAGTTACTCCTAAAACACCCGGCAGCGATGTTTAGTGCCACTCAGCATAGTGGTACTTGAGGAATGCCTCAAAAGAAATTGCTGGCAGGCCTTCAGAATCCATTTCTAGCACAGGAATTCTTCCACCTTAACTAACTAATACCAGTTCCAACGTCCTGCTAGTTAAGTCGCAGATACCAAGCCTGCTGCATTGAGGTGGCTGCTACTCCAGCTGTTCAACTTGTCACGTGAGTTGGAGCAAAACAGCCAAGGCCAGCTCTGGCCAGGGGTTTTAAACTCTGCTGGCACTGTCATCCCTTCACGGACAGAACAGGTCATGCTCCAGATGAGAAAAGTTCAAACCCTCTCCTAAAACCACAGTCAGAATCTCAAAAAAAGAAAGCACCATCCAGCCAAACCCAGCTTGTGTAATGGCTTAAAGAAATAGGTTTCCAAAACTCAGAAAGCTGGTCACAAACTGAATAGGTCACTGCTTTTGTTGCTTTTTTTTCATCTTAGACAAACCTCGGCTCCACTGATGGTTATTAAGCATTAGAGCAATTCTGCCCAAGTTTCAAATTGATCGATGGAATAAAAGGTTTATATTGTTACTGATCTAAAGTAAAGCTAATATTTCATGTTTTTTTCCTAACTGTACTATAACTATATTGTCTATTCTGGACTCCTTGTCTCTTCCTAAACTTACACTTCCTCTGTTTGCTTATAAGAAGAATTCATAGCAAGTTATTTGTAGCATCACAGCTATTGTTACTGTTTCATGAAGTGAGGAAATTTCTAAAAATAATCATTTTATCCGGTGTCTTTCTGTTGTGTAAGTTAATAACTGTGTGGTTGCAGAAGATAAAAGCCTTTATTTAAACATCTATAGGATTTTAACAACACCGAGGGCGTATGATGTCAAAGAAGATTGTCGATTACAGGGCTATTTGGATGAACGATACAGCTCATAGTGCTGAGAGATCCTGCTGCTCATCACGTCTGTTAGGTTCTCCCAAGACTTATGATGAGTTCATGTCCTGCAGAATTGCTTTTCCCAAGTATAATTAAACATTTTAAAAAATCACCTTTAACAGGTAGAGATGAACTAGTTGAAGATAGTAAGAAATGTCAGATGGGCCTTGCAGAGCAGGAACTTTTATGAGTTACAGTGAAACAAGTAGTGTGAGTTTTTAAAAATGGAAACGGGGTTTTATAAGATACTCTTCATCTGTAATATCTATTGTAAAACACATGTTGATTTAAAGCTCGGGCACAGTGCTGGACTGACCATTTGGAAGCTACACCCACGCCTTTTGAGGCACATTTAGCATGGGACCAGGCCAGCTTCCACGTGCAGGACTCTCCACTGAGAGCGTGTGTGAGCCAGAAAGCACCGTGTGTGTAATGCTGCTTGGCTTGAACAGCTTAACAGAGCCGTTTCCTGACTGTTAGCACCTAAACACCTGTCGTCATATTCCACAGATCCACGTATCCCATAGTGGGGCAGAAGGATGCCCCAACTGGCAGAAAATGAGCACATTAAGCAGTGCAGAGCTTTGTGTTACTGGTATGTTAAGCTGCGCAGAGCTGGTCCCACTCGATAGAAAGCTACCTGGAGGAGAAGGACCTGGGGGTGTGGGTTGACAGCAACTGAACACGGGCCAGCAGTGGCCCAGGTGGCCAAGAAGGCCAATGGCATCTTGGCTTGGATCAGACACGGTGTGACCAGCAGGGCCAGGGAGGTTCTTCTCCCTCTGTACTCAGCACTGGTGAGACCACTCCTCGAATCCTGTGTTCACTTGTGGGCCCCTCACCACAAGAAGGATGTTGAGGCTCTGGAGCGAGTCCAGAGAAGAGCAACGAAGCTGCGGAAGGGGCTGNCATGGGTTAGTGATTGATGGGAACGGTTGGACTCAATGATCCAGTGGGTCTCTTCCAATCTGGTTGTTCTATGATTCTATGATTCGCTTGCTTATGCTGGGGCTATAGGTGGCAGAAATGCTTTCTGCTCATAGTGAGTCGCCTTCTCTGGCTGTGCAGAAGCCCCACACATGTGTGCATAGTTCAGGTGAAGTTCTAGGAAGTATGTGGTGAGGGAAAGCTGAGGTTGCCAAAGCACAGAGATGGAGGGACAGCAGCTCTATCCCGCAGGTTCCCCAGGCCGTCAGGTGGCAAAGGGGGTTCCTTGTAATGTGTTTCAGTCAGTATGTATTTAAGTTATTGCTGCAGTGAGCAGTTTTCTCCATTTCCAAAGTTTGAGAGCGTGTAGGAAGGATCTAGGTTTGGCAAGAACTGCAAGGGCACAGAGGAGAGAAATGGGTGGGGAGTTGAACATACTGCAGAAAGCACTTTAGATTGCAGATAAGTGTCGTGAGTATTCACCTCAACTGGCTTGGTTGTGCCACCACTGTACTCCATCCAAAGTGTAATTTCTTCCAAAGAGGATCGTATTCAAGAATGAGACCAGTCTATGAGCTTTACACATTGCTCCTACTTACATTTTCCAGTTTATAAAGCAAAGAAAATTATTTCTTCTTTTAGTTTCAGGTTTTCAAAGCTCTTTAAGCATCTGAACTCCACTTCTAGGCTTTATCTTATACCAGCTTGCCATTGTTTAGATCTGGAATCATAACACTGACCTTTAAATACAATCCCAAATTTCGGAAATAACGTAGTTTGCATCTGTACAGGAGAGTGTTGAAGTACCTGCAAGTGAGTAATTGTTTCCTGAACTGAGGAACCTCATGACAGTTGTCGTTTCTGCCCATGGAGTCAGAGTCCTGCAAATGTTCTGTGAAATGTTGCTATCAGTATTTCTGGTAAATGTTTGGCAGCTGAAGTTTGCGTGACTTAAGCATAAATGTACTCCGAGTGCAGTCTCCTGTATCCGGGTTTGAAATGTCCCTCTCACATTATTAGGCTCCTAAGCCAACTCAGCTGGCCAAGTAGTTCATAGATACTTCTTGTCTTAAGGTTCTTCCTACACTAGATGTACGCGTTGGGGTTTTGTCCCCTTTCTCCAACATTAGAAATCTGTACTCTCTTTTATGTTTTATTTTTTAACCCCTCTCAATGTAACGAGTCAGCTCAGGTGCTTTAAAGGGAAATTTCAAGAAATTCTGTACTGAAAAGCATGAGTTGAATTCACTTCAGAGGAAAACGATGTCCCAAGAAGCTGTATGTGTTCTGTCAGAATAGTGTCATTCATGGTGTTGGCAAATGGGGAGGCTCAGGACGTTATGCAAGTCTCATTTTTCACACAGTGCTACCTAGAGTTAATCTCATTTTGTCATGGTGCACTCAGTTGCATTTTCCCAAGTACAGGACTTCTCATTTGTTCTTGCTGAAGCCCCCCTCTTCCATTTCTGGACTGCTCCTCCAGCCTCTCGGTGGGCAGCAATTGCACATTTGTATGTTCTCTCTCAAAGGCTGAAAGCCCAAGTGACTCTGGTGGCCAGGTCCCAGGGCCAGTTCTGGTGCCCTTCACTCAGTCGACTTTGGTCATCAACAGCTCTTCCCTAAACTCATTTTTGTGCAGCGAGTTTTGCTCTAGCTCAAGGTGACACCATCCACATATTCTAATATAATCCTATGATTTAAGTGCTGTTTATAGGAATGGCACACATCAAGATGCTAGTGCAGTGGAAATGTCCCATCTCCATTCAGCCATCCCCCCGTCAGAGAAGGAAATCAGATCGATTTGACGTGAATTGTTCTTGCCAAATACAGGTTGGGTCTGTTTGCACCACATTGCAGAAGGCTGAGAAATGGATTGATTACTTAATAAAGGTTACAAATCGCTTTGTCTTTGATAGCAGTGGAAGAAATAAGAGAATTTAACAACTTTATTTTGATCCCAGTGTAACAAATGAAAGGACATTTAGAATTCAAGTAGACTTTACAATGGAGATGGTCACAGAGTTTTTAGGCTGCTGTGCTAGCCAGCAGCACAGTAATTATGTAGGTCAGTGCAAGGGGTCACAAAATACCAAAAATGCTTCCGATATGCATGGTCTGTCTCCCAAATTACTTAATTATCCATCAGCAGTTATATGTGTTAATGAGTAGGAATCCTTGATGCAGAGAGGCTTGTTGTGCCCCCTCATATTCTCTAACAAGTACGAAGCAGGCAGCCTCTAGCAGAATTCCCTCCATTCATTTCTTTCATAAAGTCACCAGTGTTCATGCTCCTAAGGAGCTGCACGTTAGCGCACCCTGCACTGGAAGCAGGTCTGCTTTTGTTTTCCTTCAGGAGACCGTGACCAGATCTCTTCTACAATTTCTCAGGTTATCATTTACTCTGTGAAGTGTAACAGGATGAACCAAACAGACTCAAATTCATAATCCAGGAGCAGGAGAGGAACATGGAACTCTTCCTAACTGATAGTGTCGGCTCTGGGAGGGGAGGAAAGCAAAGCCCTAGGAAGGAAGCACCAGTCCACAAAAGCAGAGTACAGGCTGTTTCCAAACTGTCATACACAGTTCATACTTTGGCGCTCCAGAGCTGATTATCCGTTTTAAAAAATCAGACATTAATTAAAGAGAATGTGGACAATTTTCTGCTTGACCAGTGTCATCAGTGTCGTCTCTGGCTGTTGTGGAGGCGAAGAACGGCTTGGCCGTTAATCGCAGATGGCACCAAATGCACATGGAGGCTGTGGGAGCCTCAGAACCGCACAAGAGATGGGATAGAGCCACGGTTGATGAGTCCATCCTGGGACCAGACAAGGACAGGCAGGGGCAGTGACCCAGCAGAACCACAGCACCCCGGGAACGCCAGGGGAGATTTAGACTAGAGATTAGGAGGAAGTTTTTTACGGAAAGGGTCATTAGGCATTGGAATATGCTGCCCAGGGAGGTGGTTGATTCGCCTTCCCTGGAGGTGTTTAAGTTACGAGTAGACGAGGTCCTGAGGGATATGGTCCAGTGTTTGGAGGGAATGGTTGGACTCAATGATCCAATGGGTCTCTTCCAACCCGGTGATTCTGTGAACTGAGCTCAGGGCGCGTAAAATCAAACGCCACTGGGCAGGGCCTCATCTACAGAGCACTGGGGCAGATTGCTCTAGATGAACTGATGTCATTTCATTGTCAAATTCTGCTTATAGCTAATATTTTATCCTACTTAACACCACAAGAAGTTATATATATTCTGCAGAAATCAGCCCCAGGACTATAAATTTTCAAGCAGTTAACAGCAGCAAGTGGATATGCTCCCCTCCTATAAAGCTTAGAGTCCTTGTGTGTCTCTAATCAGAGAAGAATTGTAAGCTAAACAAGCAAATCAGATCACTGCTCCTTTGGAACTCTGTAAAGGGGTGTTTTGCTTTCACAAAGAAGGATGATTGGAAGTTATCACTGTGTCTGGTAGAGAGAACTGTACGAGTGATTTCAATGTGTTAACTTGGCACTCGAGGAAACGTACACCCACTCGTCCCACGGCAGGGCTGGCGTAATTGCAAATGCAAGAAGTGCCTTGCACTTTTGTTTTAACATGACTACTTACTTCCCATAACAACAGCAAAACCTCCACTTCAAATCCTTTCAAACTCCTGCAGTGCATTTCTCCACAGGGAAGCTTGTACTGGGGGGCTAATTCTGGCTGGAGAGGTAGCCAGTCCTCTGGCCTTCAGTGCTGGCTCTTAGTTACACAGCATTTATTCTTGGGAGACTTTCATTGCTTTCTCACTAAATCCCCCTTTTCATCTCGCCAGCCTTATGGGCTGTGTTGGGAGTAAATCACTGGAGCACAATAGTGAAGCCACACACATGGACACTGCCTGCCGACAGGGCTGGACGTGCTCTCACCATGCCCCAGGCCTCCTCCCACCACTCTGAGCAGGCACCATTTGTTGAACCCACTTGTAGCTGTCACGTAGCAGCCCCCATCATATGTATCCTCCAGGGCTTGGAGAGATTAAAGTGTGCTGCGAGCTCTGCTGTAGTCAGCTGTACGAAAAGATAGTCTGAGCTAAAGAAGTTAGTTTTGTGTCTCATACAGAGTCTCTCACACGTGCAGCTGCCTTCAAGAGCTGTCTCCTGCCCTTCTGTATGTAGTTTCATAGAACCATAGAATCATAGAATAACCAGGTTGGAAGAGACCCACTGGATCATTGAGACTAACTGTTCCTATCAATCACTAACCCATGTCCCTCAGCACCTCGTCCACCTGTCCCTTAAACCTCTCCAGGGAAGGTGAATCAACCCCCTCCCTGGGCAGCCTCTGACACTGTCCAATGACCCTTTCTGGGAAAATTTTTTTCGTCATGTTCAGCCTAAACCTGCCCTGGTGGAGCTTGAGGCCATCCCCTCTTGTCCTGTCCCCTGACACTTGGGAGAAGAG
>WAAB01012460.1:43083-90729 GCA_013389865.1 Piaya cayana
TTCTTGGCCACCTGGGCACACCGTGCTAACCCCTCCCGCACCAGAAAGATCGTTCTTTCCCCAGGAGGCCTGCAGTTGGTGTTTCTGTGGCGACTCCCCCTTGAACTGGTGCCCGGGAATTCAGTCAGGAGCTCAGTGAAGCCTGCGGTGCCAGCCGTGAACCTCCCTCTTCCATCTGGCTAACCCAACAAGCTGCATCTCCCCTCCCTGCCTTTACAGTCTTTCCCCAGGGAATCGGACACCTCTGACAGCCCCAACCTTCTTTTTGATAGGAATGGTTGGACTTGATCCAATGGGTCTTTTGCAACCTGGTGATTCTATGATTCTATGATTGTAGTGATGCAGTGTGTTGGCTATCCTGCCTTAGGCCAGCAAAATCAAAGATTACTTTGACACACACCTTCCTCCACTCCCTTTCAAATAATCTCCTTAGCCTGGGCTCCCTGGCAGAGGCTCTGCCACTGTGACAGCACATGTCCCACCACAATCACTTTGATGCTGTCATTGCAAGAGCCAAAATCAAACAGAACTGGTCCTAGCTCATCAAGAGCCCTCAGCTGCAATCCTCTGGATTGCTTGGGTGATCTTCCACACTGCACCTTTGTGTATCACACATTAGCAGTAGGTCACTGCCACCAAGGCTGCCTAAGTAGCACCCGGTGAGAGGGCATCGCTGCCGGCTGCTGCTGTTCTGCTCAATTTACAGGCCTTAGGACAGCATCAGCCTTCTTGTCATCCATCTGACACATCCTGACACTTCAGATCCCAGTGCACACAGGGACAAGGACAGAAACTGGATGCACTAGGGTTGGTCTGAGCTAGCAGCTTGGCAAGACTGGGATCTACACATCTCTCTGGACCTAAAAGCCAACTAATATGGGTGTAAGGAGAGGTGCCTATGAAAAAAAGCCTTTAGAAAAGAACAGAGAGACTCTGCATTGTTCAGCTCCAGGGAGACATTAGAGCATCTTCCAGTGCTGAAAGGGGCTCCAGGAAGGCTGGGGAGGGGCTCTGGATCAGGGAGGGCAGGGACAGGATGAGGGGAAGAGTTTCTAGCTGAAAGGGGAGATTGAGATGAGATCCTAGGGAGAAACGTTTTGCTGTGAGGGTGGGGAGGCCCTGGCCCAGGTTGCCCAGGGAAGCTGTGGCTGCCCCATCCCGGGAGGGGTTCAAGGCCAGGCTGGATGGGGCTTGGAGCCCCTGACCCAGTGGGAGGTGTCCCTTCCCATGGCAGGGGTGGGACTAGATGGGCTTTAGGTCCCTTCCAACCCAAACCATTCCATGATTCTATGATTATTTATTACAAACTAAAACATGTATCAGTCAAGCAGTGGTAGCCTCCTGTCACAAAGTGTTACAGCTAATTCCAGACCTTGCTGGGGAGCAGGACAACCCTTACGCGTTGCCAGGGCATCGTACACTTGGCCCCATTTCTTTCTTAAGCAAACCTGACAAGTTTGTAGCTGCTTCTACACAAAAGTGCACCTGCAGGAAAGGATGCTTGTCAGAACAGTCCTGTGTTTCCCACCTTTCTCAAAGGTCTGTGCATGACCAGGTACCCCAGGGCTGCACTCGGCTTCTGCACCCATAGGATCAGTCCTATTGAATTCATCAGCAGCATTCCCTTGCCTATAGGAGTCATGAGAGCATAACCGGGTGATAAACCTGTTACTGAATGGAAGTTTGCCAAGCCTCCCTCAGAGATGCTTTGAAGAGCCAACAGTATTTTAAGTTTACTTTTTCCCAGGTCAGTTTTGAGAGACAGAGTAGCAAAATGTAATCTCAAAATACAACCTGTGGCTTGAACACAAACCTTCTGTGTTTAACTCCCTGGATGTCAAAGATACTGACCAAAATCAAAGTAAAAACACCAAGGGTGAGATCCTGAGAGGACAGAGCACTGACAAGTGCTTCAGTCAGGCACCTACACACCCATCAGGTACTCGATGACTCTACCAATCCCCTCCTGAGAGCAAATTTAAACAACTCAGCCAGCCCTGTCTCGAGTGGGGCCAGCATGTGCTGTTTGTGCTGTCGATTCTCCTAAGATACTTTGAAAATCAAACACTGCTGATCACCTGCGCTCAGGCACAAGCAGAGAATTCTGCATCCTTTCTATCTTTTTATCCTGCTGGAGGACAGAAAGAGAAGACATTTTGGTTTTTCTTTTCATAAAACTTGAAAATGACTAGGAAAACAAGGAGAGGAGAAGTTGTACTACAGCAGTGTGACACGATTCTTTGCCCTTTGCACCTCATCTCCTTTTCCTTCGGGATACACAACAGACAAGGTAGTTCATAAGACCCATGTTTTCAAACAGATTCAACTAATTTGTTCTGCTACAACAGTTTGCTCTCAGAATATGGAAGGATTAATGACCCACAGGGCAGGAGGCCTTATCCTTGAGTACACCCCGAGCCCCACGATGCTGTGACGAGATGAGCAGGGTCACCTTAGAGCAGAGTTCAAGGGAAAGCTGCGTATGCTGTGCTTACAAAACAAAACAAAAGTTAAGGAAAAAAGCCTTTTTAATTTATGCTCCAGAAAAAAAGACATGGAATCACAAATCTGGAAATGTTAACAGATCCAGCCCACTCAAACCTGTCTTTTGATTTGCAAGAAATATATTCTGTTTCAGCAACTGTCTTCACCAACTTGTCATCAGAGTTGGTCATCCATTAATCTAGCTTTTTACTAGCTGCAAGGCAACCATTTCATTTAATCATTAGCTTAGAGTCTCAAAAAGCTCCTCTGTGTCATATAAATAGTGAATTATCTGGAGACTGGGGAGAACATCTAGCAAGTCAAATCAGTTGACTCCATGACTTCACTGGGAACTTCATACAATCATAGAGTAGCTTGGGTTTGAAGGAGCCTCAAAGCCCATCCAGTCCCACCCCTGCCATGGGCAGGGACACCTCCCCCTGGATCAGGGGCTCCAAGCCCCATCCAACCTGGCCTTGAACCCCTCCAGGGATGGGGCAGCCACCACTGCCCTGGGTAACCAGCTTTGCCATAGTGGAAGCCCACAGCCAAAGAAGCTCTTACAGCCCAGCCCTAGGACAGCACAGACACACTCAAAAGAGTTTTAAATACCACCATGTTACTTAGGACGCTGCCAGGGATCCTGGCCTAGGGGCAGTCAATCTGTATTGAAAACTGCCTCGACTCCAGGCAGGGTGGGCGTGAGCTAATAAATGTCACTGTCAGGCAATATAGTTTTCAGTGACACGAGACAGTTATCTACCAACCATGTAAATATTTGCTGGAGTTCTGTTTACCCGTCTGCTTTCTGCAGTGGGAATTCCTGTGGCATCCCTGGCTGTGTTCCCTGTACCGCTCCCTTCCCTCCATTCTGCTGTACGTTACAATCCAGACTGACGTTTGCCACTCTGGCGCTTGGCGTAGGGTTATTCCTTTTGAGATACTCCACATATTTTCCTAGGTTTGCTGGATTTGCCTGGCAATCTGAATGTCAACTATTCAAAACTGAAACAGCCTAAGAAAAAACGCAGCCACAACCTAAGAAAAATGCTGCCCCCAAACCAGGAACAAAGCTAGAACAGAGTGCCCTGCACTGTTAATGAAACTGTGATTAAATATCTTATCTTAAGGCCACGTGCTCTGAGATATTTCCAACCAGGAATGGCCTCGAGCTACGCCAGAGGAGGTTTAGGCTGAATATTAGGAAAAAGTTTTTCACAGAAAGGGTGATTGGGCAGTGGCAGAGGCTGCCCAGGGAGGGGGTTGAGTCACCTTCCCTGGAGGGGTTTAAGGGACGGGTGGATGAGGTTCTGAGGGACATGGTTTAGTGTTTGATAGAAATGGTTGGACTCGATGATCCGGTGGGTCTTTTCCAACCTGGTGATTCCATGATAAGCTGCAAACACAGATACAGATTTTGGTGGGAAAGGAGGAAAAAAGAAGGGCAGAAGGGTCAGTTGATCAAAGTATTTGCTTCAGTCCATTACAGAGAAGAGGTATTTCCACAATTCCAGATGTGGCTCCTATCTGTGTGCTCAGGTTGAGCCACCTGATAGCTGTGAGATGTATATCAAGTGGTAGTTCTAGTTATTATTGACAGAGATCATTCTTTAGCAATGAAAAAAAGGAAAGTTTATACATTTTTATACCTTTTCATATTGCCCATCTGAAAATCTGACAAGTCCTGATAAAAATAAAGAGAGATACGTGTCCTTAAAGGATCACAAAGTAGTAGCTCATCTTTAAAGACTGAAAATGTAGAGCATAGCATGAAGTTGGATCATTCCTCCAGATAGCTGTATCACAGGAGCTGACTGGCAGTGCCATTTCCAATGGAAAATTACCTGATGAAAAATAAAATGCTTGGACAATAAATGTCAGATGTGAGCTTTGTGCATGACGCTTCTTTAGAATTCAGAGAAGAGCAACAAAGCTGGGGAAGGGTCTGGAGAACAGGCCTGATGAGGAACGGCTGAGAGAGCTGGGGGTGTTTAGCCTGGAGAAGAGGAGGCTGAGGGGAGACCTCATTGCTCTCTACAACTACCTGAGGGGAGGTTGTGGAGAGAAGGGAGCTGGGCTCTTTTCCCAAGGGACAGGGGACAGGACAAGAGGGAATGACCTCAAGCTCCACCAGGGGAGATTTAGGCTGAACATTAGGAAAAATTTTTCCCAGAAAGGGTCATTGGGCAGTGTCAGAGGCTGCCCAGGGAGGGGGTTGAGTCGCCTTCCCTGGAGGGTTTTAAGGGATGGGTGGACAAGGGTTAGTGATTGATGGGAATGGTTGGACTTGATGATCCGGTGGGTCTCTTCCAACCTGGTGATTCTATGATCCTATGAAGTAACTTCAGCCTCCACAGCGCTGCTCATTGAACCGCTTGACAGACTGGGTGGGTGCAGAGGCCGTGACTGGCTGTGCGCTGCAGTCCCTCCTGCTCTGGGGAAACAAACATGCTTCGAGTGTGACTTGGTCTCCCAGCACACACCAGCCACTCCACAGAAAGGGGTGCCACGTGTAAGGAATCACATTACAGTGCAAAGCCCCCAAACCTTTCAGTAAATCCACAGAACAAAGTCAGGCCCCGTGCTTCATGTTGTCAAGAGCCTCTTTTCACAGCAGAATGTTTCAGGCAAGGCTCGTGATGTTGCATTAATCATAACCCTGAAAAAGCTGGTATTCACAGCACATCTGCTCTGCTTTTATTCTCTGTGCTTGACCCCATCACGTGTCCTTGGCTTCAGTTCACAAAACATAAAAGTATCAAGAACTGCATATGATGAGGTCAGTCAAGTTGAGAGCAGAACGGTGGCAGGTTTGAGCTGGTTTACAGCACTTCCACGCACCTGGAGCTGGGAGCTCTACGCAGCTCACTGCTCTGTGCTAAATTACACAGACAGAAATAGGAGCAATCAAAGCCAAGCCAATGCTTATGAAATCTGCAGAAAAGTAGGTTATGCTGCCCATAACCAAAGGGTTCTCAGGCACTGGAATGGCTGCCCAGGGAGGCAGCTGGGTCACCACCCCTGGAGGGGTTTAAGGGACGGGCAGATGAAAAGCTAGGGATATGGTCGAGTAATGGACAGGCACAGTTGGGCTTGATAATCTCAGAGGCCTTTTTCCAACCTAGGGATTCCATGATTCTATGATTCCTGTGCCAGCAAACACCCATGGGTGGGGGCTCCAAAGGTAAACATGCAGCTGGGGCACAGCTGTGTTCTGTGGGGCTGCCTCCCAGCGAGGGCAGGGGCGCTGCATCAGCACAGCAGCCTCTGCACCCAGCACACCCCCCCCCGCAGCTCGATGGATCAAACCGAGAGGAAGCTTCCCTTGGAAGCACAGATCTCATAGATATTCCCCGCTGCAGAACAGAAAAGCCATCGAGGGGGCCCTTGGTAGTGGTTTAATTCAGCAGCCCAACAGAACAGGCATGACTGGGGTAAACAGATGGAGCCCTCAGTCACAGCAACTGCTCTGCTTTGATTTGGACCCAGGCAAAGAACTCAAGCTGAACACTTCATCCTCCAAAAATAGAATTTGCTAACAGTTTAAACTAGCTGCATATTCATGTTATGTCTGGCAAAATAGCACATAGACAAAAATAAAAGGAAAAGCAGAAAAATTGTGGGCTTTTATCTGAAGTTTTCTTGCTGGAGTGTTTTGGTTTTTCCTCTCTGCATGCAGTTAAATCAGGGCAGCTAAATAGAGTTAAAGAAAAATGCAACCCAAAAGAAATAGTTCATTTCATGTTGAAGAGGGAGTTTCCCTAGATACTATTTTCTCCTCACGTTCCTAACTCAACTGAAAAACAAAAGAAAAAAGAAAATACTTGAAGTGCTGTAAGCAAAAACGAGGAGTGAAGTTGGTCCTTAGTCTGAGAGATCTGGGTTTCCATTAATGAGTGTACACAGCTCTCCTTAACGCCCCGTACTATCCACAGGCCTCAGGGACACGTCCTTCAGTTAAAAAGAGTTAAAAAGAGTTAGCAAACCACAAATGTTGAAGAAGGAGTTTCCCTAGATAATATTTTCTCCTCACATTCCTAACTCAACTAAACAACAAAAGAAAGAAGAAAATACTTGAAGTGCTGTAAGCAAAAGCGAGGAGTGAAATTGGTCCTTAGTCTGAGAGATCTGGGTTTCCATTAATGAGCATACACAGCTCTGCTTAATGCCCTGTACTATCCACAGGCCCCAGGGACACGTCCTTCAGCAGAGTTTAAAAGAGTTAGCAAACCACAAATAAGAATGCTCTTAGCTGATACTGTCAGGAGGAGGGGAGGGTGTCTGTGCTGGGGCTGCTTTTCCAGAAGGAGAAGGCTTCTGGCTGAGAAACATTCCCTGCTGGCAGCATATTCCTGACTTTGAATGAAAGACCTTTCAGCGCAGCCAGGGGCTTGGTAGCTTTCAGAAAAACGATGGTTGATCTCTGTACAGCAGATTTATATACTGCAGCTACTCTTGTGCTGTCAGTCTTACACTTGGCCCCGTTCCTCCCTCTCCTGTCGTTCCCTACCTGCTTTGCTCTCTTTTGAGAGGTTTTATGATTCACAGTTTCTGAATGATGCTTGAAATACATTTAAAAATAAGAAACTCTACAAAGGAAATAAATTTAGTGCTTTTTAGTTCAATAATATGCAGTATATTAATCTAAGTGTTCTAAGCTCTGAATTCACATCAAATAATCATGATTCAAGACCTAAAATCCAGAGAGTTTGGAGACGTTTAGACCTGTACTTTATATAAATCAGAGGAACAGTCAGTCCCTGAGGCTTGGCACTTGTGAAGTCCTAGAAGTCATTTATACTTAAGTTGCAAGTTCTCCAACCTGATCTGCCAGGGCTCTGCTTCTGCAAACACCACTGTCTTGCGTCAAGCAAGTATTTTCTTTCCAGCCAACTGGTTACTTATACAGGTTACTTATAATCTAAATTACCTCTTTATTAAACGATGTCCTTTTTGGAACAGAAGTTCATTAATGCTGGAAAGGCAGCAATTAATTCTTCCTCTTCCAAGCAAAGATGAGTGTTTCTGCGGCAGGTTCCCACAGAACAGCTAAATTAACAGGGCTCCATGTCATGAGCGAGTGTGACACACGGTACACAGGTCACCAGAAAGTCACCGATGCTTTGCTACCTCACATACTCAAACTGAAACTTTAAATTCCATTAATCTGCATTTACCTGGCGTTATTCACAGGAAACAAACAGAAAAGACTCATAGAATCACCAGGTTGAAAAAGACCCAGTAGATCATCAAGTCCAACCAAACAAAGCAGTGACTCCACAGGCAGAGCCCACAAAAGACACCCCGAGCCCTCCAAGTTTATCTAGTTGGCCCCTGGAAGGCAGAGCTGAATTTCTTCCCTGCCTGCGACTCTATAAAGAGAGAAAAGGCCACGGTGAACAGGCACAAGGGAAGAAAGAGCACTTCTGCTCATTACCGTGAAAAAGGAGCTGTCAAAGTGTCACCTTCTTTCATCCTTCCTCCCTTGCCAGCCTTTCTTTGACCCAGGGAATGGAAGCTGAAATCAAACAGTCAGAATGAGTGATGGAGCTGCCTGGTCTGTACAAAACAAAGCGAGGGTCTGTTGGGAGCAGTAAAAAGGGGGCCCAGGCGAAGGGAGCAGCCACACTTGGCGGTTGCTTTGCCCAATTTCATTACAACAGAGGCTGGTGCTTGAACGGCCGTGGTGGGAAGACAGACCCCTCCTTTTGCCTCTGTAAACACAGTCTGTAAGGCTCCTGCCTGCACAAAATGAACTGTAACGCGGGGGTACGTACCCTGGGTCAAAGGGGATGGGATTAGGAGGACAAGCTGCATAAGGAAGGTCTGAGCTCTCATCAGTCGGGCTTCAGGAAGGGTCAGAGCACTGGCTCGAAATACAGTTTTCACACTGGCAACCAGAATGGCTGGTTTTAATTAAGTTCCATGTTGTGAGTCTAACAGTTCACAACAGGCGAGATGAATGGGAGCTGGGAGAGCTGCAGAAATAGAGAGAAAACCATGCATGGGGTAGGTTTTAAAAGTGGGCTTATAAATCATCCATCAAGTCAGCATGCAGAGTCCCGAGTTCATTGCAGCTGTTTAGTATTTTGGGTGAAGTTAAGCAAACCAATGCTTTGTTTGGTTTGAGTTGTAACCAAGCTTAAAATAAAGCAATTTTTTAAAGATTAAAATCTTCCCACTCCCTCCCGGGAATACACGCTGCCTCGCCAAGCTTACAAAAATGACAGATTCTTCCTGTCACTTTATAAATGGAACTGTAAAACCAGGCTCTGGCCCCAAACATAATCTACAAAGTACCAGGTCAGAGGCGTAGGCTATAAAACAGGTGTAAAAAACTTTATGTGGCTTAGATTGTGTACCCTGAAGTTTAAAGGGCTTTTTTCCCCTCAGTTAAACAAAAGCCTACTGCACACATCACTAATGTCCTTAGTGGATGACATGCATTGTAGATTTTATAATTTAAAAAAGCTAATTTGCATTAAAAGGACTACCTTGTCCTACATTAAAACCCACGCTACATCAAGGTGTTTTCTATGTCGTTAAAAACACTGCAGGAGATACCAGAGTTTAGAGTTGAGTCTGAATTAATTGCTGGAAATAAAAGCAGTAAATTTCCACCTCAGTAATTTGATTCGTGTCTCAGCTAAAAGTGCATTAGAATCACAAAGCTGGGATTCAGATCACGATATCCACCGTCTGAGGGGAATTGGCTACAGAGCTTCACTTTTCTAACCAGGACTGGTAACCTGCCTTGGCCGGGACCTGAAAAGACGTTCTTGGTCTGTATGTTAGTTAGAAAGAAATGCTTTATGTATCATGCAGTGAGGAAAGCTACTGTAATGTGATTAGCACTTGATTTTTAAAGGGAAAAAAAAAAGGAAAAAAAAGCCCTAAATTATTGAAGCTGTTAAAACCAAGGGCTGACTGTGCAGAACTGCAGAGCGATCGCACGCTGCAGAGTGACTGGGTGATGGAGGCGACACCTACCATGTGAGTGACAAGTGAGGCACCCTGGGGACTAAAAAACTTGAAACAACCCCAGACAACAGTTCTGCCTTCAGTGGAACAGACAGTGAAGGACTCTGAGTTCATTAGAAGTGCACAGGAATCAGATCTTAGAGCTTTACAGCTCTAGGAGTGCAGCTATACAGTTGCCGAGTTGCAGTGAAGAAAGCAAATGAACATTAACATTTTTCAGGGAAGGAATAAGGAATAATACAAAGAGCACAATTATGACCTTTCATAGAATCATATAATCAAATAGATAGAATAACCAGGTTGGAAGAGACCCACCAGATCATCGAGTCCAACCATTCCCATCAATCACTAACCCATGTCCCTCAGCACCTCATCCACCCATCCCTTAAACACCTCCAGGGAAGGTGAATCAACCCCCTCCCTCGGCAGCCTTTGCCACTGCCCAATCACCCTTTCCCCGTGAAAAGTTTTTTCCTAATGTCCAGCCTAAACCTCCCTTGGTGGAGCTTGAGGCCATTCCCTCTCATCCTGTCCCCTGTCCCTTGGNATTGGCCTTCTTGGCCACCTGGGCCACTGCTGCCTCATGGTCAGTCGCTGTCAACCATTACCCCCAGGTCCTTCTCCTCCAGGCAGTTTCCAGCCAGACCTCTCCTAGTCTGGAGCTGCTCAGGGTTGTTGTGCCCCAAGTGCAGGACCTGGCATTTGCCCTTGTTAAACCTCATCCCATTGGACTCTGCCCAGCGATCCAGCCTGTTCAGATCCCTTTGGAGCCTCCCGACCCTCCAGCAGATCCACACTTCCACCCAGCTTAGTGTCATCTGCAAACTTGCTAAGGGAGCACTTGATGCCTTCATCCAGGTCATTGATGAAGACACTGAACAGGGCTGGACCCAGCACTGAGCCCTGGGGACACCACTTCATGTGTCAGAAACAGGAAAGTGGGATCCTTCCACCTGAAACCAAGTAAAACTGGAAAAGGCAGAGAAAAGGCAACGAGTACAGAATCCATTTCAGCCACATGCAGAGGTACAAGAGATGGCTGAGGAAAGAAGCAAAAAAGGCCTGTAATATTTTCATTGAGATGAAGAGATCAAGAGGGGAGAAGCATCTGGCCCCTTCCACTGCAGGAGCTGAGTCAGCCCTGGAGGGCAGGGGGCAGGCTGAAAGCCGTCCGAAGCAGTGGTCCTGACACAGCGGGTGAGGCAGGCTGCTTGGCTTGAGGAAGGGTTACATGGATTGAGAAAGCATCTAAAATACCAACTAAAATTAATCACCCGCCCTTAGCGGGTATTAAATAGAAAGATGACATCTCTAACTGAGCTCCTGAGTGATCCTCACACCCTGGCAGGGAAGGGCTGAGGATGCATTTGGGTACGTGAATGACAGGGGAAAAGTACATGCAAGTATTCTTGAACTTTTAATGTACATAAAATAACAAAATGCAGTGTGACCTTAGGAGTGTCTGTAACATCACCTTGTCTTCACCTGCAAGAATCCTAGGTTACTGCTCTGAGAATAAAGCTCCTGTGCTCCCAGCTGAGCCCTAACTTGGGCTTAAGACCATCACTTTGGAAGAATCATTGACATTCTTCCTTCACATCAATTTCTTCTTCTAAAAAGTTAAAGTTCTGATGACCATGGAAGCAGGCAGGTATCACCCAGGACAGTTAATAGTTCTACTGTTACCCTTAGGACAGAAGAGGATGAACTGCAAGCTAACAGATGCTGTTGAATTCTTTCTTTATGCATCTAAATGAGAGGTGGTAAAGTGCTGTTGCTACAAAAAAAACCCTGACACTTGAGTATTAGCAGTATTTAAAATGGATGAACTGTTACTCTGGGAAGAATTTCTGAGCTATAGTGATAAATATTAGATAAATTCTGGAAAATCTCTGAGCCCTCTGTTTCAGTGTGAGAGCCAAACTCTCCACTGTTAACAACCTATCGCAGGATTTCTTGCACACTCCCCAGACACCCGCTTGTGGGACACGAGCAGGTGACAGGATTAGACAGATGACGAATCCAACCAAAATCTAGTGTGACAGACCCTTCACAAGTCCCTGCCTCTCGGTCATGCTTTCATATCCCAACCCCTGCTTGAGGGATGCCTATTGTCCACTCTCCGATCACTTCATTTGTTCCAATCAAATCCCAGAAGTTCCCTGCTGAGCTGGAAACCAGCGCACACTGTTCAGTGTCGATGTCAGGTTTTGTGTGAGACAGACGCACCAATATTGCAAAGATCCTTTTTATCTGTTCACGCCCACAGCAAATTTTCATCTGAAAAGCTAAGCTTGGGGTGTCTGAAAGGCTGGCACTGCACATATTTTTCTACAAAACTGAAAACCATCATTTGTAAGAGTGTGGTTATCAACACAGGCTGAGATCTGGGGGAAGCAGAGTGTTTTCAAAATGCTCTGTGTTTATCAGAAATAAAATAGGTACTTTAACATTTCCATTTCTTTGGTCTTCACAATGTTTGCAATGGGCTGTCACGGCCATGTGCTGGTATTTCTCTGTTTACAGTTTCTCCCTTCCCCTGGGTTGCTTGGTATGTGTTATATATGCAATGTCAAAGGTTCTGTTCAATAATTTAGAGGGCTGTGCAATACCTTACATGCACCAGGCATGTGCAAGTGCCTCACCTGTGTTAGCCCATAAATCCACTTCTAATTTGCTTCTTCACACACTGATGGGGCTGTCAGGGAGAGTCATGTTCTATAGCCCTAGAAAGAAAGTTTTCTCATTTGTAGTCGAGGTAGTGCAGAACTAGAAATACAACACTATCCCATTGGAAAAAGCCACAAAGATGTTCTGAAAGAATTAATGGGGAGTTCTCTTCTCCTTTTAAAACCTTGCAAGGGTGTAAGCATAACCTGGCTGTACAAATGTACAAGAGTATCTGGATCAGATGGGTCAGTCCCCGTTAAAGGATGAATTAAAGGTGCAAGGGTTCACAGGTTCAGCCTGGTGAAGGGGCTGGAGATAATTTTTCCTTCCAGTACCTGAAGGGGCTCCAAGAAAGGTGAGGAGGGACTGTGTACAAAGGCTTGTGGTGATAGGATGAGGGGCAATGGGGATAAACTGGAGAGGGGCAGAGTTAGACTAGACAGAAGGAGGAATTTCTTCACAATGAGGGTGGGGAGGCCCTGGCCCAGGCTGTCCAGAGCAGTGGTGGCTGTCCCATCCCTGGAGGGGTTCAAGGCCAGGCTGGATGGGGCTTGGAGCCCCTGATCCAGTGGGAGGTGTCCCTGCCCCTGGCAGGGGTGTGACTGGATGGGCTTTGAGGTCCCTTCCACCAAACTATTCTATGATTCTAAGTGGAAGAAAACCAGACTGAGTTGACTGGGCTGTAAACCAGAGAGCATAAAGAGATTACATACACAAATTAAGTGTATGGCCCACGTTCAGACCACTGGCATTATTCACTTCACACTCAAGGGCAAAGCACCGTTCCAAACTCAGACCAACATCTTTGCCTAGGAAAACATGGATTCAGTTTGACCTGGTACTGCTGCTCCCATAGGCTTGTAGTACCACAGACACGATGACCACTCAGACTGCCTCATTAGACTTATTTAAATCATTGTAATAGTTCCTGTCACCAGAATAATAATCATTCTGCTTTAAATGGCAAGGTGAGAAAGTAACTTTGTGAAATAGTTCTTATTACTTTGTTCTGCGCAAATGAGGACAAGGACTGATGTATATTTTAAACTGACACTGGTCTTTGCTAGTCCAGAAATCTATTGTTATGGAGGTTACTGTGTACGTAGCAGAACCAAAGGTATAAAATACAGGCCACATCCTGAATACTTTAGTCCTAGGTAAATGCATTTGTGATGAAGAAGCATGGTGAAATTACCTGTTTGGGGTATTACGATCTCGTTTAAAATCTATCCACATCAATGGATGTCTTAAACAAGATCGAATGCTATGAGTTCTGGAGAATTCCATCATGAATATCGATTGCAGACAATTGAGAAAGCAAACAAGAACTTGGAGAAGTTAGGCATGGCCCAGATGATCACTGTAGGTGCCTTCCCACTGAACCGTTCTGTTCTCATCTGCACGGAGAATTCACCAGCTTTGTAAACACTGCATCATTTTCCACATCAGGGAATTAAATTCTTAGAAGTAAACCACAGTTTACTAGGTTACAAAGTTGTGATTCTAATCCCCACAAAGTTTTCCTTTGTGGATTGTTTTGTGCTTTTAACTTAGATAACTTATTTTCCATTGTTGCAGGTGCTATGCAAATAAGGATAAATATATAACAGCACATGCTGCTCTACGATAACTGACCTATGTTTCTCGGTAGGTTTTAGACACGGTGCTCTTTGAGAACATCAGGGACAGCTTGGCGGGGTCCCGTGGGTACGTGCAGGCCATGGATGGATGGATGGATGAAAAGAGGAGTAAATCTCCCCCACTCTGTGGCAGCTGCATCAGCCAGGTGATCCAAACAGGCCACACAAGTTGCAGTTTCCAGAAACAGTACCACTATGATGCTTATTTTAAAATAAACAAGGCCTAAGAATTGTAAAGAACCTTTGGGAAGTATTTTAGGAATAGAAAGTGACTGCCTTTCAAGGTGGCATCTCGTGAATGGGTTTGGATTTTCCAGCTTACATTTTGTTCTGTAATAACACAGTGACGTGAGAAGCCAAAATGAGAGCAGCACTGAGTGGGGCAGTACCGTAACAACAGTGCAAAATTCATTTCTCATAGAAACTGATAAAACCTGTAAACTCATCCCAACCTTTGAGAAAAAGGCTTTTCTGCAAGCAAAATGCTGTCCACTCAGATGAAGCCTTTACAGTTTGGCAGGACCAGAGCAACAGACAGAGCTTAGAAACAGAAAAAGTTATTTCTTTCTTAGATACTCTGAGACTCTGGGGCGTTTGGGTTTGTTGTCCTGTGGGAAGCAGAGGTGGCCTGTCTGCTCACACAAATGACCAGCAGCTGCTGCTGGGGGTCCCTTCATGCAACAGGCTCTGACCCACACTGGGCTCAGTTTGTAGCATGCAAAGAGCACCCACACTTAGAGAAAATGAGCACTGCACATAACATAACCACATCAATATCTTTCTCCATGGGAAGGAATAATATTGTCAAAATTAATGATACAGTTCAGTGAAATGGTGAAACTGTTTAAATACTCAGACAAGCTTTTATGCGTCTCTAAGGAGAAGCTTTTATATGTCCATTAAACCACCCCAGAAGTTCATATGCACACTCTCTGTGAGGGAATTTCCAAATGCTTTTTACTGGAAGCTGGGAAAAGATTGCTTCAGACTTGCTCTGTGCCTGTTTTTCTTTTTTGAAGCATCCACGACAGCTCCCTGTCAGAGACAGGACAGTGGACAAGTGGACTCCGAGCCTAGGGTGGTCATTTTGAAGTTCTTACCTTCTTCCACGCACTTAAAGATCAATAGATTCTTGTAAGCCTTCCCTTTTGTTTGGAATTCTGTAAATTGTTAATACATAGAATGGTGATGTGACATGAGGAACTGTGCTCATATCAGGCTCCAATTGAATGACTTATACAAATCTCATGATACCAAATTTGACTTCTACATGAAGAAGCTCCAGCTTGTGGCTCTGTTCAAGAAGGTACTGAGATTTGATTGCCATTTTGATGCAGAAGCAACTGAAAATCCCAATATTAAGTGGGTCCTCATTCAACTTTATAAACCACCCCTGCTTCAAGTCACTTCTGAAGTTCAAACCAATCCTTCAGATGTCTTTGCTGTTACAGACTGCAGTAAAACCAGACCAAGACAAATGTCACACCGTCCTGGGGTACTCTGTAAACACTGCATCACACAGTTAAACTTCCACACAAGCTTGTGTCTGTTCAACAAATACGACAGAGAGCAGCCAAACAAGGACACCTTCGCTATCAACGTGCTTACAAATACTCTAAATGTGCAAGTTTAGGGAATGGTTATGTTATATTACAGTTGTGTCTCTGGGTTTAGGATTGTACAGGGAGATCCTCAGTCCTTCTGCAACTTTGTTTTGGTTTGGTTCAGGGTTATTTTTCTTTTTGTTTTTGACACAGGCTATGCGAAATGCAGGAGAACAATACTTTTCTTTGAAGTTGTAGCACTAGCAGAATGGAGATAAAACCTTATTTGATCTCCCTAGTTTTGAGCCAAAAGAATATGACAGCAGCAGAATTTAATTACAACTTCCTAAGTGCGGGGGTATCAGTTTCCCTCCTTGAGTCACTGAGGGAGTCTCAGTGCTGTGCTCGTGCCCACACGAGTGAGTCACATCAATCCTGTCCACACCAGCAGCATGGGTGCCACAGACAGGGATGTGGTGGCACAACCCCATTATTTCATGAGCAATAGTGTCACCGTGGACCGATAGCCAACTGACCATGAGCCAGCAGAGGCCCAGGTGGCCAAGAAGGCCAATGGCATCTTGGCTTGGATCAGAAACGGCGTGACCAGCAGGGCCAGGGAGGTTCTTCTCCCTCTGGACTCGGCCCTGGTGAGNGGGGAAAGGGTGATTGGTCACTGTCAGAGGCTGCCCAGGGAGGGGGTTGATTCACCTTCCCTGGAGCGGTTTAAGATGTGGGTGGACGAGGTGCTGAGGGACATGGGTTAGAGATTGATGGGAATGGTTGGACTCGATGATCCTGTGATTCTCTTCCCTGGTGCTAAAGTCTCATCTATAAACACAGTGTGATGTGTAGAAAGCAAACACTTGAAACCAGCAGCTCTTGCTGTAACAGCCCAGCTATCAGTCTCCTCCATCCAGATATCATTTGCAACAGGAAAGTTTTACACATTCCACTGAATAAGATCAGACTCTCAATGTCAAATTGCACATGCGGAGGAAAAAAACCAGTTTCCTAGAATCCTGCGCAGCCTGAGCTGGGAAACAGCAATTGAAATGTTTCCACAGAATCTAATTGTCTGGCCCTGATTACAGGACTCCATACAGGAAACTTCTGAAATGAAGGCAGGCATTGAAGTTCTGCGTGGGTCAAGATTTCACTAAGCCCTTTACTAAACAGTATTGATAGGCTCCAAAATAACCTTTGATCCTAGTGGCCTTTCTAAGAACTGAAGTAAACAGGGGTATTAAGGGCTACTGGGACTTGTATGCCTGCCCTCACGTCTGTCCTACACAGCTATGGACCCAAAAGCTGAAATTCCCTTTCTTCTGGTAAAGGTATTTAAATAATCTTGAAGGCAGCTGCCAGCTGTGTCACCATACAGCACTCTCTGTCATCACTGGCATTGACACCTGAAGGCTGCTTGAGGCAGTTGTGCTGATGCGATTTTAAAGCTATCCGAATCAAATCTGCACGTGATCCTTCCTTTCTGTTAGTAAGGATGTGTTTTGGCTTTAACTAGAGGTCTGGGAGTGATGTGGCATTCTAAACAAACACTTCTGCTAGCAGATGAAATTTATGTGTTGGTTTTTTATACCAGCTTAGACCCTTTGTCAAATCTGGAGCCTGTCACTTCTCAAACAAGCATTATTAGAGGCCCTTACATCCAAAACTATTCCCAGCAGGATGGAGACCTGCAAATAAGCAGCATTCATCCTAAATAACCCAGGTCTGGCCAGGATGAATGCAATTTGAGGAGTCTTTGCTGATGCAAACCAGACTTGAGCATGCTCATGGGATGCTGTCATTAATCCTACAAGGACATAAACATACAGCTTAATTTACTGACCCTCCAGGTATATGACATTTAATGTACTCATGTCTTATTTCCAGGAACTGACAATCAAAAATGCAAGCAGAGCAGGTTAAACCCTATCATTAACTGTTGTTGTCAGCCTAATCACTATGGTGTACAACAGCTTGCTCCGAGGGTTACTGAAGTCTCGCAGTCCCTGAACAGCACAGAAAGCTGGAGAGCAGCAACCCATCCTGGAATGAAAGTGTGGGGAGTCCCTTCAGGTTATACGTACAGTCAAAATTTTAAATTTCAGGCTTATTGGTACATCAGTGTTGCACTTTGCACAGGCTATACCGATCCCCCCAGTTAGTTATTTACAGTACCTACAGAAAACAAACCAAGAAAAATCTAGATTACTACAAATTACTACTGTTTTTTCAGTCCTAACATGATCTTTAAATTCTGTGTTAGATACACAGACAACTCTAGCCTCTTCAATAGTTCAAACCCAAGCACTAAACAAAATTCCGCAGGCTTTATTGCGGGGCTAAGCTGGAAGAAACAGAGCTGGTGAGGGGGCTGGAGAACAGGCCTTATGAGGAACAGCTGAGAGAGCTGGGGGTGTTTATCCTGGAGAAGAGGAGGCTGAGGGGAGACCTCATTGCTCTCTACAACTACCTGAAAGGAGGTTGTGGAGAGAGGGAGCTGGGCTCTTCTCCCAAGGGACAGGACAAGAGGGAATGGCCTCAAGCTCCACCAGAGGCTGCCCAGGGAGGGGGTTGATTCACCTTCCCTAGAGGTGTTTAATGGACGGGTGGACGAGGTGCTGAGGGACATGGGTTAGTGTTTGATAGGAATGGTTGGGCTCGATGATCTGGTGGGTCTCTTCCAACCTGGTGATGCTATGAAACTCAGGAGCGTTGCAGCACTCTGTCCCAATCCAGCTCCAGGTGCAGTGGGTCTGTGTCACATCTACACAGCCTCTTGCCCTCACGCTAACAGAAACCTTAAAAAGTTAATTATGCCATGCGTGGAGTGCTTCCTTGAAATTCTGGCCTGTAGCTAGCGTGGCTTTAGCTATTAAAGCAGCCACATTGCCAGCCAAGTAGCACAGATAAGGAGGATTTGGTCTGGATGTTTTGGGGTTGTGAGGACATCAGACTTTTATTTCCCATACTTTTTGAAACATAATGCTACTAATCACTAGAAACCCAGCAGGGAAACTTGGGAACTTATTCTGCTTTCATTTTTAACCCATTTCTGTATTGGGAATGAGCACAGAATATATTTTATCTAACATTCTCAAATCTAAGCAACTTCCCGTGCAGGCCAAACCCATCTTCTTCCTGACATTTTGCTTTGTTAAATGTGGAAAGCAATGGTAAAATAAAGCTCAAATTTCCTCTTATGTATTAACAAATTTAAGGGTTTCTTCCTCAACTGTCCCCCCACGTGCAGTATGCTCATGTTCTGAAGGGCCATCCCCACCCACCTGCAGAGGCCAAGAAGCTCCCTGGAGCAGCCAGCAGCTGACTGGAACAATTCCCTAGTGTGGCTGTTCTTGCTTTTAAGAAGAAGAGTTACAAACTCCCTGACCCCTCTGCAGCTGCTACAGTAAAAGTTAGAATAGCCTCTCCCTGACATTCAGAACTTCGTGGGAGTTTGAAGATGGATCAAAAAGGAACCTCAAGGAGCAGCTTCTAGAGGGTTTTCATTAACGAGTCTTTGGGATATATTGTCAAATCTTATCCTAATCTGCCTTCCTTCTTCTAATACATCTCGAGGTTAGAAACTGTGATGTAGAATGGCAAAACCCAATGGGAAAAGATTAAGTCTCACCTTGAACACAAGAGGAGCAAATCAGAATTAGAAAGTTTGGGATTAGAAAGCTGAGGCAGATGAGAAACTTTACAAGAGAATTGTCCAAAGTAATCAAGTGGAAATAGAACACAGTGTAAAAACCTGGGCACAGAAGTTTAAATATTAGTCACACACTCTGGAGGCTAAATATATTTTTATAAATACCTGAGGCTTTTATTTCTACTGCAGTCCTATGATGTTAAATTTAGTCTTTTTGCAGTAAGGTAACACAAGTGGTATCACCTCCCGTTTCAAACAACTGCATTTATTTTAAGCCTTCCTCCTCGTGCTGTGTCACAGAGAACTTCCCAGAGTTGCATCCTGTTTGTCAAACAGATTTCCCTCTGGAAATCTATTGAGGAAACTCTATGAAAACAGAAGGAAGTATCTGTTGCTAAGACCTGTAAGACTGTCCAAAAGAGGCTCCTGTTGAGGGTCAGGGGTGCACGAGGCCATAGAACCAGTAAAAGACTAAACAAAAGCTGCTAGATTTGCTGTCAAAATATCCCTATGATCCTAGGCAATCTTTTCTTATCTCTCTAAACTGACAAATAGCTATGAACAGTTGGGAAAGAAAGTAATGAATTTGGGATTGCAGTATAGGCAGTGCTGCATTTTGTGTCAGGACAATAGGAAAGCCAAGGACAGGCTGCCGTCGGGAAGCTTACAGCTATTTAAAAGCTATTTTGACAGAGCCTCAGAATAGCGGGTGCAGCACTCAAGCATGAAGGGGCTTGCAGAACATACAGCATCTAACAGAGAAAGAGCACTCCCAAGATCTAAGGATGTTTTGGCAAACATCAGTGAAACAGCAAACACAACAGTACGAGGTCATTGTTATTCTTGCTTCCTGATACAGGATCTGCAACTTCCCCACGTTCACAGCAGACAGTCACTAGCACTGATGGGTCAGGCTCAGGTCTCACCGTGACTGCGTGTTCCCCTCACACACGGAGCTGCCAGGCAGGAGAGCACCTGGGAACAGGCAGGGACCGCGTGCTCCACCTGTGCCAGGAGGCTTTGAACACCGTGATCCAGTGGGAGGTGTCCCTGCCCGTGGCAGGGCATGTGGAACTGGATGGGCTTTCAGGTCCCTTCCAACACAAACCATTCCATGATTCTGCAGCCAAATGACTAGACCAGCCTTTACGTGATGGTCCTCCAAAAGCTTACAAAATATCTGACTTGGGTGCAAAACTGATGGCTGCAGCCCCTCCTCTTAACATCCAATAACATCATATTTTCCCTAAACGCTTAGTAAAAGCTGGTCAGAAATAACCTGCAGCCAGCTTAAGGCACGGAGCTGCTGTTAAGTGAGCCATCTTCCTTTCCTGTCACTCTGAAGCCTTGAGGCTTTAAATCTATGATGTTCTGGAATAAGTCCTGAAGGTATTTACATGCCAGTAAGGTGGTCGTAGAATTTCAGAGCTTATGCCACGTTTGGCAACATCTGCAGTTTTACACACATCAAAGTGCTGCAAAACAGCATCTGTCAGACGATTTAAGCTCCAAGAGCTGAATTCAGCAGGATCTCCACCCTTCTGCCGAGTATTCCTCAACTCTGTTTAGGAAGAACACTCCTCTTTATCTAGGAGTCAGTAGAAGAATCCCTGGGCATTCAGTCTTTACTGACATACACACTAGCACACAAGAGATAACAGAAGGATTCTTTGGGATTGAATAGGACACGTCTACGTGAAGGAATACACGAGGAGGGTTGGTTGTTATCCAGGCAATGGTAGAAGGAAGTTATCTATAGGACCATAGCTCTGCTGCTCTTTCTCTGGCTTATATTATCTTGGCTATAGGTAACCAAGTTTTACACTATCATGGCATTTCAGTTATTAGTTCTTGATTGGAGGCTTTCAAGCATCTTTCTATAAAACACAAGTCGAGGTACCATGAAAGACAGAATTATAAAAAAAGGGTTGGCAATCAGAAAGGGAAAATAGCCTCAGGAGAATGTCCACACAACTTGTGCACAAGTAGTTATGGGGGTGCATAGGCTTCTTTTCACATGCCTCTGTTGCTGTTCCGTATGGGCTGGGCTAAAAGGAGATCTCAAAGTATGTCCAGAGAGAGGTTTTGCCTGACTAGAAGCAGAGAGGGCTGGAAATCATGTAATCATAGAATACCAGGTTGGAAGGGACCTCAGGGACCACCACGTCCAACCGTTCTTGGCAAAAGCACAGTCTTGAGGAAGAACTTGTCCTCACACAGGCTTCAGCCTTACTTCAGAGCCCTACTGCCCATGGCTGAAGAATTGTTTGCATTGCTTGTCTGAAATGGACTTGTATTGTCAAGAGAGAGGCTTCAGCTGACTCCAGGCAGAAGGAACTATGTCTCACTCTACAGGGGGCTTGGAGGATGTTGACCCAAGGAAGAGCACCCACAAGGTCTAAAGCACCTTGTGGAGAGCAGCCTGGCACAGACCCAAGTGCTGCAGTGGCAGCCAGGAGGGCAGAGCCAGGCACTGGCAATGCTACCAGCCCTCTCTCCTGGTATGGCTGCAGAAGGGCGGGTACGACAACCAGCCCAAGCAGCCCTTGCAGCACGGTAAGAGGACCAACAGTAGACGCCTTCTTAACTAACCTGCACAGAGCCAGCACTCTGGGTTACTGCTGCACCCCCACGGCTGACAAAGAAGGTTCACCCATGGCCGTTGAGCTCTCTGGGCTGTGAAGGTTCAGCCGCTCTTGTATCACAGGGGAATCCCAGAATGGCATTAACTGACCAACGGAGAGTCAGTGGCTCAGCACGATGCTGAACAAAGCCCTTCTGGTCCTTCAGCTCTTCCACTATCATTACTTAAGACAAGCTGCTGTGCTGCTCAGCATTACTTTAGCTGAAGAAGAGGAGGCTGAGGGGAGACCTCATTGCTCTCTACAACTACCTGAAAGGAGATTGTGGAGAGGAGGGAGCTGGGCTCTTCTCCCAAGTGATGGGACAGGATGAGAGGGAATGACCTCAAGCTCAACCAGGGGAGCATCAGGCTGGACATTAGGAAAAAACTTTTCACAGAAAGGGGCACTGGACACTGGCAGAGGCTGCGCAGGGAGGGGGTTGATTCACCTTCCCTGGAGGGGTTTAAGGGACAGGTGGATGAGGTGCTGACGGACATGGGTTAGTGTTTGATGGGAATGGTTGGACTTGATGATCTGGTGGGTCTCTTCCAACCTGGTGATTCTATGCTTATTGCAGGGCCCAGCACCAGTCTCAGGGTCACACACACTTTTGAGTCCCATGGGCTTTTGGAATAATTCTGGCATTGCCAGCCTGACACAAACTGCAGTTATACTGAAGTTCCAATATGGAAGGAAGGGAAAGTTAAGAGCACAGCAGTGTAATGGATCAAAAGAGGGAGTCATGGATCTATAAGTTCCCTTTCCATGACTGGGAGGAAAGTCAAATCCAGGTTTTTAATTCAGACTTCCAAGAACTCCTCTGCAATCTTTAGAAAATAGCTTTTGTGCTAAGAGTTCAATCAAGAACAAGTGATACTTAAGCTTTTCTAGCTCAGTTCAGGTCTGCACTGTGTGCATCCAAACTCTAGACTTACAGTGCAACTATCTGAATTTCCAAGTAGCAGGGCATGGGGAGAGTTCTTTATTCTAGTGGAACAACATCTGGAAGTAATTTCCTTTATTTTGTCACAAGAGAATTCATTAAGGGGTAGGAATATCCGAATGACATAATTCCAGAGTGATGAATGTCCCTCCTGGATATTACAGTGACAATTAACCATAAAGTGCCCCACTGAGAGCAGAAAGAGGTCTGATGCATCAAGGAGACACTCAAGAACTACTGCCAAGTACCTAGCATGGGGATGTGTTGCAAGAGTTACAAAAGCACTGGACTTATCTGTTTAGCCCAATTATCAAATGTTACGTTCTGTGAAGCAGCTCAAATGACTAACAGTTTATTAACGACAGTAAACTAAAGTTTCAAGGCCAAAAAAATTTAAAGAGGATGTCAAATACTGAGACTTCACAATCCCATGCTTCAGCTGCAGTTCTCATGCCCTTAGGGTCTCAAATTCTGCACAAAAAGAAGAGCCAGGACGCAGTTCCTATGTGCACAGCTGTACCGTGGTAACTGGGGACAGAAAGCCCAACTACAGTAAATTGCCTAGCACTGTGCAGGGCCTCTGGCAGAGGACGCTGTAAAATCTACTTCCTCAAAGGAGCATTTCATTGCTTTAACGAGGATCCATTCTGTTCTTGTGTCACACCTGACTTGCTGCTCGTAGCATCTGAAGTAGATGGGAATNGCACCTGGGAAAGGAACCTTATGGCAGAAGTTCACTTCTCCAAAGCTGCTGTCCATCCACAAAAGCCATCCATCCCCTACTCTGAATAAGGCAAAGGTCACGTAAGAGAAATGAACTCTGGATTTACAAATAATAGCTATACTGTAATGCAAGTGCTTCAGGCCTTACAGTAGCTTCCCAGCATCTCCTAAACCAAGAACCTTAAGAAGCAAAATACACTTAAGCCACAAGAATTGGTATTAGGTAGCATCATCATGACATCTGTGCATCCCACCTACAGGGTCAGATTCTCTACGTTCTCTGCATAGGTTTCTGCTGTGAGTTAACTGGGCACTGACAGCACAGTAAATCATCATCCTCCACGTGGACCTGCTGTGGGGGAAGGAGGAGAAACTAATTTGTAGAGGGTTTGCCCAAACATTTACTCGATAGGAAAACAACGGCAAGATTTCAAGGACATGGATAGCATCCCAGACTATCAGGGAGTGTGTTTGGCTCTTAAACACTTCTTCCTGCATATTTCATCTTCAGTCCCTTTTTCTCTACCCCCATTCTGTCTCCTTCCTCTGAGTTCAAGTCTGCTGTTGCTGTAAGTCTCATTCTCACTTTACCCACTGCCCCGTTCAGGGTGTAATTCAAGCACACGTCCCCACCAGCAATAAAACCCAACTGAAAGGCCTCTCCACCCACTTGCTCCTGTCACAGCCCCTGCCATCCCCTGCCAGATACAACTCTTACAGCTATGAGCTGCTCCAAGTTTAAACTTCTCTCCAAAAATACTATGATCTATTTTAAACACACCTCATCTCATAAATCTCATTCACAAGCACTTGCACAACCTTAAGAACACAGGATCAGGTATAAGACGACACAGAATGGGAACAAGGTATTAAAGGAGAGGGTAAGGAAGTTTTTCTTCTATTTATTTGGAAGAACTCCTTCAGTCCTAAACATCTCCTCTGATCTTTCCTAGATGTCAAAGTCACCACTCCCTGTGCTAATGGGAGAATCTCCCTGGCCCCACCTTGCTTTGCATACAGAGAATCATGGTTTTTGGCCAAGTTTCATGTTTGTTCACAGCTGTGGACTGGATTGTGCCAACTACATCAGAGCTCTTAAAATAGCCTGTGCACCAAAGGCAATACCAGGCCTTTTAGAAGGGCACTTCTGTTATTGTTGCTTACCTGCAACCTAAAAGATCAGCCTAAGGAATATTTGGATTGCAAGAAATTCAACGCAAATGACATGAGTAAGCAATATGGAAGAGAAGATCTTTACATTTAAATCAGAAGCATCAGGAGCAGCAACGTATCACCCAGCAAACACATTTTACTAATCTGAGCCCAGATTTCAAGTGCAGTAACAAGGAAGCAGTTGACAAATCATAGAATCATATCACAGAATCATAGAACAACCAGGTTGCAAGAGACCCACTGGATCATCGAGTCCAACCATTCCTATCAAACACTAACCCATGTCCCTCAGCACCTCATCCACCCATCCCTTAAACCCCTCCAGGGAAGGTGAATCAACCCCCTCCCTGGGCAGCCTCTGCCACTGCCCAATCACCCTTTCCCTGTGAAAATTTTTTTCCTAATGTCCAGCCTGAACCTCCCCTGGTGNGACCAATAAAGATGTGTCTGTGCTTACAGAAGTTGCTTTTTGGAATGGGACCGTGTGTGCAATGTGAGGCACGTTTCTACTCTGTTGTGTTGTCTGAAAAATGCTTGAGCTTATCACAGGAGAGCACTGCCTGGCAACACAGTGTAACTCTGCTGCTCTCTGCTGCGTGTGACAGGACCACTGCAAGACTGGCCCCTTCCTAAACCATGTGCAGAAAGGTGGAAAAATTCTGTGAGAAAAATCACCAACACCCCTGCAATGGTGATCTGGGCAAGAAAATTGAAATTTGTTGATAACAGGAACTTCTCAGAGCTGTAACCAATAGTAAAGAGGTTCTTTAACCACAAATTTCTCATTTCTATATAAATCCAGGCTATTTAGTAATCTTTAATATACCTTCTAAGTTATGCTTTTAAAAAATTGTATTTAATGTTTTACACATCGAGTAATTTAAAAGCTGAGATCAAGCAATTTAAAAAGCTGAATTGATCACAGAAAGTTCATTCATGTGATTTCTGTTGAGAGGGGTTCACAGCTTACAGCAGCGACCAAAGACAGATGTATTCAGAAAACCCACACAGACACTTTGCTCCAGTGTGAAAATGTATTTGAACTGAACGTTAAATAAGAAGTTAGGAATAAATCAAAACTATGCACACCTTCCAAACTCTGAAATTCCCTGTAAGGGATCAGCTAGAACAGAAGCCACCCTGAGCTCTCTGAACACTTGCAGTTTGGGTCAAATAGTACAAAAATAAAAGCCATGAACCATTTTGGTTAAAAACACCCACAAGTCATACTTTTAAAATGCATTATAACTTGGTCTGCCTAACTCTGCCTTGGAACATGCGCACATTCACATGGCTGTTCAGGCTGCTCCAAATACATCTCAAAGTGAGCAGTTATGGGTCTGTGAATGTAAAGTTAAAGAATTCCTTGGAGTGATTCTATGATTAGTCAGAAATTATTGACATTAAAGTTCTGCCTGATGCCAGAAGCAGGTGGGTTTTGCTGCAGTTCGGAGTTTCCATAACAATAACCAGAGTGCCAATGAAAAGCCAATTAGTCACAGACACTACTTTAAGGTCCAGTACTTTGCGAACCCTCCTCTCTTCAATTTTCCTTCTCTTGAGCTGCCCATTATCCGCAGCACAAAGCCTCTGAGATGAATGTGGACTGCCTGCCTGTCTCCATGGAAGCCTTGCCATGCTGCACCGTACACAAATGCTTCCCAGGCACCTTCAGCCCCACTTTCCCTCTGATCTTTGCCCTAAACAAATGTTGATTCACTCTTCTCCTCATTTATGAGGATCCATTTGATGCTTTATGAATACTAATGAGGAAAGAATTAAACCTATGTTTAAGAATAAATGAAGATTCCTCCCTTACACATTTTCCACGATGGCAAAAGCATACTGGTTCTCTTCATTTGTTATTCTCCTCTTTAAATCCAGAAACCTCTACCAGTCCCAAACAGTGTGCAGATTTGGTATTAAGGTCAATTAAGAGCTCCTTGATAGGGAAAAAAGACCTAGTTAGATCACGTGGTGAGAAAACAGAAGATCACGGTGTTTCACTGTTCTGCTACCAAAACCCACCACCATGCCTCCACCCACACCTCCATCACCTCCCTTGAGGACAAGGATGAGCTGCTATATACTCCAGCAATGGGAGCTTAGGAGCATGAAGCAACCCTGTGATTCAACACCTTCTCTACTGTTTTCTTACATCTTCTTAAGTTCAAACAACAGAGAGAATCCAGGCAGAAATCTGAAACATCCTCTGAACTCAGCGCAGGATCCTACATCAATGGCAAAATGAAAAGGAGGAAACAGTCCCTCTCTTCCAAAAGACAGCAGATTCCTTAGTATCCTTATACCATTCTTCTAGTTCTGTGCAATGCTTCCGATGAGCACCTACTGCAGCCCATCTCATAGAATCATAGAACAACCAGGTTGGAAGAGACCAACGGGACCATCGAGTCCAACCATTCCTATCAAACACTAACCCATGTCCCTCAGCACCTCATCCACCTGCACCTTAAACCCCTCCAGGGGAGGCGAGTCAACCACCTCCCTGGGCAGCCTCTGACACTGCCCAATGACCCTTTCTGGGAAAAGCTTTTTTTCTTAATGTCCAGCCTGGACCTCCCCTGGCGGAGCTTGCGGCCATTCCCTCTCATCCTGTCCCCTGTCACTTGGGAGAAGGGCCCAGCTCNATGGTCAGTGCTGGGTCATGGTCAGTCCCTGTCAACTGGGGCCACTGCTGGCTCATGGTTAGTCGCTATCAACCAACACCCCCAGGTCCCTCTCCTCCAGGCACTTTCCAGCCAGACTTCTCCCAGTCTGTAGCTGCTCAGGGTTGTTGTGCCCCACGGGCAGGACCCACCATTTGGCCGTGTTAAACCTCATGTTTAGTTTCTAGTTATAGTTTAAAGGAAAAGCAAGTTTGCCTGTGCACCTACATGTTCAGAGCCCCCTTCTTCTCACTCGCAATGTCTTTATGGCCAGAAGGAGGTGCCACCTCCTGATCTTTGGTGCCAAACTTGGCAGATTAGTGCCTTAAACTGCTTTTGGATGCTGTGAATGAAAACCAACCCCGTTTATACATCCCTCCTTTGGGACTCTCCTGCACAGAACATTCCTTCCCCCATTGATCTCTATCGTGAGGCTGTTGGTCCCGTCCTTTCCTGGCACCTTCCTTGGTCACTACTGTGGACAAACCAGTGCCCAGCATCACCTTACACTGGGTATCTGGCAAGAGGGGCCAAACCAACAACATTCCAGCTTTGTTATTTCCAACAGATCCTTGACATTATCTGTTAGCTCAACGAACATAAGATCTCTTGGTTTTGTTTTGTTTTTTAAACTCGTGTATCTACTCATATGGCTGCTTGCTTTTTCTCCCCATCAATTTTACCTAGCACGTATGAGCTCTGAAACACCAGCTCATTGGCCACACATGTTCCTTCACACACACTGAAATTCTGCCCTGTTCCTACACACCTTGAAATAATTTCTATGTGTGGTTCCAGAAACCAAAGCTGTATTTTAATCAGTGCTGCCTTTTTGGGTAGGGTGTAAGGTCTGCTCACCTTGCTGTGTTCCTTCTGTTGGAGAAACTACAGCACAATGTGACTCGATGCAAGTAACAGAGCCTGTGCAGAACCAAATTTCAAGTTCTGGAGCACCTCAGTCTGAAAGCTCTTGCTCAAAAACTCACATTTCTTTCTAGTTTCCCCAGACAAACACCTCCAGAGAACACAGACATGGCTCTCTAAGCATTATCTTGGGCAGAAAGCCCTAACAGAACATGTTGTCTGTGTCTCTCTTCATTTCTCTACATTAAGAGAGAACTGATGAAGCCCTCAAGAAAGGGGCTACAGAAGAATCACAGTTTGGGCTCTGAATTTTATCAGCTCTTAAGTTAATTTATAAGAACTACAGAGAAGTGAAAGCCATTATTTAGGTTTGTCTTGAATCACACCTAGGTGAAGGGAGTCTGATATTTTAAGCCCTGAATTTTATAGGAAGGATTGGCGCTTTTTTTCCAGACTTCTTACTGTTCCTTGAACTGAAACCAGGCTGCCAGATGTAAGCAGTTCACACCACCAGAACTCCTGTCAAACCTCACAGCACTTACCCGCTTCTGCTAGAAAATATTTTCACGATACTTGAATATTCTCAGAGTTTCATGGTTTCAAATCTTACCCACCCTTGAGACTACGATATTCACTGAAACATCTCTGTATTTGGTGAACAAACTCTAGAAACATCTGAAACCCAAAGAGATCCAAATGATGCCACAGCTCAAAACTGAGCAAGCAATCTGCACCATACCAGTCCTCCAGAGACTGTAAAGGATTCTTGCTGAGAACCAGAACCCAAAATACTCATCTTAAAATGAAGGAAATTAGCACCTTTCAGAGAGACAAACTGTAACATTCTTGTGAAAGCAAATCCTGCTGCATTCCACAGTAACTGCCCAGAACAGCGAAGCTCTGTGACACTTCAAGAAGTCACCATTTTGAAGGCCCACGCTTAACCGTGCTTGCTATTTGTGCACTACCTCATGATTACTTTTTCCAGCCTTAATGAAGGTAAATGACTTTGACCTGAACTAAAGGCGATAAGAAATGTTTAGTTCTAATTACCTAAAGAAGAGCTGACATCTACCTTCCTTTGATTCTTCGCAGTGCAACTGAACGCAGCTCTCAGGGGTTTGATTTTGCAGGCACTGAAGGCAGAGACCCCTGTTCTTCTACAGCAAATCCAAACAACCGCGTTCAGAGTCATTCCCTTGCCACGCTGTGCACAGCTATCTTGGATTTTCAGACCTCCTACAAGTCCTCTTTCCTTTGCCTTTCCTTTCCAGGTCAGAAGCTGTGAAATTCCAGGCTCCCTCCAGAAGCAGCCCCAAGCAGAAAGAGGGAGCAGCCTCACCAGAGGAGAGACACCACCTGGCTGTTGTGCAACACGATCGATGCTCTCCCACCGACGGAGCCGGCAATTCCGAGAACGGTATCAAACCCAGTATTTAACTACTTTATTGCCTCACCGATTTGTAGATCCTCAACAGAAAAACTAAAACAGGTATTAAACCACCAAAGTCACAAATGAATCCTAATGAACATTGAAACCTTAGACCTAAGTAAAAGGTTACATCCCAGCTTTCTACTTCCCACTCCCCATATAATTTCATGTTTCATAAAAGACTGAATGAGTTACTTGGAGCTAGGATTTAAAACTGCTTTTTTACCACATTATTCACCTCACCAAACACTTTTCCTGGCTTAAAAAGATGAAGTTTTCATTTCTTGGTAAATAAGACTTGGAACTTCCACTAAATTTCTTTCCAAGGAAACCATTTGCGGTTCATACTCTGTACAGCCACACTCTTGGGAAGCACACTGGCTGCTTCAGTAGCTCTGCTGAGGCCCAGCCAGCTGGGCAGATGCAGCACTGACCACTGCCCCAGCATCAAACCCTTTTAAGCCACATGGGACTGCACAAAGAGTCCCTTTGAGCACATTCTAAAATCCCTCGCTTGGTCCAGCCTGGCTCTCATCTCTAGAAACCCTCGGGAGGTTTTTGCAGAGCAAACAGCTACAAGGGCTGTGATGAGACCCATTTATGACAAGTTCCCATCCAAGGAGGCAGCATGCAGCAGCCGGCAGGTTTGACTTACCTTCAGGGATTATTTTTCTAACCCATGTGGTTCAAAGATAACAAAACTGCTTCTTNCCACAAAGGAATCCTAATGAACGATGAAATCCTAGACCTAACTAAAAGGTTATATCCCAGTTCCCTACTTCCTACTCCCCATATAATTTTATGTTTGATAAAAGACTGAGTGAGTGAGTTGGAGCTAGGATTTAAAACTGTTTATTTTACCACATTATTCACCTCACCAAACACTTTTTGTGGCTTAAAAAGATGAAGTTTTCATTTCTTGGTAAATAAGACTTGGAACTTCAACTAAATTTCTTTCCAAGGAAACCATTTGCAGTTCATACTCTGTACAGCCACACTCTTGGGAAGCACGCTGGCTGCTTCAGTAGCTCTGCTGAGGCCCAGCCAGCTGGGCAGATGCAGCACTGACCACTGCCCCAGCATCAAACCCTTTTGAGCCCACATGGGACCGCACAAAGAGACCCTTTGAGCGCATTCTAAAATTCCTCGCTTGGTTCAGCCTGGCTCTCATCTCTAGGAACCCTCGGGAGGTTTTTGCAGAGCAAACAGCTACAAGGGCTGTGATGAGACCCATTTATGACAAGTTCCCATCCAAGGAGGCAGCATGCAGCAGCCGGCAGGTTTGACTTACCTTCAGGGATTATTTTTCTAACCCATGTGGTTCAAAGATAACAAAACTGCTTCTTTGAAACTGACTGTAAGTAATGAAATATCTTTACTGCGGACTGGAAATGTGCACCCACTGACCAAAAAAGGGAGCTTGGGTGTGTATGAACAGAGCTGGCAAGCAGCTGCTTTGGAACACTTAAAATAATGATATGGAAATACAGTGAACATTGTTGCATGTTCTCCATGCACTTAGACTTATAAAAGCGTTTGTAAAACCAGGTTTATTTTATCATATCAAACACTTCAAGAACTCAAAGACTGTTCGCACGTCTAGCCCTACACCACACATATTTCAAGTACAAACAGCTTCTTAGCAAAAGCTTTCCAAACAAATAAATTGTGGGTTTATAGCTTTAAAAATGTGAAAAAGCTTGTTGTCGAATAAAAAAGGTTAGGCAGAGAATAAATGTAGCTCAGAGCTGAGCAAATAAAAACACCTGTGTGAACATCTGCAATAACCCTAGACACACCAGATAAATAAATCTGGATGCAGAATTAGATATAATTTTAAGTATATTTCAATAAATAATCATTTCCTAGAGCAGAAGAGCACTTGCATCAATTCAATTTGGCAAGTTATTCTGTATTAACTAGTTGACAGATTAATACCTAAATATCACAGTAACGTGCCCTATGATTCTACTGACAGAACAAATAATAGCTTAGTAGAAGAATTTTAATGAAATACCCCCTTTATGTTAAAAGAGGTGCATAAGAATTGTGGCTTTCCCTTTCTGGTTTCCAGTCCTGCTAATCATAACCCATGAGAGGATGTAAGAGAGTTTTTTTGTAATTAGCTTAAGATTCATGTACCTCTTCCTCCCTTTTTAAAAGCCCAATCTGAGTGTTTGCTATGCCAGATCCTGCTCTTAATTTACTGGATCAAACCTACCAGTTTGAAGCTCTTCAAGGACTCTGTAGCGTTGGGTGATCAGTCCTCACGGCTGTCACAACAGTTATGAATTCTGTTATCCCTTTGGGCTCCTATGGCAAGAAAAGAAATGATGATAGAAAGAGCTCCCTCCTAATGAATCACAGATTGAAAATAAAAAGTCCTTTTTCATTGTTTTGGCAGTGTGCAGCCTTAGAGAAGGAAAGCACTTCTAGTAAATTAGTTAGCACAGTGTAAAATGCATGAAAATGCAGACATCCATTCTCTAATTAAGAGCAACAATGCATGCAACTAAGCTTGGTTTCTGCTTAGGCAATAAATTACTGAACACGATAACCTATAAATGGGGCACGCTGAACGCTACAGGAATGAAAATTGCATTAACAAACATCTGTCGAGTATTAACCAAAAGGAAAAGAACCCAGGGTGTTCTCCCAACAGACCTGAGAGGAGGTGAAACCCACAGGAGGCTGGCAGTGCAGCAGCAAGGGGTCTAGCAATGGTGAGAACCCAGAACCCCCAAAGGGCTCTGCTAAACCCCAGGGAGCAGCCAATCCCCATGAGCAAGGAACTAGGGCTACACTGAAATCCTTCCAAAATCAACAGCTGAAAAGGGTGTTTTAGTTGGAATTGCAGGTGCTTATGTCTTTGAAACGAGATGGAAAACCACTTGCACCTGGGAGGCTCTGTGGGTGACCCATCCCCTTGAGCCTACCTGGCCTGTGTGAGCAAACTAAACACGCACAGTGCCTGTAATGCTGCTCCAAGTCAAACATGCTTGTTTGAGGCAGTAAAAGCATTTGACTTGATTGCTCTGCTAGAATTCACTGAGCCTGTTCAATTCACTGACAGCCATTAAGGTAAATGGAATCATAGAATCATAAAATCACCAGGTTGGAAGAGTCCCACTGGATCATCCAGTCCAACCATTCCCACCAATCTCTAAACCACGTCCCTCAGCACCTAATCTACCCGCAAATAATCAGAATAAAGACGTGACCGGTGCTTTTCATGCACTCACTCTTTCAAAAGGCTTCCTGTGAGTTACAAGCATTATAAAAATCCCCTAAGTCACAGTAAATATCTTCTTGTGGTTAAAAGGAATTAAATGCAATAGGTTTTATGTGATACAGCTAAAAAGCACTGCAATATTACTGTAAGAGCACATCAATATTTACATATATTGTAGACAGCTTGTTTATTGTTTATTTGGCATAGAAGGATACATTAGATTTAGGTTAAAAGATATAACAAAACAATGAGGGGAGACCTCATTGCTCTCTCCAACTGCCTGAAAGGAGGTTGTGGAGAGGAGGGAGCTGGGCTCTTCTCCCAAGGGACAGGGGACAGGACGAGAGGGAATGGCCTCAAGCTCCACCAGGGGAGGGTCAGGCTGAACATTAGGAAAAAAGAATCATGGAAAGGGTCATTAGGCACTGTCAGAGGCTGCCCAGGGAGGGGGTTGAGTCACCTTCCCTGGAGGGAACAAGGTGCTGAGGGACATGGGTTAGTGACTGATTGGGTTGCACTCAATGATCCTGTGGGTCTTTTCCAACCTGGTGATTCTATGATTCTATGATTAGATAGCTACAGGTCTAATACTAATAGATTTAGTATAGTACATATAATTTTATATATATATTATATTATGCAATATACATTATAGAAATAATTTAATATATTAAACCATTAAAATAATTGTCCCTACTAAACACAGTAAGGAAATTAAAAGGGGCACATTTATATCAAATCCCTGTACTCTGAATATGTGTCCAACTGATAGAACAACTGCAAAAAAGAATCCCCTACAGTCCCATGCTTTTCCATTCCTCTTGGAAAGCATCTGTGCAATTGTATCCATGAAGAGTAATCTCCCCCCCAAGAAGAGTGATCCTTCATGCTCACCATTACATTACAGTGACTTGAAGATAAAAGACAATTGAAGTCAAACAGGTTCAGGCAACCTGCCGGGGTGCGCTGGAGCGCTCAGGCCTCAAGAGTTCTCTTCCTTGAGGCTCCCTTGAGCTGTAAAGCCGCTGAAGGACCCTGCACTGGGGGGTTTCAACTCTCCCTTCTCAGTTTCTTTGCCCCAGCTGCTGCAGATGGGGTGGCTGTTGTGTCGCTAAGGGTGTTGGTCTCCCAGCAGAGGACCCGCTGTTCCGTGCAGTGGAAGGCCAGGCTGCGTCTGACGAGGAGGAGGAGGAGGAGAGGGCTGGAGAGCAGGACCCAAGGAAGAAAACACTGGCTGAGCTCCCTTGCTGCGGCAGTGGGTAGGTTCCTGAGGTTGGTGCTACCTGAGCCCTTTGCAAAGATGATTTTGTGACCTGAAGGCCCCGTGGCTTCAGGAAGAAGCAGTAACACCAGTCAGCAAAACCATCGGGCCCCTTTGCCCATCTTTTTAAGCACCTGGGAAACAGCACGCTGGCTGTCCGCACCGGACCCTCAGCAGGGTCAGCCTGGACACTGATCCGTGAGCCAGGCTGCCAAGAGTTTTGCAGGAAAACTGGCTTTTACAGGCATGGACCTTCAGGGTGAGGTTTCACTATTTTATTTTTTTTAATGTATATATAGATGTGATGAAAAAATGTGGAAGAAGCAGCTCATGTCTTATGTGGAGACCACCAACACTGCCCCTGCAGAGCCCGCAGAGAGAATGACACAGCTCACTGAGCAGCTCCACCTTAAAGGGCATGAAGGGAAGAAACTGGAAACAGGCGTGGAAGAGGTAATGGGTGTCAAGCAGAGTGTGAGGGAGTTATTTATCTGTCTTTAAGTACCTGCATTTATATTTTATTCTGGCAAGTCTGCTCTCTGTTGCTGATGTTTCTCACTGTGCTGTTATTTCATAAGCTCATACATAGAATCATATCATAGAATCACAGAATGGTTTGGATTGGAAGGCATCTTAAAGCTTTCCACTGGATCAGGGGCTCCAAGCCCCATCCAGCCTGGCCCTGAACCCCTCCAGGGATGGGGCAGCCACCACTGCCCTGGGCAGCCTGGGCCAGGGCCTCCCCACTCTCACAGTAAAACATTCCTGCCTAAAATTTCATCTCAATCTCCCCTGTTTAAGCTGAAAACATCTTGTGCATTCCTGTAGAACCCCCATCCCCAGTCTGGTTCCTGCCTGAACCTCCATTTATTTGGAGGATGAGAAGTACCCCAGCCACGCAGACACAGGCTCATCAAGCACTGTCCTTTACTTAAATGGTTTATGATGTTCCCAGGATGCAATGTTTGGGGCTGATACCACTGCAGACCACGGCACATTAACTAAAGGGTCACTGTAGGCACCTTTGAGGGCTTCCTCAGCACTGGGTGGAAGGCTCCACATGTCCTTAGACATCTCACCCCTCTGGGAGCACAGGGACTTTTCAGGGAATCCATCCATCTGACTGAGGTGCGGGGGCTCACCGCTTTGGAACCCTTCAGAGGAACTCATCCATTTTATCTCAGGCTTTGACCTACAGATTTATAAACTAAAGAAAATTAGCTTTCAGGCTTAGCAGCATGTTCAACTTTCCTTCAGCGAGGTTATAACCAGGGTGGTTAAAAGCCTCAGTGCAGTGTCCTGGTAATGCCATGCAATCTTAGCATTGAAATATAGAATCATAGTATCATCAGGTTAGAAGAGACCCACCGGATCATCGAGTCCAACCATTCCTATCAAAAGGTGCAGTTAGTGCCTCCTCAGTATTTTATAACCCCTCGTTAAAAGGAGCTTAAGGATTTCAGCAGTTTATTAGTCAGTAAACTATTTAAAATAAAATATTCAACTTCTTTGCATGTTGCTGTCCTTTGATTCTTATCAGTGTTTCATGTAATTTTACCCCTTGACTAACTTAAATGAGTTTACTTGTGAGGAAAAGCTTTTTAAACCAAAGTAAAATCATATTTGTGATTTTCTCATGATTTGCAGTGTTCAATGACAACTGATTTCTGCAATACTCCTTAGAGCGACACAAACCTTCTCTCCATACCGTGGGCTTCCACACAGCCCACATTGAAGCTCCATCTATTCTTTTGCCTATAGGAAGGAGCTCCCTTTCTGTGGGCAGTGCCAGTTTGCTGCTCCTGTTTCCCACTCAGAGCTGCTCCTCCACCTCAGCTCTATCCTTCTGCCTTCTTTTCAGTCTCTGCTGGTAGACGAGTTCTCTGCACCTTGTTCAGAATTGTGCTGTTATTGATACATTAATATAAAAAAAGACAAGCAGGGAGGTGAATAAGACAAGAGTGCCAACTCACCAAGGCATGGATTTAAAATCAGGGGGATTCATTATTTTCAACCTGTTAGAAAATCGTTCTTAAAACCTCTTACTTCCATTTAGCCAGCATTTATATCTCTCGTGTGCACTTATAGGTGGGGGGTTTGCTACAAAACAGACAGGCAAGTAATAAGTAATTGCTTTCAAAAAGACGACTGCTCTGTAATCAACATGAAGCAGATTGGACGATGGAAATGCTCCCTCTTATCTAGCTTGCAAATCGATATATTGGCTTAATATCTAAACCCCCAAGAACACTTTCTGTGATGACCTGACAGAGGTACCTCTGCATTGCTCTGTTTGCTTCTATGGGGACGTGCTCAGTGGTGGAAACTAGACAAGGAACAACAAAGCTAATAGCAACAAACCCAGCAAGCAAGTGAAAAGCAGCCCTCTCAAACAGTGATGAATAATTGCTTTAGTCTGTGACTGTAGAACCAGGGATTAAAAGACCTCTGCAATTGGGCATGTCTAGAAAGTTCTGCTTCCCAGCAACCAGACATTTGAAAACAGTTTCTGCTGAAGACAGGGTGATGGAGGTGTCAGGACCGGGGCATAAGAGACGGCGAAAACACGAGTGAGTTCTGAAAACGAAGCGACAGGCTGCCAAGTGTAGTGCTGCAAAGAAATGCCAATTATTTCCTACAGGAGCTCACATGCAAACTGTCAGCTTAATTAAAAAGGCAGTTTAGGACCTGCCATACAGGGCCAGAGGAAAAGTTCATCCTAATATCACTCACACGATGAAAAGCAGAGGGAGAAGCCAAGAGAAACAGTACAGAGGTTTTTCCCCTGTTCCCAGTATGTGAAGGACAGACCCAGTGTGAGCACCATGTTCAAGGGCCAGGACTGGAGGTACCTACCATGAATTTACCTTTCCTTTCTAATGCGGCAGGGCCCAAGAGAACTTCATAAACAAATCAATATGATTTCAGATGAAGTCTCTTTATTTAGGGTTTTCTTGAGGGTTTAGGTTTGTTAGCTTTCAATCTGCTGCTTGATCATCCACTGTCACCTCAGTTTTGTGCTTGGGAATCAGCAAATGATCTTTCCCTCATAATTTCACAGACGTTTATGACCCGAAGACCAGCCTTGGCTCCCTCAGTACAGAAACCATTCCTTACTTCAGTTATGCTGCTGTATTCTTCCATGTGCTGTCCAAGCTCTATCACCCTTTTTGAACAGGAAGAATTGAAAATGTGTGCAGTATTCAAACACAGCCCTTCACGGCAAAACTATGTTCTGTCCCTAGCTCCTTTCCTCATTGCTCCAAGTGTGTATCCTCAGCTCAGCGCTGAGCTTATGAGGAGTCACAGCTCTTCTTGAGTGGCCGTCATCACCACTACACATGAACAACATTGTGTGTATTTCCTACGTGCCTTATTTTGCATTAGTGACACTGAATTTCATCTGGTCGTTTATTGCCTGTAGCCATTCAAGATCAGGAACGCCCACCAGAATCCTTCACAGCCAGCTTAACTTTTGATTACTCAAAAGACTGTATTGAGAGTGAACTTTAAGACTTTGACATTCACCTTTTTTAAAAAGCATTCTGATCTTATCAAAAGATAGTGACCTTCCAGTACCTGAAGGGGCTGCAAGAAAGCTGGGGAGGGACTGGTTACAAAGGCTGGTGGTGATAGGATGAGGGGCAATGGGGATAAACTGGAGAGGGGCAGAGTTAGACTGGACAGAAGGAGGAATTTCTTCACGATGGAAGAAATGATGGCCCAGGTTGCCCAGGGAAGCTGTGGCTGCCCCATCCCTGGAGGGGTTCAAGGCCAGGTTGGATGGGGCTGGGACCCCCTGATTCAGTGGGAGGTGTCCTTGCTCATCACAGTGGAGTGGAACTGGATGGGCTTTCAGGTCCCTTCCAGCCCAAACTATTCTATGAATCTAAAAGCTTTTTGCAGACTCCACTCTATCAACTGTATTAACATTATTCCTATATAGTCATAGATCCTTTCAAACCAGTCCAATCAATTCCTGACTGTGTTCATCCATCTTCACCAAGCCCCTTCTCCATTACCATTCCGATCAATTTGCCTGACAGAATTCCCAATCCACTCAAAGTGATTTGCTGCTCCTCTGGATCATCTCTGCAGCCTCTCTTAGGAAGTGGTGCTACCTTTGCCACTCACCAGTCCCTTAAGGGTAAAATAATTTAAAAGACAACTCTCACAGCACCTCATTCTGCTGTTCTGTTACTGTTTTCCCCCCATTTTGAAAATTGTTTCTCAGGTTCATTGCTTGTAAAAATAGCTCAAATGTGGCAGCCTCCCTAACTTTTGTACAAAATACAATGATTTTCTCCTCTATTCCTGAAGGGATTTTTGCATATTCATTATTCATCGTCTTATATGTGTTTGTAGGCGCTGCTCCAGGGCTCAGATCTTCCCCATGGCATTAACCTCTTTTTTATAAGAGGGCTGGATCTCCAGTTGACTGATTCTCCAAACTGGTGTTTGGCAAGGTGGTATTTCCACTTCACAAACAAGGCACAGAACCAAGCTTCCCTGAGCCTGAGGGACTTTGACAGCTAAACCAAACCTCTCTCCCCTCTGAGCCCTGTGACTTTACAGACCATCCCTCCTCAGTATCTAAGTCTCAAAACGAGGTTATGCTTAACTCGTCCCCACCTTATAGCAAATATTAAGTTACAAAGAGAGGCTCCATGTGGCCAAGCCAGGGAAAAAAAACTGGGAGAATGTTTTACTGTACATTGAGCCACTGCCTTCAAGCACAGTAAGATACAAACACTGCACAGCCCTATGTACAAATCAGACAGAGGCATGGGGAAACCAGCACCTTGATACACCACCAGTGACTGTTCAGGTAGAGCTGCTGCAGAAAGCAGTTTGCTGCCTAGAGCATAGGAAATACAAACAAAATGGGCTTTGTAGGAGCAGTCAGAAGAGAAGGAGGCAGTGGCAGCAGCAGATGCGGTGCCAGACATCGCCAGTGATGCTCTCATCTGAACATGTTGCCTGTGCTGCCTGTAAGAACCAAGCAGCTGGCCATGACGCTGCAGAGCTCTGGAGAGCTCGAGTGGTGTGCAGTCAGGAGACAAGTTTGCACTTCTCCTCTTGATGTTTGTATGGCAGAGCTGTACAGCCTTTTGGAAGGCCGCAGCGGAGGGCAGGGCTGCACTATGGCAGCAGCTGAAAGCGGCAGCTCCAGGATGCCCGGGGCGCAGGGGCCTGGCAGGCTGCAGGGTGGCACCTGTTAGCATTACCAGGAGCATCTGTCTGATTGCATATTGGAAAGTCTATTCTACACTGCAAAGGAATGACCTTTTTACCTCCCTGTGCCCCTGCTTCAGCTGTACAGGGGAGCGTTACTGCCGCCTGTGTTCAGCATGGAGCGATGCCAGGTGGTATTTACGATGCGGAGACGCTCTGCAACACGGTGAAGAAACCGCATGTTTAATTCATTGGAGACCTCCCGCAGCCTCTGGAGGATTTGTTTGTCTCACTGCTTCCATGGTGGTGGTAACAAAGTTGGCTCTCTATGCAGGAACATGTCAGCGTGCTGAGTTCCAAGGGGCGCTGGCACAGCGATGCTGCAGCCCCTGTGCGCCAGATGGACCCGACTGAGCGAGCCGCACACCTGAAGCTGGTGTGTGACTCCTGAGAGCTGGGAAGCCTCGCAGGGAGAGCTCATGGACCACTAATGGAACAGGCTCATTCCTGTCCTATGAGACAAGTGCCAACTAATCCGTACTTGTCAGCGCTGGCAGAAACAAAAATCACCTGCCAGAAGGTTTGGTGTAGATCAGGGCTTGTTTTCTTTCTTTCCCGGATGACACTTGTGTTTTAGGGAGCTGAAGTTCCTTCCCATCTAACAAAAGTCATTAGGATACAAATTTCCCTGCGAAGGGGCTGGAGAACAGGCCTTATGAGGAACGGCTGAGAGAGCTGGGGGTGTTTAGCCTGGAGAAGAGGAGGCTGAGGGGAGACCTCAGGAAAAAAGATGTCACAGAAAGTGTCAGAGGCTGCCCAGGGAGGGGGTTGAGTCACCTTCCCTGGAGGGGTTTAAGGGACAGGTGGACGAGGTGCTGAGGGACATGGTTTAGTGTTTGATAGGAACGGTTGGACTCGATGATCTGATGGGTCTCTTCCAATCTGGTGTTTCTATGATTCTGTGAAATACTGTGACTATTAAGGCCTTCAGCTTTTTTATTTCAACTCTCTCCTTATCTAATTCTAAAACTGCAGTGAAGATAAAAGCTAACAGCAAAAAGGGATTAACAGAGCCAGCAAGTCTGGCATTTACCCCACACAATTCTGCTTCCCACTGTAACATTAATAAATATATCGAGATTGTGTTTGCAACAAGAAATGGCAAACAATGGTCAAGGTTCCGAGTGCTGGGCATGGTAATGACTGGGAAATAAGTTTATTTTTATTCATAAACCCACAGTCTGTCAGTGCTCTCAAAGGTCTGAAATGAGTATTTAAGTGACATATTTTCCAGGGAATGCTCTCAGGGTCTTTGTAGCAGCTTGGCTCTGTACCTGCAGCAGGCCTGCATCTGTAACTAGCAACGAGATTCGGGTTTGCAGCTTTGTTCAAAATATATCACTTAGAGTTTGCATTGAAACAAAAGCAAGTCTTCAAATCCTGAACATTTCTCAGAGGGAGGTGGGAATGAACCAAGTGCCCAGCTAAACTCTGGAAGGTGCAGCGCTGAGGAGACCCTCCTGCCCAGAATTCCTGTACTGCTCAGAAGTCTTCTTGAATCTGGACATCGCTGTGTGTAGCTGCAAAGCAGCACTTCCCCAAGCACTTGTGCCAGTGTGTTGTACAACCAGAATCTTTTTTTTTCCTTAAGATATTTTTTTTAAACCAGAACATTTAAAATAAATTAGCTAATTGCCTTGTTGTTTCACTGGACATGCAAATGAGTGCAGATGCATCAAGGCAGTGACCTGACATTTACCAGATAAGGGGGGAAACGTAGATTTGCAGTTTTGGGGCAAGAAAGTGAAAGCTACGGCACTTTGAATTTCCCGTGTCGTTGTCCAGATGAAAGGCCCTCTGCTAGGGGAGCTGCAGCAAAAGGCAGAGGAGACCGAATTATTGAAGATGGAGCTGCAGATGTTGGAGACTGAGAGAGTTAGGCTGTCACTGCTGGAAGAAAAGCTCATGGATGTTTTACAGCTTCTTCAACAACTTCGAGACTTGGTAAGGCGAGAAAGCAGCTGAGAGACTTAAAACTGGGTTGGACAGGGTCCTTTCCAAACCAAACAGGCAGTTTGTACATTCTATTAAGTACAAATTAATTTCCACCAGGACACACTTTCACATTTATGGCCTCAAGCTCTGCCAGGGGAGGTTCAGGCTCAACATAAGGAAAAAAATTTTCACAGAAAGGGTCATTGGGCAGTGGCAGAGGCTGCCCAGGGAGGGGGTTGAGTCACCTTCCCTGGAGGGGTTTAAGGGATGGGTGGATGAGGTGCTGAGGGACATGGTTTAGTGTTTGATAGGAATGATGATCTGGTGGGTCTCTTCCAACCTAGTGATTCTATGATTCTATGATTTGTTTGCCCCAGGAACTGCCTGGTGATCACAGAAAATTTTTAGACCCCTATGGCAGACTTTCTAAAACAAGCCTAGAGATCTCCAATGTATTATTATCCTCTAAACAAAGATTTAGAGGAAACAAGGAAAACAAAGATGCTAGTGGTTTGAAAGATTCTAGATGATTTTTCCTTCTAGAAAAGGACCTTTGCTTAACTGCATCCTAATGTGATACTGAGTCAGTATTAAAGGGTTAAAACTCCTTCCTATATACCAATAAGGTATTGTTTATAAGAACTTTCTTACTCAACCAATAATCCAAACATGGACTTATAAAAGCTGATATAATAACATCCCAGAAGCACATGGCCAGTATAGCCATTCGGTTCTTTAGCAAATAAGTTTAAATCTCCTGCTTGGGGATCATACTGGTGATGCTGGCCAAGAGACAGGCAAACTGGACAATGTGCAGGGCACAGAGTCTGCCGGGAGCTGGGCTGGGCTGCCAGGAGCAGATTGGTTTGATAACAGCTGACAGTTCTCCTCGATTTTCAACAAAGCTCTGCCTGGTCTGTGTGAGGGGAGAACGCTTCCTCAGATCATCGCTTTACTTTGTTAGGGGTACACTCCAGTTCCACTGATGATTCTGGGGAACAAGTGCAATATCTCACAATGTGGTAACTTATTGTAGCACTTGACATGGAAATTTTGCTTTCCTCTTGCAAATCTGACACAGGCATCAGTTAACAATCCAGCGAAGGATTAAATTAGGAAAGACTATGGCGGGCAACAAGCATAATAACCACTTGTGCCAAGACTTAGATGTATCATTCACTGGTCAGTTGTATTATTGCAAATCACTTCTGCTTAGGAGACACCCATCACACAATGTGCCACATCTCAGTGACACCAGCACTTCATGCTAATCACTGCTGGAAACACGGCACCACGTGCTGCCACCTCCCGGAGCACCAATACAGGGAACGATGCTGTCAGTGAACAGGAGAATTCCCAGTGTTCCCAGCAGAATTCAGCAAGGATCCCCTAAATCCCTGATGGGATGTTCTTCAGACAAAAGAAAGCTTATTCATCAGAAACTGTGGGGTTTGGGTGGCACTTCCCCCAGCATATTCACCTTCATGTTTTAGATAGAATCATAGAATGGTTTGAGTTGGAAGGAACCTTAAAGATCATCCAGTTCAAACCCTCCCACTGGATCAGGCTGCCCAAGGACCATCCAACCTGCCCTGGAACCCCTCCAGGGATGCGGCAGCCACAGCTTCCCTGGGCAACCTGGGCCAGGGCCTCCCCACCCTCATTGTGAAGAAATTCCTCCTTCTGTCTGTCTAACTCTGCCCCTCTCCAGTTTATACCCATTGTTCCTCATCCAGTCACCATAAGCCTTTGTAACCAGTTCCTCCCCAGCTTTCTTGTAGCCCCTTCAGGTACTGGAAAATCCTGCTGGAACATCCCAATGAATTTCTAATGTAAAAGACCATCCATCTCCTAAGTGGTTTGTTCAGGCCTCTCCCTTTGGCAGTGTTTATTCCATCCTAGAGCAGACAGGCCTGAAAAGCCTCTTTCCAAACTCACATTACAAACTCTGCCCTTTCAGTGCTGGACACAGACCCTGCAGAGCGCTGAACACGCATTTGCTGTGCACGCTCACACTGCTTACACACATACTTGGGAAATTCTGCTGTTCACTGACCACAGAACATAGAATCACCAGGTTGAAAAAGCCCCACCGGATCATCGAGTCCAACTATTCCTATCAAACACTAACCATGTCCCTCAGCACCTCATCCACCCATCCCTTAAGCCCCTCCAGGGAAGGTGAATCAACCCCCTGCCTGGGCAGCCACTGCCCAATCACCCTTTCTGTGAAAAACTGACCAAATGCTATTTGTCTTTCTAGAGCCACATTAAAGATCAGGGGTCCTCTGCAACCTGCACTGCACATAGATTTTGTTGTGTGTGTTTAAACGGGTGAAGGACATATTTGTGCCATAACACTGTTTTGTTTTTTTAAAGAACATCTCTAAGCGAGCCTTGGGGAAAATCCTGCTGAGTACTTTGGAATCCTGCCATGATCCCCAACCAGGTAAGTAAATAAATGACAATATAAAGACCGAGAAGCATGAAAAGTGTCCTTCTGGGGAAAGTGCTAGATACTGAACAGATGAGTAGGGAAAAGCTGTTTCAAATACTGCGGGACAGGCTAGGGAGAAAGCAATAATAACCTCAAATCCTGTGTTCAGAGAGAGAGCTGGGGGTGTTCAGCCTGGAGAAGAGGAGGCTGAGGGGAGACCTCATTGCTCTCTGCAAATACCTGAAAGGAGGTTGTGGAGAGGAGGGAGCTGGGCTCTTCTCCCAAGTGCCAGGGGACAGGACGAGAGGGAATGGCCTCAAGCTCCACCAGGGGAGGTTCAGGCTCAACATAAAGAAAAAATTCTTCACAGAAAGGGTCACTGGGCAGTGTCAGAGGCTGCCCAGGGAGGGGGTTGATTCACCTTCCCTGAAGGGGCTTAAGGGACGGGTGGAGGAGGTGCTGAGGGACATGGGTTAGTGTTTGATAGGAACGGTTGGACTCAATGATCCAGTGGGTCTCTTCCAACCTGGTGATTCTATGATTCTATGATTCAATACTGTGCAGGCAGATTGTCTGTAGAAAGTGACAACTCCTGCTCTGTGACATCTCCAAAACAGGAACACATCCAGGGCTTTTTTTAAGCCAAATTCTAGAACAATTCTATGTACGACCAGTGTCTGTAGGGCTTCACTGCTATGAGAAAGAGGAAAACATGACCAAGCCTGTAAGGCACCTATTTCTCAGGTTTGCTGTCCCACTGCATGCTGTGTTATTCCACTGCTGCAGCACAAGGAAATGGACAACACTGAGCATTTCTATAAAGAATCTGGATCAAACCTGCACTCCTTTAATAACAGCCTTTCGTGTTCCTCTCATGAAAATTAAACTCCTCTCCCTTGACAATAACCTGGTGTGCCAGAGCTGCCTTTGTAGGAACCATACAGGGATCACAGCCTCGAGGCTTTGATCTGATTGCTTTGTTCCTATTAGCAGAGCATTCGTATTTACCTTCAAGAAACGAACGTCCTGTACCGAGCCAAGGAACATGGCTTGGAGGCACTTTTAATAGCAGAGAGCAGTCAAAGATTATAAAAGACTAGATGTGGCCGGAGGGTTTAGCTCTGGGGAACATTAATAACAGTGATTTAGGGGGAATAACACATAAACCATTCTGGGTTTTGTGGTTTCAAAGCCTTGTTTTTATGCTAGCATCCACAAGCCAGGGCCAGGCAGCCCAGAGCTCAGCTGAGCCGTTCCAGAAAAGCAGGAAAAGACAGACCTCTGTCGGCTGCAGAGAGAAACTCTCTGAGCAATAGGTCAGACATTCTCCTGCTGAGGAGACCTAGAATCCACAGCACACATGTCCAGGAGGTAATACTGCTTATCCTCCACAGGAACACTGACTCCAAGAGCTGCCGCTGAAACAAAGCAGCTCCCTCTGCAGCTGCAGCACAGCTCAGTTTCCTAAAACAACACCAAAAAGCAAAGTAACTTTGTGGAGCTCTCTGCCCATTGTGCATCACCACTACCATAAGCTGCTCATCTTCTCTGCTTTTGATTTTCTGGCTGCACACTTGACGTGACTTAAGCAGCTTTCCTAAGTCTTTGTAATGAAACACCTTCCTCTTTAACAAGACTTAAGTGGATGGTTGTGTTAGTGACTCTTTATCGTGATCCGAAATAGAATCACAGAATGACTTAGAATCATAGAATCACCAGGTTGTAAGAGACCCACTGGATCGTTGAGTCCAACCATTCCTATCAAACACTAACCCATGTCCCTCAGCGCCTCCTCCACCTGTCCCTTAAACCCCTCCAGGGAAGGTGAATCAACCCCCTCCCCTGCACACAGGATTCAAGTATTTAGGTTTAAGGGACCTCAATGCCAGTTCCACTGATCAGGGGCTCCAAGCTCCATTCAGCCTGGCCTCGAACCCCTCCAGGGAGGAGACATCCCCAACTTCCCTGTTACCTTATGTTAATTACTTCAAACGTAATGATTGTTCCAACTGTTAAACTGCAACTTTCTGTCTTTATTCATATGATAATGTTTGCCTTTTTCTTTTAATAGGAAAAGCCCAGGTATTTGAAGTTCTAGATACTCTTTACCAGGAGCTGACAGGCTGTGAACTCTTACAAAGCCAACCTCTGGACACAGCACAGAGTCCCCAGTCCTTGTCTAACCCCCTGGTCATCTCGTGCTGAGCAGCGGTGCCGCCGCAGCCCACACCACCCGCTTGGGCCCTTCGAATGAACGAGGTTTATCCAGGTTAACAGAGCTTAGTCATGAAGAGAAGGAATAGAATAACTCAGCCATTAAATCAAAGGGATGCTGCTTCTGGGAACTCAAACCCTCCCTTATGTCAGTGACCGCTCACAGGATGGGGGGATTACGCAGCAGTGTGTAGCTCTGATGGAAGCGCAACCATCCTCCTCTGATGGCCCCGTAACTCTACCAGTTAACCAAACAAAAACTCCTCCAAACACACCGACCTGATCACGTAGATTTACAGTGCTGGTTATGCACTGGCTGAGCACAGCTTCTCACTTTTGTGAAGGTTCAATTCAAAAGCGAGAGGCAGGCTATGTTGTCAGAGACAAGTAAACCCCTCCCTTAGCACACAGGGGCAAGAGACTGTAATACAAACATACAGGAGTGTGTGCCAGTACTGCAAGTTCTAAAGGACTCACGTATAAAACGTGTTTGTGTGCGTCTGTGATTCAATTAATCACCTTACTTAAGTCTGAAGTCAGATTTGTTATTGCTCTGCTGAACTTTATATTTGCAATTATAGAGATGCCTTAGAAACTGCAACAGTCCCTGCTGAAGACAGCCTTGGGGTTCACATTAAATGATACGTTTAGCTGCCTGAAAAAGGTACAAAGCCATCTCGTTCCCAGGCTCTCAGGGAAAGGAAGGACTGAAAATTCACTTTGCAGCAGCTGCCCTTTTCGCATTAGCACTCAATGCGTGCTGTACGCAAGTTCCTTCTCTCATTTAATTTCCCTCAGTGCAACTGCAGAGATGCAAATCGCTAGGCCCCACTGGCATGGTGCCACGTCACATTTTAATCAGCAATAAAATAGTTTCTGGAGGCAAAAGTAAAAGAGATAGATTGCTTCTGAGATGGTTTTGCTGTTTCATTCAACAATCAAGCATGGAGCTAAAGAAGCAGAGCTCTTCAATGATCCGGCTGGATTTGTTATTAGCAAGATGCACTTTAGGTCTTGTAAAAACATGTAATTATTTGCCTGAGATAACGCCAGTGATGAAATAAGACCATGTGGTTCAGAACTGTGCATGTGTGGTTTTTTTCTCATGAAAATGGTTTGCATACAGGAGAAAGGCCCATACCACAGTGCAATCGGGAGGATTTCTATTCCTTTCTATCCACTATCCACTGCAGAGCTCGCATACACCTCTGTCTAATGTTGTGAGGCATTCCTTGGCATTTAGAGCTATGCTGGTAACAAATCTGCAATAGATATCTTTGTTCCATTTTGCCTTGTGGGAAGAAAACCAGCCTGGAGAGGTGACATTACCAGGTGAGAGCAGAGCCCCACCGTGCAGCTGCCACCTGGTAAGGGTCACTTACTCTGATCTTGTCTGGAGAAAAGACCTGCACTATGTTGATTTTTCATTTAGAAAGCTGATGGGCATCTATAAAAGGGCTAAAGGAACCTAACCATGCTGGCTTGGAGGTCCTCTGGTTGAGCTCTGGCCTTACACCATGCATGAGATTTTACCCCCTCCCCAGCATGTTCACTCCTCAGTGCAGCAGATTCTGTTCTCAAGAATAATCCCATTTTTCCAGAAAGGAGTTTGTTTCCTCCCAGTGTACCTGCTGGGGACTCGCTAAGTAATTCACCTCAGCAATAGCTATTCTTCGTCACCTCTTCAATCTGTCCTTCCCTCTTCCATCACTAATTGCAGAGCAACAAATCCCTCAGATGCTCATTTTTTGTGCTTTAAAACTGGTGTCGAGTCTTTCCTCCAATGAGCTCCCTTGAGTCTCCTCAGCTCTCCTAACCCTCGCTCCTGAGTCTCAAGGAATGAGCCCTTTCTCCTGCTCACGTCCCATAAACCTGGCTCCCACTGACATTGCAGACCTTGTTCATATAATCATAGAATCATAGAATCACC
>WAAB01012460.1:90842-133799 GCA_013389865.1 Piaya cayana
ACTCGCTCCAGAGCCTCAACATCCTTCTTGTGCTGAGGGGCCCATGACTGCACACAGGATTCAAGGAGTGGTCTCACCAGTGCCGAGTCCAGAGGGAGAAGAACCTCCCTGGCCCTGCTGGTCACAATGTTTCTGATCCAAGCCAAGATGCCATTGGTCTTCTTGGCCACCTGGGCTTTCCTAGCAGTCATCATTTTAATTTATTAATTTTCTATTAGAATTGCTCTTTGGCCCCAACAAGGAAACTGGGACATTTCCCCCACCGATCTCTGCTGTGTTTCCACAAAACAAGCTTTCCAGTTGGACTTAATTCTCCAGCTCCTTTCTCCTCCCAACACGCTCTTCATTCATCGTTTGGCTTATTTCTCATGAAGACGTCCTGAAGGAGTGTACACTGCTCGCACAAGTTACATTTTTCAAGAAGAGTTTCCTCCCCCGTTTATTTTTCACTTTGTAAGATGTTTTAACCATTAGAAAGTTAAACTCCACCTGATACATAAAGTTCTTCAATATTTGCCCGATTTGTTTGCACTGAAGCTCTCTGAAGGGCTGGCAGTGCCCACTGGTCACAGATGTTCCACCGATTCACAGAACCTTTGCACCAAATCAGTGTGGCCATCTCCAGCCAGGGCTGCTCCGAGGTTGACGACATCTGTGCACATTTTTGGAATAAAATAATGTTTAAATTTGCTGAATGTGATGGAATTAAATCTCCTCCTTTTCCTGATACTGTCCGTTAATCTATTCCATGGTATATTTCCATGATGAAAGGCCGTTTAGATTGCATTCTTTGTTTCCATCCTACTGTTAAGAATAAGGGAACGCTTTCAAGCAGTGCTGCATAAAATGGAACCGCTCAGTATGAGAGAATGACAATAAAGTTTCACTGCATGTGACACCGCATTACCGGCCAAAGTTCCTCTTAGGTTTATAATTTCATGGCATTTAAGACACTGAAGCCTTTAATATTCACACTATCTTATTTGCTTAATAATTTTACGTATACTTCCACATAACACAAAAGCTATAGAATGTGTTTCACAGTGTGAAATTCAATTGACAATTGAACCTTCATTATTTCCCGAATTACACTTTAATTTCAAGAGGGTGGGATTTTCAGAGTTCTGTTTGGTTTCTGCTCTGTCTCTCTGGTTATTCTGGGAGGTGGTTGAGTCACCAATCCTGGAGGTATTTAAAAGACGGGTGGATGAGGTGCTGAGGGACAGGGGTTTGTGGTTGATAGGAATGGTTGGACTCGATGATCTGGAGGTCTTTTCCAACCTGGTGATGCTGTAATGCACCAGTGGAAACATCCTTACTCCCTTCCCACGGTGGTGTGGCTACAGCAGCTCGGTGGCCCCACACTGTGGCTTTTGCAGGGAACTGGTCAGAGTGAATGTGCATCGCTCTAGGGTTGCTACCAGACCTGTCTGAGCCCTGCTTCCTCCCAGGAGAGAAAGCAAGACACACAGCATTTGCCTTCTTTCCCTCCAGCCAGCAGCTGCCCTGCTGATGTACAGATGCTCAGGGAAGCGTCCACGGGCGCTCTGGGCCAGGCTGCTCAGAGCCGTGGGAATCCAGGGAAGATGGAAAGGCAATTCTCTGGCACTGCCTCAGCATGCCAAAACAGCTCAACTTCATTGTGTGCCCTCTTTGTTTGATGAAGATCACTCATGTCTGCATTAAAGCAAACTTCCCTGAATCAAGACTTACATCTTAAATGATGTCATTTCCTAAAATGCTTCTATTTTTCTGAACTGTAACCATTTCAGACTCTCTGGCTGAAGAACTGTCTGCTCCTAGACTTAATCCCCTACCCCTTTCCAGAGCGTATTAGCAGTGGAACAAAAAGAAAAGAATGAAAAAGCTCAGAGGAAATTCCGGAAATCCTTGCTGGTGTTTTAGAACAAGTCGCCAGTTGGACAGCACGACCTCCTGCCAACACAGTCATACTTTTGTCTAATGACACTCACAAAAGGAGAGCACAGTGTCAGAATCAGGAGACAAAGGTCTGCTTGAGCTTCTACAGGTCTGCCAAAACTTGGGGCACAGAATACAGGTGGCTGTTTAGTTTTCAGTTAAATAATAGCCTCAGAGATAAAAGAGAATTAACTCAGCATGATACTAATGTGTGATTTGGAGAATGCTGATTTTGTACCTTTGCCATTCAAATTTGTGAAGGAAAGGGCCCTTCTTTAGTCTAGGCTTCACTAGAAGGTTTTGGTAATGAAAGTTAAATTCTCCCACACTAGGTGCTTGCAAGCCTGGCGCCACAGCTGGGTAGCACGTCTTCCTTAGACAAAACAGCCCCTTGATCTTCATAAAGCCACCGACATAAAGTGAGCATCAACACACTCCAAGCACTACAAGGTTCCCCAACAGCGATGCACAGGCCCCTTGTAGACTAGCTCTTCCATTGTTGCTTTTCTGTGTGATACTGAGTGCCACGGATGCCAGGAAGCGGAAACCCCGAGCCCTGTACGTCCATTCTTTCCATCCACTGCCACGTGGACAATGCAGCTGAACTACGGGATTAGTCACAAACATGAGGTGACAGCGCAAGCCCGTGCACCGGGGAGGCACCAATCATTCGGTCTGAGCTGGAAGAGGGGGGATAAACAAGTCCTGCTCTTGGGGACTACAGGAAGGAGATGTTTCTGAGGAAACAGCAGAGGGTGAGCAGCCCAGGGGACATAACGAGGCTGCAAGTGGTACAGGGCTGGTCCTGCTAAAAGACAGGTTCTGCCCACTAACCTGCAGCCCCCACCCATGTAGATTGGCTCTGGGACAGCAGGAGAAGGCAGCACAGCTGCTAATTGCTCATGAACAAATGTCTGCCGCTCCCAGGGCTGAGATACACCACTGGCTCATCTGCCAGAGTCACCCAAAAATGTCACCAGGCTGTGAGGGTCACTCGACAGTCACTCGGCCACATGTTCACATTTTAAACCCAATAGCCTTGTGCAGTGGCCTCTGCACCCTGCCATCCATAGCACATCCCACTGCCATGGAAACCATTTCTAGGTCACCTTTAGAGAACAGCGCAGAGAAAACATCACCAACTCCACCATTAAAGCACTCCTTTCCCATGAAGGTTGCACGGAATGAATGAAGATTAGCATTTACTGTAATTACCCACAGAACACCACAAGTACAAAGACATTCTCTCCCAGCACAAAGATGGGAACACAGATACCATGCGAGAGGTCTTGGACTCTGCTGTTATACTTCTAGTTTTTTAGCCCAGGAAGGACACAGCTCCGCCAGGGGAGATTTAGGCTAGAGATTAGGAGGAAGTTTTTTACAGAAAGGGTCATTAGGCATTGGAATATGCTGCCCAGGGAGGTGGTTGATTCACCTTCCCTGGAGGTGTTTAAGGCACAAGTAGATGAGGTCCTGAGGGACATGGGTTACTGTTTGATAGGAATGGTTGGACTCGATGATCTGATGGGTCTCTTCCAACCTGGTGATTCTATGATTCTATGATCCTATGCATCCCTTTTGAAACTCAAGCTTTAGAACAGATTGGATTGAAATAATTCTGTAGAGAACATCATTAGCACTGCAGAGACCCCACCAAGAGGGAAAACACAGCTGGAGCTGCTTTTACACATCTGGCTGGAGCTACGTGGAAATAAGACTGACAGAATCAATAATTCAAGTCACAAAATGATGTTTAAAGAGTCATTAAACTGAGCTACAATATATCGAGTAGAGACAGAAAAGAGACAGGAAGCATGTCAAGTCCTGAAATACAGAACTACTTCAGGACTGAAGAAGTAAGAAATAATTGCATAGCAGATTCTTTTCTTTTCTGGGAACACCAAAGAGTTACCGACGCAGGAGGAAGAAATAGAATTTTTACAGCAACTGCCAGTGAACACTCTAACCTCATTATTTTAAGCAAGATGCTCAGATCTGTGAAAGAAGTGTCTTGGGAAGACAGGATTTGGGAAGGGAACCTAAGAACAAAGGTAGACAAACTTTTCATATTGTATCGATAAATCCGGAGAATTTACTCCTATAGTGATAATTTTAACAGCAACGAGTTCCTCTCAAGAACCTAAGTTTAAATTTATACTGCAGGACTTCCAGCTTATACATAGGGCACAAATCCTCAAGAAAGACATTAATATTTATAGCTACCACTTGTTTTCTTTTTTGCCACTGTTGGGTTTGTTGTTGCTGGTTTTCCCCTAATGAAGAGGCTGAGTCATCTGCCCAGTAACCACTATCTGCTAACATAAGTCATGGCAGACTGACCTCAAATTATTCAACTATTACATTGATTGTTCAAGCTATTCCCAAGCTCTTGAGAGCTGGAGCATGACAGAGACCACCAGCAATTAAAAAGTACAGGAAAAGAGGAAAACAAATAAGGCTGAGACAATGAAATCAAACATGTTTGATGACAAAGCTGAGACTATGGAAAAGGAGATTCTGCTAACAAGAACTACGTGAGAAAAAGCTCTCTAGAATATGGAGATGGTGAAACTCCCTTGGTTTTATTTTATTTCCTGTAGGGACAAAGGTGTCTGTAAATGTGGAAGAGAGCCCATGTCAACAAGGTGGAACTGAGACAAGCTTAAGGATAATTTTTCAAACAATTCTATTCATACAAGAAAAGAGCAGCTCCAAGCTTACTACGCTGCTTCTATATTTTAAGGAAAAGCAGGCTGGGAACTAAAAGGTAGTTAAGACTTTTTAAAGCCATTTCAAATCTTAAAAAAGATTTGACATTGCCTTATAAGCAGAAACAGATTCAATAGCGAAAATCAGTGCATAGACCCATATACTGCTGCTCCTAAAAATGGAAAGAACCAACTATAGCAATTTGTATGAAACGTTTGGAAATTCCTTGTAAGAGACTCCAGATTCATTTCATTCCTGCCCAGATGAATAAACTCTGTAGACTAAAGCTGCATCTGCTGTTGAATGATAACATTGTGAAGAGCCGGACATAACTTCTGCTGAAAATAAACAGTCTGAGATCTTTGAAGGATAGGGGAAAAGCACTTTGATTGGCTCATCAATTGTCACACAAGCAAAGAGCAAATGTGAGTCACGTCTTCCTTTCTTTCTTCCCTATCACTCCTTGTCCAGCCAACACATAAAAATTTCCATACAAATTACAGCTGGTATGGACACAGGACTGCTGACAAGTCACTTAATGGCCCTTCTACAACTATGTTACAGTGCGAGAGCGCTAAATAGACCCAAAAAAAGGTCTTTGGAAGCATTTTACACAATTATGAGAAGACAAATGACCCATAATAGACAAGTCATTCATATTCAAGTTTAATTTTTCATAGTAATAAATGGCTCAGAGTGAGTCAGCAAACAGCCTATGCTGTGTTTACACACACTCCCACCATAATTAAACACCAGGTAATTTGGCTGTACAAACAATGTGAGCACTGGCTGTCCATATTTGTTCTGTTGAACCACCAGTATCTACATAATAATAAATTCCTGTTCAGCAGCATCTAGAGCACTCACCCATTCACTCCAATCTGCCCTTTCTCATCGGAGGATTGTGTCCAGTTCTGGAATCCTCAACATAAGAAGGAGATGGACCTGTTGTAACGAGTCCAGAGGAGGCTACAAGGATGAACCAAAGGCTGGAGCACCTCCCATACAAGGACAGGCTGAGAGAGTTGGGGTTGTTCAGCCTGGAGAAGAGAAGACTCCCAGGAGACCTTCTAGTGACCTTCCAGTACCTGAAGGGGCTACAAGAAAGCTGAGGGGGACTGGTTAAAAAGGCTTGTGGTGATAGAATGAGGAACAATGGCTACAAACTGGAGAGGGGCAGAGTTAGACTAGACAGAAGGAGGAATTTCTTCACAATGAGGGTGGGGAGGCCCTGGCCCAGGTTGCCCAGAGCAGTGGTGGCTGCCGCATCCCTGGAGGGGTTCAAGGCCAGGCTGGATTGGGCTTGGCCAGCCTGGTCCAGTGGGAGGTGTCCCTGCCCATGGCAGGGGTGGAACCAGGTGGGTTTCCAACCCAAACTACCCTATGATTCTACAGTTCCAGGTCCTCCAGTACTTGCCATATCCTGTGAGCTCAACTTTTGCATTGAAAGAAAAAATGTCTCTTTGCCTGACAGAAGGCAGATAAGGGATATTTCCTGATAAACACTTTCTAAATCACCTGATCAAGGGCACCTACCAGTGTCAGTGCTTTCCATTCCCTGCTTGGTTCTCTTAGATCAACTCCCATTTATCTTGGTGCTCTAAAGCGCACACAGTATTTATGATGGACCAAACCATAAATCTCCTACCACCTGCACAATAATTCCCAAGGAAACCATCTTCTCATGACTGAAATCTCTCTGTCTAATTGTGTTTTGCCAGTCCACTTACTTCTCTGACTGGCATAAACACTGGATATGCAAGAACAAGAGAACGTTTCTTTTCATACCATGTGCAGAAGCAGTATTTGATAAGCACAACAGCAAAGGAACTTGCATTTGAGAACTCAATGCAAGATAAAGACAGCAAGCAAATGCCCCTCTGCCTTTTTTTGGTAAGCGGGAGGCACGGGTACATGCATTCAAATCAGTACAACTGCCATCAGGTTGAGCACATTACGCCAGTTGGCTTGTAGTTGTAAGACCACTGGTGAGAGGTACCACATGAACTGATGCCGTCCATAGCCTCAAACGCCTTGCTGAAATGAAGAGCTAACTGTTACAGCACTCGTCCAGAGCATGGCTTTGCTACACATAGATCAAAACCTCTGCTTTGGCCTGCTCTGAGAACGGCCACACACCCTGAGCAGTCCTGTCCACATTACAGGTGTGCACAGGACCAGTAAAAAGCCCCAGGGAAGGGCTCCTGCAGGGAGTTTTTGAGGAACAGTCATTCTCCATGACTTCTTTTGGCTGAGGTGATAGAGAGCTTGTTTATCTCCCTAAATATCTCAGGGAGAAAGGGAAAGGAATTCCAGGATCCCCAGTTCCCACTTGATCCAGCTGGAACCCTCAGTGCACAGGGGTTACCCCCAGCGAGCCCAGAGCTGCAGCGAGGCCGTGCCCGTACCTGAGCGCACGTGAGGCAGGGCTCTGCAGGCAGGAGGCTCTGAGGATGCCCTCAGAGCAGGCTCAGCCTGGCTGAAAAGGATATCATTTGCTTGCAGCTCTAAAAAGTTTTCTGGCTTGAGTAACAGGCAGGGAAAAAAATGATTTCTGTTAAGAAAGTTCCAACAAAACTAAAAAAAAATTAAAAAAATAAAAGAGGAAAAAAGACGAAGTTACCAGACAATAGAGGAGAAGATAATGTAGCCATTTCGATAGCCCTGACACTCCAAACAATGCCGACTGGTGAGCACTGTGCCCTACCTGGAATGCAAAATTAGTCCTGCACATGGTAACAATTGCTAAGCGCATCACTATGGAAATGGAGAGCTCACAGCAGGCACGGGGAGTCTCAGAAACGTGGAAAATCAATGCAGTGGATGCTGTGAAGAACGCTTCCAGCAGAGTGACCTTTAAACAACTTCATAGACAGTGCGCAAGCAGAGAAGTGCCAGGGGACAAGCTGAGCACGAGAGAGCGAGGCCGCTGCAGCCCCTTGGCCAGCGGCGGCACCAGGCAGCCCTGACAGTTCTGCCTGGCAGTGGCTCTGCGGGACTGGAGGAATAACAGTAACGATCATTTACTGGTGTATAAGGTAAAATAGGGATTTATTTAACAGCACCACCTAATAACTTGAGAGAAGAAACAGGGACTACCCCCCACTATGGATGCTACCTGGCATAGTAAGATAAAAAGAAGAGCATTGATGAATCTGGCCAGCACAGCTATGTTAATGGCTCTTCCCTCCAGAGAGGGACGAGGAGGCAGTCAGTGAAGCCCTCAGGGTGCAGAGGCAACAGGAGATGATACATCATTCTCCTCACACAGCTGGAGGAAGGACAAACTCAATATGTGGAACAGACCAGGAATTTTCCAGTTAAATACTTTTCCAGTTTAAAACTTTTCCAGTTAAAAACTTTCTCCAGCTTAACCCCAGTATTTGTAAACTCTTTTTATCCTTATTTCCTTTTTTACCTAGCTCCTTACACAGAAAAACAATCACATCTAGCCTGAAAACAATAGTGTATCAAGAATTTAAAGAGCTGGAACTCGCTTGAGGGTTGCAAAACTGGCATCAAAGGTTTAAACCTGTCAAAGGTCACTGATTTTGACCTGAAGAGATGGGTCATGTACTGGTGTTGGGTCTTTGTCAGAGGTATCGCCAAAGTCAAGGCATGGGGACAATTTATTCTGTTTGCCTGTCAGACACATGATATTATTCTCGCTCATATTCTGTGCACTTATTTCAGCAGCCTGAGACAGTCTGGTGGGTGAAGTATCAACAGTCAATAGATTTCCACCTATTTCAAAAGCACAGTGCAAAGCGCACCACTGCGCAGAGAGCTGTGCTGCCTGGACAGAGCAGTAAATGCCAGTAACATCCCTTAACAAACTACTTCAATAATCCTCTATTATCTGATTTTATTTTCCTGTAAGAAGCAGTTAGGACATACTCGCTTCTGCATGGATTCCATCTCTCACGGCATTCACACTAAGCCGATCGACCCTTTCCAAGTGAGAAAAGCCACCTCATACAGGCTTTCAAATATTACAGAGAAGAGCCTTCATTTCTGCCTTATCTCCTGAAAGTAAATTGTAAGCTTTGGAATCATTACCATTGATATTATCATTAATGGCTAACCTGAAGATTAGCTCCCACATCTTCTTCAAAGCTGCCTCACTGAGCAAGTCTGTCAGCAAGTGACAAATTTACTGAGTAGATTTAGAGTAGAGGTTCCAGCAGATCCAGCGACTCTGCCACCCCGCTGTCTTTTGCTCCCTGCCTTTCCATTCCTCTGCAGGGTGAGCTGCCGCAGATGAGCTTAGATACACCGCGCAAACCCAGGGAGATTTCCAAAGCAGGAGTCAATTATAGAATCATAGAAAAACCAGGTTGGAAGAGACCCACTACATCATCAAGTCCAACTGTTCCTATCAAACACTAACCCATGTCCCTCAGCACCTCATCCACCCGTCCCTTAAACCCCTCCAGGGAAGGTGAATCAACCCCCTCCCTGGGCAGCCTCTGCCACTGCCNATTCTCGCTCATATTCTGTGCACTTATTTCAGCAGCCTGAGACAGTCTGGTGGGTGAAGTATCAACAGTCAATAGATTTCCACCTATTTCAAAAGCACAGTGCAAAGTGCACCACTGCGCAGAGAGCTGTGCTGCCTGGACTGAGCAGTAAATGCCAGTAACATCCCTTAACAAACTACTTCAATAATCCTCTATTATCTGATTTTATTTTCCTGTAAGAAGCAGTTAGGACATACTCGCTTCTGCATGGATTCCATCTCTCACGGCATTCACACTAAGCCGATCGACCCTTTCCAAGTGAGAAAAGCCACCTCATACAGGCTTTCAAATATTACAGAGAAGAGCCTTCATTTCTGCCTTATCTCCTGAAAGTAAATTGTAAGCTTTGGAATCATTACCATTGATATTATCATTAATGGCTAACCTGAAGATTAGCTCCCACATCTTCTTCAAAGCTGCCTCACTGAGCAAGTCTGTCAGCAAGTGACAAATTTACTGAGTAGATTTAGAGTAGAGGTTCCAGCAGATCCAGCGACTCTGCCACCCCGCTGTCTTTTGCTCCCTGCCTTTCCATTCCTCTGCAGGGTGAGCTGCCGCAGATGAGCTTAGATACACCGCGCAAACCCAGGGAGATTTCCAAAGCAGGAGTCAATTATAGAATCATAGAACAACCAGGTTGGAAGAGACCCACTACATCATCAAGTCCAACTGTTCCTATCAAACACTAACCCATGTCCCTCAGCACCTCATCCACCCGTCCCTTAAACCCCTCCAGGGAAGGTGAATCAACCCCCTCCCTGGGCAGCCTCTGCCACTGCCCAGTGAACCTTTCTGGGAAAAATTTTTTCCTAATGTCCAGCCTAAATCTCCCCAGGTGGAGCTTGAGGCCATTCCCTCTTGTCCTGTCCCCTGTCACTTGGGAGAAGAGGCCATTACTCTCCTCTCTATAACCTCCTTTCAGGTAATCAATCCTTAGCTTCTACTCAAAAAATTCTGCAATTAGAGTTCAGACTGTTGAAACTGCACCAGAGAAAGCTCATTCCATGGTGTGAGGGGTTTATCGACTTAACTCTAATGTGAAAATAACAGCAAAAGGATTTTTTGGCTTATGCTCTGAACAAGCAGAAGTTTTTGGGGAAAACTACCACATAAAAGACTCAGAAGCTCAAGCTGTTATATACTGGGGGTCACACACAGCAACACGTTGACGAATCTGTGCTGACCCCATCTTCAAAATCCTTTAGAATATACCCCTAGCAATGGGCTTCCCTGAGGCTCTAAACCATGGCTGAGGTTTCTGGACAGCTGGTATACGTGCACTCTCAAAAAATGAACCCTTAAAAGAAAGGAACTACATACAGACTGAACCAGGTTGTTAATCAACACAAGGCTTCCTCCTGCCAGCAGGACACCACCGGAAAAATACATTTGCAGATGGCGCATGTCTGCAGTGCAAATAATGGAGCTGTAAGAGGTGGAACAGATGGCAGGGTGAAAGAGAAAAAATAAGTGGTGAGGAGCATCCACTATCTCTAGGAGCAGCAACATGCTGAAAGGAGCAGCCAGAAAGGCTTTTAGAGAAAAATCCTTTAGATAGTTCAGCTGTTCAGCTTTCCTTGTCTCTCCACTAAGTAGAGATAACTTGCCCTAATGTGTAAGCTGTAACTGCTCCTGCATGCAGCTGTTATTTTGGTCTAAGATCATGGAATCATAGAATAGTTTGGGTTGGAAGGGACCTCAAAGCCCATCCAGTCCCACTCCTGCCATGGGCAGGGACACCTCCCACTGGATCAGGGGCTCCAAGCCCCATCCAACCTGGTCTTGAACCCCTCCAGGGCTGGGGCAGCCACCACTGCTCTGGGCAACCTGGGCCAGGGCCTCCCCACTCTCACCCTGAAAAATTTCTTCCTAATGTCTAATCTAAATCTTTCCCCTTCCAATTTAAAGCAGTTCCCCCTCATCTTATCATTACAAGCCTTTGTAAAACTTCCATCCCCAGCTTTCCTGTAGCTCCTTCAGGTACTGGAAGGCCATTATAATGTCTCCCTGGTGCCTTCTCTTCTCCAGGCTGAACAACCTCAACTCTCTCAGCCTGTCCTTAGAGCAGAGGTGCTCCAGCCCTTGGACCCATTCCAACAATTCCAAATCCTTTGTATATTGAGGATTCCAGAACAGGACATAACACTCCAGGTGGGCTCTCACAAATGTCTTTCACTTGCTCAGCTTTACTGATCTTTTTTGGCTTAACATAAAGGAAACGGACATTTCTTGCAGCACGTCCACATACAGGATTGGTCAGGAGGAGCTGCTCTGAGCAGGTTCCAATGCAACAAGACCTACTTATTACAGGTCCACTCTGCTTTTCTACAGAAAATGACATTATCTTCCAAAGCATTTGGAACACACTTAAGGCTTTAAAAGGAGTTTGAGTGATTCCTTGGCTTTTGGCACGTGATGATCTTTGTGGCTGACTGGCTGTCAAAGGTGTGGAGAACGCGGCGTTAGCTCCATGTGGGGCCTCCTCCACCCTGCCTAAGATCGCCACAAAAGCCTCTGCTGCAGACCAATCCCACCAGCAGGTTTACACCCCAATCTGATGTTCTGCAGTGCCTGGGCAATGACATTGCTGATATTTTTATACCATATGAAGCAGTGCCCAGACTTTTGAAGCATTTCTAAGTATTTTAAGCATTCTGCCCCTGAGGCTTTGAATTGTGAATGAGAAATGCTGTTAGCAACTCAGCACTCATGAAAACTCACATCATACCAGCATCCTAGTAAGATCTTTAAAACCCTCCAAAGACAAATCTCAAGAACATTTGTTCAGAGTCACAGGTATTTTCACCCTCTTCACGACACTACTTTATGCGCTGACTGAACAAAAATGACAGGCACTGAATTTCAGTTTACAAACTTCCTTAGAAACAATAAAAACCTAAAAATAAGGTGACATCTGCACTATTTAGTAGTTGTATCCAATACCCTGAAAGCTGAGAAAATCTCAGTCTTCACTGAATTGAGAATCAGCATCTGTGTTTATTTCCTCAGATGTTCAATTTATATCCACAAGGAACTTTGCTCTGAGTAAAATTGCTGACTGCTCTCCCTGTTCTTTTATTCCACTATTAATCACAGTCAAAATAAAAAGCCTCTTGAACAAGTATTTTCAAACACAAGGGTTTGATGGCTTGCTTGACACATGAGGAAGAAATGCAATTTTGGAACTCTGGAAGTTAATGGGTTCACATTTTTCTCATCCTACAGGAACTGTACCTTCTTTTTCACCCATTCCCTAATGGCTCAGCCTGTTTACTGACTACATATATGGAGGTGATTCAGCAAGCCCTGGCCACCCCAGGCCCAAGCCCTAGCAGTCAGCTTATTTTCCCCTTCCAGAAACCCCTCACTCAGCCAGAGGTTGGCACGTGACATTAAGCTCAAGAAAGCACTTAGGTTATCATAGAATCGCTTAGTTGGAAAAGAACTTTGAGATCACAGAGTCCAACTGTAACTGTCTGCTACTAAACTAGATCCCCATGCACTTCGTTTAACCATCTTTTAAATCCCTGCAGGGCAGGGACTCAACCACCTCCCTGCACAGTTCCAGTGCCAGAGAACCTTTCAGTTAAGTTCTCCTGCGCGCTGCTTCCTGCAGGTCCCACAGATGAGGATCTCTCTGCCCTATTTACTCAGTTAAGCCCATCAGGCACTTCACTTTCAGAGAAGTGAAACACTCTGTTTCATTCTATTGACTTTCAGAGCAAGATTAAGAAAGAAATAATAGAATTTTGAAAGGTTTTTCTCAAATGCCAGTCATGCAAGCTGAGCAAAAGCTAAGATCTTTAGTAAAGTTCTGTTCAGCTGCAGCAGCCTCCCTATAGTGATTAAACTGGAGATGTCTAGAGATATTTTCTTTGCCATACATTCTGGAAACGGATCCTCACGACTATAAATTGTGATATATTATCAGATGCTACAGAGTTTGGAGAAGAAGAGCCTTCACACGAGGACTTCTCACTTAAAACTAAAAGTAAAGGAGACAGGTTTTCTGTAGTCATAAAACCTGAGCCACGTTCTTCAGCTTGTGTAAATAAAGGTGCCGCAGCTCGACCCACAGGAGGCAGGTAGCCAAGGCATGAGGCAGATGATTGATTTCGGCTGCCTGCTGAGGGCGAGCTGGTGACTAAAGAGGACAGAGAGCTCACCTCTCGTTCCAGGCCCTGGTTTTTCCTATTAGAGGCTGAGATACTGCGGGTGTTCAGTGCCTGTCTGCGTGGAGAGAATGACACCGTGAGTGTCATTGTAGGACAACATCAAACCACCAGGACTCATCAAAACTGATGTGGAAATGAATTATAAATAACCTCCAACTAGCTTCATTAACTGCGGCCAGTTCCACTGAAGTACAGTCCTCAACATTGTGCTTGAGCTAGAGGGAGCAAATGAGGACAAGGCAAGAATTAGATCATGCAGGAAGAGACGTGCAGCATCTTGTAACGATTTTGCAGCCACCCTCAGAGGGACACTGCTTATTTACTCCCTGATATGTGAGACCACATGATTAATTTATCTGCCAGCTTGATAAACTGACTCTCCAAACCATTCATATATCAGGATTCAGTAATAGTAAGTAATCGGATTAGCACAGCAGCATTTACAGCTTTGGTGATTTTATCACGGGTCACACTATACAAAAGATTTCCTTCAGAACCTAATACTTGGAGGCACACGATTAGAGGTGAGTTCTGGTCTCATTTGTAATACCCAGCCTCAATGATTACAAGCAGAACTCAGAAAATGTGAAGTTTAGCAGCTCAAGACACCAAGCTCACTAAAAAAAAAAAAATCAATGGGGGGGGGTTGCTAAAGAAAATCAATGTATATTGGTTTAAATATAAATATTGTGGCTTTGGGGATGCAGTACAAGAACTGGAGAACTAGNTAACAAAAAAAAAAAAAATCATTGGGGGGGGTTGCTAAAGAAAATCAATGTATATTGGTTTAAATATAAATATTGTGGCTTTGGGGATGCAGTACAAGAACTGGAGAACTAGGATTGGCAATAATGTGATCTCCCACACTAGCACAATCAGTATGAGGTATCACAGCTTCTGAGAGCGTTGTTCCAGCTGTTCTCTCACCACGTGGGAACTCTTAGTGGGTTCAATGGGTTAGCTGGGGGGTTTGCTCCTGACAATCCCTCTGCTCTGTAATAGAAATTCAGCTGAACCTGATCAGATCTATCTGTGTTGACTTTCTGGGGCTCTCCTTGTGTGATCAGACGCCCAGGCAAAATCTGCAGTTCCCTGCAGCACAAAGAACATCACTGGCACATCAGCAAGTTTCAGCAACACAAACATGTAAATACAGCATTAGCATGGAATGGGTAAGGCGACTGTAGCTGTTCGCATCTGGAAAAAAATAATTCATCACTGAAAATATATCCAGAGTTGACTTTTATTTCAAAAATATGAAGTCATAGCTTTATGAAGGGCAATTTTAAAACTTACCACCTTATCAAATATGAACCGGGAGTTAAGTTCTACAATGAAATACCATGATAACCTCATCGCTTGGGTCTTTCCAATACAGTCTTTTCCATCAGACACTAATTGCTAACTGGTCTTGCCAAGAACAACTCCTCAATGTGACCATGAAGCTCATGCCCTGTCTTCAATATTCACCATAGAATCATAGATTAGTTTGGGTTGAAAGGGACCTCAAAGCCCATCCAGTTCCACCCCTGCCATGGGCAGGAACACCTCCCACTGGATCAGGGGCTCCAACTCCCATCCAGCCTGGCCTTTAATCCCTCCAGGGATGGGGCAGCCACAGCTTCCCTGGGCAACCTGGGCCAGAGCCTCATCACCTTCATAGTGAAGAAATTCCTCCTCCTGTCTAGTCTAACTCTGCCCCTCTCCTGTTTATCCCCATTGCCCCTCGTCCTATCACTCCAAGTCTTTGTAAACAGTCCCTCCCCAGCTTTCTTGTAGCCCCTTCAGGTACTGGAAGGTCACTAGAAGGTCTCCTAGGAGCCTTCTCCAGGCTGAACAACCCCAGCTCTCTCAGCCCGTCCTCCTATGGGAGCTGCTCCAGCCCTCGGATCATCCCTGTAGCCTCCTCTGGACCTGTTCCAACAGCTCCATCTCCTTCTTATGTTGAGGATTCCAGAACTGGACACAATATTCCAAGTGAGGTCTCTCAAGAGAGGAACAGAGCAGCAGAGGAGAGGTTTCCCTGCTCTTCAAGTAGAAAACAGCAGGACTTTAGCTAACATGGCTGAAGACTGACTCTGTCATGAAACTCAAACAAGGACACTATCAGAACCCTTGGAGTGTTGCTTAATCTCACATTTTGTGATCCTTCTGCAGCTGTTGTGCAGTAACCTGGCAAAGATGCTGAAGTACCTTTGCCAGGCTTGACTGCACAGTTACCAGGCTGCCCAGAGAGGGGGTTGATTCACCTTCCCTGGAGGGGCTTAAGGGACGGGTGGATGAGGTGCTGAGGGACATGGGTTAGTGTTTGATCGGAATGGTTGGACTTGATGATCCAGTGGGTCTCTTCCAACCTGGTGATTCTATGATTCTATGATTTATGGACAATTTTGGCCGCCACACTCGCAATGTCTGTATCGACACACAGCACAGCCCCAACTGCTGAATCACGGCAGGGAAACAATCTGGACCTGAGGACCCCACACCCAACCATGCACTCGAGGAGAAGAGGAGCTATTTTGGACCATAGTGTGGCCCCAAGTACTGAAACTCCTTTAGAACAAATCAGATTCTTTCCAGAGTGAACACCGCAGTTTGGTTTCAACTAAAAGGCATGCTTGGAAAATGGAGAAAATTAATGGCAGTTGCTTTGAAAGTCAATCCTATCTAAAACACACATAAACGCAGCTTTGTGTTGTAATTGTTTGAAATGCAGTATTGCATTTAGAATAACAGTGATGGTGCACAAAAAGCTAGAAAAATAATTACTTCTGATGAGAGTGAAGAATTTAATTCAGCAAAGCAAGCAAGGTCGGGAGGGGCCAGCTGAGTCAGTGTTACCAATCCCTGCACTTCATAGAATCATAGAGTCACCAGGTTGGAAGAGACCCACCGGATCATCAAGTCCAACGATTCCTACCAATCTCTAACCCATGTCCCTCAGCACCTCATCCACCTGCACCTCAAACACCTCCAGGGAAGGCGAGTCAACCCCTCCCTGAGCAGACTGTTCCAGTGCCTAATGACCCTTTCTGTGAAGAACTTTTTCCTTATGTTGAGCCTGAACCTCCCCCCCAGATGCCAACATCGCATGCAGCTCATGAACCCCACGACAGAAACACAGATGGCACCGTCTGCTGTCAGGGGTACTGGGCTCCCTGGGGCAGGGTCGGAGCTGAGGAACTGACCCGGGAGTGCAGGGCCCTGCCCTGTGGGGGCAAAGACTGCCTTGATGGGGTCTCTTAACGGTGCTCGTAGAGATTCTCGCTCCAGAAGCCTCCCCACGCACAATCTGTCATCGTCACAACTTAGCATAAATGGTAATAATATTTTTCTGAGGACAGTTTACATCCAAATGGTCTATGAATATTAATTGTCATTAACAGGCTTAAACCCTTAATTCTTCCACAAAGCCCCAACATGTGATGAGTTGTCTGATTTAGGCAGGTCATATCATACTGGGTACTTCTATCAGATTTTACTTTGAGGCTACAGAAAAGGTAATATCCTAAAAGAATAAAATATTCTGGTCTTCCAGACAATTACTTTGAAATGATAAATTATACACACCCAATATTTAACAAAACAAGAACTTGAACGACACCTAGTGGGAAGCTGAGCAATACCTGGTGATCGCAGAGCAGCCATGTGCAACCCCAACCAAACAGCAAGGAGGGAGATCCCTTAGTAGGCTGGGGGGGAGGAAAAGAATTATTCGATAAAGGGGGTGGAGTACAATTTGGAAAAAGAATTTCCCAAATGACAAGAGTTTATCTGCCTATGTAATAAGCTTCTGAGGAAACTGGAGATTCAATTTGACAGAGGCAAAAAGGAATCAGGTAAAAACCCAATAAATGTGCAGTGGGAAACAATACAGCAAGCAGAATATAAAAATCGGAGTCCTCCTATCTATAAGCACTAAAAAGGCTTTATCAAGCTCATTCTCCAGGGCACAGTAGATAACAGGAATATTTTGGCCCTGGGGCAACAACTCCTGGTTTGAAAGAGACCACAGATTTTCTTTAATTCATTGCTGTAGGCAATATTCCTTGATACACAAATGAAAGTTATGACCTATCTTTTCTTTCTTCCTTTTGCTTACTCACTTATTTGCATAATACATTAATTACCAGTGAGTCACATCCAATTATGAAGGAATTATTTGGTCAGCCAGTTCTCACCAACCTATCTGAAAACACGAAAGAACGGATTCAGTCAAGGTGACAGAACTTGAATGAGAAGCACTTTTGCCGTCTTCTGACAATGTGATGCGGCAAGTTTTGTCAGCACTAGAAATGGAAATAGGGCTTGAGAGAGACTTCTATCTTTCTAGGTCAAGAACAGGTCATTGACAGCGATAAATGACTACAACTCCTCAAAACCATTTATAAAAATAACAACATATTCTGCCTGAATTTCCTCTTAGCCCATCATGTGTCTGATCTGCACATTTATCTTTAACTTGCAGCTTTTATTCTTAACTGTAAGGAAAGTGGTAATCTCCGTTCAGCTCTCTTTTCTCCCTCTATAACAATCAGAAGCAGCGTCACTGGCTGGAAAAGGCAAGCTCTCAAAAGAAAACTAATCCAGAGAAAATTGCTTTCCAGGAGCAAGGAAGCAAGAGAGGTTTTGCTGGGAAACGAGTGCTCAGAAATACCTCCCCACTGAGGGGAGACAGCCTTTCTCATTCACAAAAAGTTCAAATGGATTCACTCTGCGGAAAATATATTTTCAGACTCTAACAAGATTATAGCAGATTATAACTTTCTTCTTTTAAATTGGCTCTTACTAAATCCTCTTAAAGGAAGAATCCTCATTTGGCCTACAAAAAGCTAAAGTCCTAAAATCAGAAATGCAAACGCCTTGCATTTGGAGCTCTGCTGCTGCCAGGCACTCCCTACACACTCTCCCTCACCTCCACATGGAGTTGAAGAACCTGACCCCAGGCGGCATCCCAAGAAACAGGTTCAGGGACTCAGCATGACCAGCTCCTTCTCCAACCACATGTGACATGGTAGCCAAAGGAAGCCAGGGCTGCCTTTGTGGGGGTCACCTACAGCACAGAATTTGAGTTCCAGAGATTCCGAAGATTTTGATTTTGTTTCAATGCAAAAAGACGCAGCATTTGATTTCACCATATAACAGGGCAACTGTTATTCTGTGGGGTGGTATTCCTTTAGACATATAGCATAGATCGTGTGATAGAGGACACAGGCATGCGGGCTGGCTGACATTTATCAAATCCATGGACTCGTGATGTACTTTCAAAACGGAAAAAGAAACTGTCCCTAAGACAGAAGGATCATCTCATAATTAGCAGTCCACTCGCCCAGCTCACTGACATCTGACAGGCAGAAGGACCTTATTCACTTCAACAAGGGAGGAATCACTTCCCTCATCTTATAGAAAAGATTGAAATTTAAACAAGGTTTGAAGTATCTTTGTCTTCTCCCTCCAGCCCTGTCCAAATTACCTTTTAAAATGCTAAAGAGCAGAGATACACAGAAAGGCATTTTCTTAAGGAAGCTGCTAACAAACGTCAGGCTACTGGTAATCAGTTAAACTTGATGAAGAAAAGTTCTTCAGCTGGAGTTAAATAATAAGAATTGCTGTCAAAATAATTTTAAATGTCAGAGATGTGCCTTCCCCCCAAGAACAGCATGTTTCAAAGAAAGAACTACTCAGTTCTGCCACACAGCTGCAACACCTGAAACTCACCTGGGTTTCAGTTCCAAATGCAGAGCACAGCTCCAAACCTGCCCCCGGCACAACCCACTAACCAAGAACTGGCCTGAAAGAAACATCAGAACCACGATGCACTGAGTTTCCAAACACAAACTGCTCTCTTCATTCTAAAGCGACCATGTTTGGTAGCTAAGGCAAAGGAAAACTTACTTCAATTTTATTCTACAATTTTGCATATAGAAAAAAAGGTGAAAACAAAATCCTATTTTGGTTTTTCTTTTCCACAAGCACAGTATTCCCTATTTAGATGAACAGATACAAGTATATTATATACTATATTATATTATATACTTATTATATACTTTATTATACTTATATATATTTATATACTTTATTATATTATATACTTATTATATACTTATATACTTATTATATACTATACTCTGTTATATAATATACTTGTATTGTCCTGAATTGCTGGGTTTCCAGTAATTTTTACATGGAGCATGTTATCTTCTAAGATGTCACACTGCTTTTATTCAGCAGTTGATAGTCTTGAGGAACTTGAGCATGAAGAAACTCGCAGTCCTCCTCTGAGCTCTGCACAGCTCTGGTTCCTGGGAAGAAAATCTTTTACACGGCCCCTTGCCGATCAAAGGGAGCCTGTCCCACTGCACCTGCCCTGACCCTGCAGGAATTCATTGCTGAACTCCAAACCAAACTAGGATATCACAAAGAAACTGTCTTCCACACAATATCACAAGAACCAAACCAGGAATCAAGTCCCTGATCCACACACATACCCTTTGCATCCATGGTTGTGTCATGGGGGTTCAGAGAATCTATGTTGTGCTGAGTGACTGGTGCCCTGCAAGGCCTGCAAGGCCTTGCAGGGCACCAGTCACTCAGCACAACATAGGTTTTATGAACCCCCGATCTCAGCCTTGTTTAAAGAAGAACCCTTGTGTCTTGCCTGGGTTTGCCAGTGTCAGGAGGTGGAGCTCACACTGACTTTTACACCTGTAGATTATTAGAGCTGAGGGGAAATCTCACTAGATTTCAGGTCAGGAACTTTAGTATTTCAAGGCATTGTCAGGTTTAATGGGAAAAATGTATTTCCAGTAAAAAAAACTCAAAATAATTTCCTCTTGTCTGCAGAGAATACAAAATAGCCCCAGCACTACACGTCCTGACAGTGCAACCTTATCTAGCACCGTCCGACAGGAATGGTTCCCTACGATGCCCAGGAAACAGCTCATCTTCTTCAACACATTTCCTTACTGAGTCTCTGAAAAGGCAGCTCCAGTTGCTCTGCATCCTCCAGCTCATCACCAAGCAGAGAGGGAAAGGAATTGAGAGAGAACAATTACGGGTAAGTGGCAGGCAGGCATCTCACTAGCTCTTTATTTTTGCTGCAGTCCTTTTGTTTGATCTGGAATCTCTTACTGTGTATAGATCAATTCAGAAGAGATCATCCTTTCTGCAGCTATCGCTTAACTTTTTGTGCCGTATTTAACAGTCTGTCCTTTCACTTACTTGGACAAAACCAGCTCTAGCAGATACCTTGAACAATAACAGGTGAATATCTTGAGTCAGCCCAGCGCTCTTCAGACTAATGACTTGCTAACAAAGACCTAGGTGGTTGTTAAGATTAATGTTCCGGCTCGCTGTGATGAAGTCTGTATTTTATGTAGCACTAAACCAATCTAAAACACAGGAATGCAGCATTTAGATTGGGAATCTCATGCTGTCTGACTACTTTGGAAAGCTAGTCACACAGAGATTGTAAGAAAACTGAAGCAGATTAATTTAAAACAAAATCAATGCTTTTTTTTTCCTACCATTTCAGTCTTTATTAAATGAAGCTTCCTGGAAGAAAACAACTCTGATCTTATTTTAAGTTTTTAAAAGGAAAATATGGGGTTTCTCGAGTTATAAATTATCCCCATCCTTACATTATTTTGAAGATTTAGGGTATTTCTAATTCCATTTGACACTATCATTTCAGCTCCTTATTGCCTTAGTATGTAAAAACCTCTCTTACTCTGTATTTGTTGCTGTTAACAGGGCTGTTCTACCTCCTTGCTATTTCACAGAATCACAGAATCACTTAGGTTGGAAGAGACTTTTAAGCCCACCAAGTCTAACTGTAAACCTCACGCTGCCATCTCCATCACTGAACCACGTCCTTAAAGATCACATCTACCCAGCTTTTACAGTTCTCGGGCTTTGTGCAGTCTAATTTTAAAACCATACTCAATGTTTTTATAATGCTGGCTTGCAAACAGAGCTTTACAACTGATTTCACTTTCTTCAGATATAAAAGGAATTCCTTTTAAGCACCCCTGTATATTTACAGTGCCTGTCGTTCTCAACCCAGTACCTAGGGCAACGTGCAGTCGGATGGTTTTTCTTCAGTACTTCTATATTGCAAATGAATTGTGGGGGGAGAAAATACATTTAAATTATAGCATGTAATTATAAAAGAAAGATATTTTCAAGACTGGAAATTTCCCCAGCGTGAGCAAGGGAGTTTGTATTTCCAATTCCAATCCAGTCCCAAGGCTAGCTATATATTTTTAAATGCCAGAAGTAGTAGGAAATACAGGAAGGTAATAGCTTTATAGGGTTTAAACTGCCAAATAGAAGGGATTGATATTGAAGTCTAGTGGGAGCCACGCTACAGAAGAGGGAACAACAGAGCAAAAGGCATAATTACCTGCTAGCCCAAAGCATAGTTATTTAATCCCTAAAAGCCTCGCCGTACCAGATACACAAAACTTCCCATGCTCTATTCACCCAAATCGGTATGTTCTCAGAGAGGCACGAGGTTACAGAGCAGCAAGAAAAGAACTTCTTGCCACATAAAAATAAGTTCTTCTTCACTAGAATCTTTGTACTCTCAGAAAGAAGTTTTTTAGAAATTTACAACTGCTCAATCTCTTAAGCTCAATTTTGAAAATTGACTTCCACACACAATTTTAACAGTAGACAGTAAGAAGGTGTAGAAATGGAAACAAAACCTTTGTCTAAACTAACCTCATATTTACCATCGTCTCCTGGTGATACTCTGGTCCACAAGTTTGAACAATAATGTATTTTGTACAATTATGAAAGAAAAGCAACAAACTAGAGACAAAATGAAAGCCCTGAGCTCTCTCGCAGTTGCATTTCTGCTAGTTAATGTCAGGAAGAGTGGTTCTGTGGGAAATACGGAGCGCTAAGGGTTTTCTTCCAAAAACCTAAACCTCACAAGTAACGCTAAGGAAGAAGTAGCTGAGCTGTAGTTTTGCAGTTAGAAGCACACTAATGAATCGCACTTATCGGATTGTTATTCTCAGGGCAGTCGAAGCATGAAAAAGACAGGATTCATCGCTGTTGTGGGATTCGCCATGTCACTGCTGTTCCACATGAGCCAAACTGAAGCCTGTCCTCCCTCCTGCAGCTGCAAGTCCCTGGGAGCCATGAAGGGTTTGCAGATCGACTGCAGCTCACGGAAGCTGACGGAGGTGCCTGCCCTGCCTGCAGACACAAAGAGGCTTTACCTGCAGAACAACAGCCTGACCTCAGTCCCTGCCGGCGCCCTGGACAGCCTGCGCGGCCTGGAGGAAGTGAAAATATTTGACAATCCTTGGAACTGTGACTGTCACATTCTGTATCTAAAGCTCTGGTTAGAAGATGTCTCTGCACCCTCTCTCACAAACATCAGCTGCGCAACCCCAGCCCCCTTGAGGATGAAGCCCCTGAGGCAGCTGACTGGGAATGAGCTGGGGATTTGCAAGAGGCTTCTCCCCATCAAGTGTCTCGAGTTCTTTTGGCGAGACCTCATTTTAATTGTTGGGGCAATAATTACACTTACTTTAGTGGCGTGGGCTCTGAAATTCTCAAAAAAGCTGGTCTGCCAAATAAACCTGAGGTGATAGGACTCCGGGGGCTGACCTGGGCAGTCACACCTCCAAAAGCCACAGATGACAATGACTTGTTCACCACCACCAGCTTCCACAGAAGCATCCAACTATTCTGCCACCAAAAAAAAAAAGCATGGGCATCAGTGAACTTGCTGCAACAGATCCCAGAGCTCAAAGTCCAGGTTCTCAAACAGGCAAATTGGATTTAACATCCTTTCAAAGATACGCTTGGGGATGTATTGGACAGGCAGGTTTCATTCTGTTGCTGCCTACTCTTAGGAATAGCAGTTTCTAGATTTTTTTTTTAAATCATTCAGTTTAGCTTTTTTCCACATAATTCTCAGCTCTTAAAGCAACAAGATTTACATCCCCAAATCCTACACACTTCAATATATGGAGATGGACATCAATGTACTCTTTGAGCAATTCTTTTCTCACTCAGTAGCTGTCTCAGTCTGCAACCCGCTAACCCCCTCAGTGTCCCAATGGGCTTGGTAGGACCATTCCTGTGTGCAAACAAATTCAACCCTCTCTCCTTCAGGGTCAGGAGTTTCCTGCCAGCAAACCCATCAGGGTTATACAGGCCAGCCAGTGAATGTATCCTTTATTGGATACATTTAAAAATGGGCTGGTAACAAGAATATAATCAGTAAAAATAATTTTAAATACTGTTAAATTTCATCTAGAGTGAGCAATAAAAAAGGCATTCTATGTGAAATTGAAATAATGGATGCTTATTGAACGCTCCTACTCACCCAAGTTCGATCTCTTTCATGACTCTGCACATTGCTGATTAAAATCCTAAGAAATTGCCAGAGCTTGTCTTCCAGTTTCACTACCAACATCTGTTACATTGATTTTAGCAACAGTTTGGAAGTGGATGCACTCTCTTCCCTTCTCTTGTTGTGCCCCCATCACATACGAATCATGGTGATGCAAGCACACTGTTTTCTCCTTAACCTGATTATTCACATGACTCTAAGCATTGTAATTCATGCTGGGACTCCTTCCAAACCTAGGCTAGCGAAGTCGGGCAGGTTAGGTGGGACATCTCTGAGGGTCATACAAAATTCATACCACTGCTGGCAGCTCAATTTCAGCCACCCGCTGCAAATGCTGTTCCTAGCCCCAAACCTGCACTAGGTATTAGAGGTTATCTGCTGAAGGCACTAGAGACTGCTCAGCTCTTTGCCTAGCACCTTGTCACACGTGTAGGGCTCCTTGGCAAAGCTGCTGGAGAGCCTCCTGCTGAGAGGCGCCTTTGCAGTTACCATGTGCTGTCACTTCTATAAGAGGAGGCTCATTCCTAGCCACAGACACTCAAAACAAAAACAGCAGTATCTGACAAGGATATTTCATAGAATCACAGAATCCCTAGGTTGGAAAAGACCTTTGATATCAAGTCCAACTGTAGCTGTCCACTGCAAATCACATCCCTAAGCACTTCATCTACTCATCTTTTAAACATCTCCAGAGATGGGGACCCAACCACCTCCCTGGGCAGCCGCTGCAGTGCCTGAGAACCCTTTCAGTGGAGAAGTTTTTCCTAATGTCCAATCTGAACCTCCTCCGGTGCAGCTTGAGGCCCTTCCCTCTGATCCTATCACCTACCACTTGGGAGGAGAGACCAACACCCACTTCTCTGCAACCTCCTTTCATGCAGCTGTAGAGAGCAACAAGGTCTCCCCTCAGCCTCCTCTTTTCAATGCCAAACAACCCCAGTTCCCCCAGCCGCTCCTCATAAGAATTGTTCTCCAGACCCTTCCCTAGCTCTGCTGCTCTTCTCCGGACACACTCCAGGACCTCAATCTTGTAGTGAGGGGCCCAAAACTGAACCCAGTATTCAAGGTGCAACCTCACCAGTGCTGAGTACACGGGGACAATCCCTTCCCTGGTCCTGCTGGCCACGCTGTGTCTGATACAAGCCAAGATGCTGTTGGTCTTGGCCACACTGCTGGCTCATGCTCAGTCGTCTCAGCCCTGTCAAAGCACTGCAGCATTATGGAGTCCAACTGCCACTGCTGGCAGCTCTCTCAGACAGCTTTACAAGAGCCGTGCTGCTGTCAGGAAGGCACCTTCACCGCTGCTCCGATCTCTCCTGCGCTAGCAGGGAAAGGTCAATGTGAGGCATCACCACTAGGCATCAGCCTAAAGCAACGCCAGCTGATGCCAGCTCAGGATGAGTCACCTGCCACTCCCTGTGACACAACTGCAGGGGAACTGCTGAGAGAACCTCTGAAAAGCAACCTCCTGGGGAAAGCGCACACACCATGAGGAGAGGGTTACGCAACTCAGTAACAAAGTGTAGCACAAGGCTTTAGAGGGAGAAAAGGAAAGGAAGAGAGTCAAATGTTTCCCCTGTGTGATCTGGGAGACAACATGCCCCTTGCAATATTAAAGTCTGCAAATGATGCACAGTGGGTAACAAGAGGGAACTCATAAATGCAAAGAGTGGTGGGTCACCTGGAGTGCCAGGAAATCAAAAGCTGGATTGTACATCTAGAAACAAAAGGTGGGTTGAGGACTCAATTTGGAGAAGGTAAATACTCCAGTAATATTGATCTCCTTTGCATGACATTGTAGCAAAGGGGTAGGGTAATATTTTCTTGTTGAAACAGGGTCTAGCATTTAGAGATAGAAAGATTTACTTACTTCCATGATTAGCTATGCTACAATAACTTACTAACAATGTCTACAAGTCAAGAAGAAACAGCTGCAGAAGAATCAGAAAAACAACTGTAATGTAAATAAAGGATTGAAAAATATATCTTAGAAGGAGCTTAATCAATTCAATTTAATAAAGAGGAATTTCACAAATGATTATTGCAGTATATAAATCATCTATATAAACATCTATATCTATGTAAACACCTATATCTATATAAACATCTATACAAACAGAAAATTGCTATCATAGAATCATAGAATAACCAGGTTGGAAGAGACCCACCGGATCATCGAGTCCAACCATTCCTATCAAAGGGTTAGGAGTGGAGATTAGAACATCGGGCTAGAAACAGGGCTGAAAATCTAGCAGTGAGAATAACGAGAGGCAGAAACAGCTCATGAAACAGCATGGTGAACCCTAGAGATTAACCAACATCAGGCATTTCTTTAAACTGGTGGGTGCTACCTGGAATGAGAACTATTTCAACAGAACTGTATGTGACGCCTAAAACATTACAGCTGTTGGCTTCACTTTGGTCACCTGCAGAACTGCTGGTGGGACAGGGCATGAAAAAGAGACCCTAATGGCAGCGGGTCCCAGGGACAGCCTCAGCGAGCACCACCAACAGCCCTGAGGAACGTGGCCTCTGCTGGCTGGGCCGCCCTCCCACGCTCCACAGGAATATTCTACGCTACCTTCTCCAATGGCACAGTGAGTACTCAAAGTGCCGCACCCCCACTGCGGGCTGTGAACCGTGTCACCCAGCCCCAGCGCGGCTCAGCAAGGCTGCGCTGTGCTCCAGGACAGAGCAGAGTAAAACCATGTCTACAGATTGCTGCGTACATCCCCACCAGGGGAGCACAACCATTCAGAATTCATCTGGCATTATTAAATGCTGTTCTACGTCAATAACCTCTGCAGGGGAGAACTTCAAAGGAGCACATTGGAGCACACTGCTCTATGCATTTGGAGAATTTGAGGATATTTCCTCTGCACTGAGCTTTTCTAGGTTTTAAAAGGCAATCTTCATGTGGTATTAATGTAGAATATTACAGAAGAAATGTGCTCTGCAGTCTTTCATTAAGAGTTTCCAAAACGACAGTTCTTGTTTTCCCAACATAAAATAAATCATTAACCCTGAAAACTTCTCACTCTCTTTTGAGCCTGTAAAGCTAGATACACGTCAAACAGTGAACTGCTTTAATGCATAGCTTTAATTGTACAAAAACAACAAGCAATTAGCAAACACTTCTGCTTACACCAACCAGCACATTAAATAAGATGCACAGAATGCAAAAAAAAAACAACCCCAAACCTATTTGAGAGAACATGTTTTCTGATCTCTTGAGACAAAAGAGGAGGGACTCTCTTCCGTAGCAGTAGTTCCCATTCCACTAAACCAGCACTGCATTTATCACTTCCGACCCATTTGGCTGTTATCTGACAAAAGTCTCTGAGAGGGGGAAGCAGGAGCTGCTAACGGAAGGCTCAGCAGCAACATTCAACTGTTTATCAGGGCAGGCCACTGTGCGGTGCTTCAGCCATACACTCCATCAAATGGCACAAACAGCACTGCAGCTGCTATCAGTGCGCAAAGACAGGAAAATCCATCAGCTATGGAAAGGAAATAGGCAGAGAGCATCCCCAGAGAAGTTTTTATGTGAAGATCCCAGAAGTGCTACTACACCATGCCTGCAGCAATGCAAACCAGTGAAGGTATTTGTTTTCACCTTCGGTAACAGGTACAGCTGTTGGGATCACTGCAACTAAAAAGCTGAAATATTGGCTCAGTATTTAGCAAGTCAATTCTTGAGCAAGAACAAAAAATTACATTTAAACAGTTCACCCTAAGACAGTGTGTAGACTTGTGCAAACTGCAGCTCTGTGTAAACTGCTATTCAATTAATGTGGAAAATACTTGCAAGCTACCTCTACTAATTAGAATTGTAGCTGAATCACCTTTTCTCTTGAAATGCTCCAGGTTTTCTTAACATTTTAGTAAAAAACATTGCTCAATCTAAACAGTTTGTGTTGAGTTTAATGCTTCCTTTCTGTCTAGGATATTGATAGAATCATAGAATCACCAGTTTACAGGTTTCATTTGGATTACTGTGCACAACCTTCACAGGAGGTTTAAACATGCGTCACGCAAAGCTATTCTCCATTGCGCTAAAGGGCCTGGAAGTTAATTATGATGATGAATGTGCTAACAATCAGCTTTGGAACTACATAAAACAGAAAAAAGCTCATTCACTGAAAATTACCACGTCTCAGCACAAAGCAGGCTGAGAGGCATAAGTGCTCTGTCAAACACAACCAACAGCTTCCGTGCATTAGTGGAGTCAGACTGTAATATTATTGTGCGGTTTGGCTTTGCATCACTGACACTGTTCCCTTGGCTGCAGCCGCTCTGGACCCGCTTTCTAAAGTCAGCTACAAATACTGTTTGCTTCACCAGAGGTAGACTAGGACTTGAGAATTTAAGCATTTCTGTCAATTGACAAGACTGTAAGCAACAAGGAAAGAAACCCTGCAAGAATATAAGGAGGAAAACATTAGCCCAGTTCCCTCAGCAGGAGCCTGGTCAGGTCACTGGTGTCCTGAGAAGCCACAGCAAGAGCAGCAGAACCCGGGGAGGGACTGCATAAAGGACAGAGCACCCGGGGTGACGGGAGGAAAGTGAGCAGAGGGAACAGTGCTAATTCCCCTGCAAACAGAGGGTAGCTGGCTGGACAACGGGCAGCAGCGCTGCTATGGGCAACCCCAACAGGAATGGCTGATTATTCTGGGCTCAGTACCACAACAGTGTTTAGAACTACGTGGCTTTGAGAACGGAGCCAGCTCATGTCTTTCTGCCTTGGCACAAACATCTGCTCATGAAAGAGAAGGGCAAGTGCATGCCTGTGATGTAAGTTTTAGGAGTAACGCTTATTTATAGAAAGGTGTTTAAAGTAAAAAATACATTCCACAGGCTGTGGATTCACCAAATTGGCTTGATTATTTCCCCCACTACGTTTTAAGGATGCTGGTATTTTGAGAATATGCATTTCTCTTCTGTTTGAAATCCCACATTCTGCAGATGAAGGTTAAATGAATGAGATTTAGAGCACACCCTACACCTCTTTTTACCCCCACAAAGTAAGGAGGAAGCAATCTGAAAACAGTTTACTCTCTCACCCTTGAGTAGCTCACACGCTGAGTATCAGTCCAGTCCTCCCCAGGAGCTATGGGTAGCTCTGTGATATTGCATTTTACTGCTCTGAGGGTCTTCTCTTCAACATAAGGAACTGTTAGAAGCAGCTCTGAAGTTGCAGTAATGTGCCTCCCTGGTCTCTCATTCGTACCTAATCTGAGAGGGCTGTAACCTTTGTTTGGCAACCTAAGAAACTGAGTTCACACTAAATTCATAGTAAGGGCTAGACACAGCTCTGTTCTTGGTAATAAAACACACTGCAAAGTTAACAAGCTGGCATTGGATTTACCAGCATGAAAGGATTCAGATTTGGCGTCCAGGCCTCACTCCCGGTTCAAAGTATTTAAGTACACAGAAAATGAGTAATACAAAGGAAAAGATTTTTCTTGTTAAGTTAAACCCCAGCTGACTCATAAGATTTATATCACATAATGACAGTAACTGTCCATCACAGGGGCACAGCGACTGCTTGCGCTGACCAGACAGGGAGCTGCATTGGCAGCTGCTGGACTAACTCATCCAATAAAGAGGTCTAAGCAGCAAAGACCAAGAATATCCACAGCCCAACAGGACTGGTAACACCGAGTGATTCCCTCAGCTGAATAGGAGATTTATCTGATTATTGAATTAGTACACATATACTGGAGGAACTAAATACCAATTGAACACACAAAACACATGTAAAGTGGCAGTGAGACAAGCCTGTTAATGAATACAAGTGTGTTTACAAGTGTACTAATTAGCCAACACACATACATTCTTATAGTGCTTTTATGTGTAAATGCACTATTTGTGGAACTATTAAAATAGAATTTGGGACCTCACAAAGCTGCTATTTTTCTTGGACTCTAAAGGTCCACACGTGTATGTTAGGATTCATACTTGAATTACAGGATTACACTTTCACCTGCCAACAGGTGAAATGACCACACTGAAACATTAAGAATCCCTATCTAATGATGCCTTTGAAAGGGCTAAGTTCATCATAACGCTTAGTAATATTCATCTTAGTAACAGCTTATCTTAATGCTTTTTCTCTTCAGAGCACTACACAAAGCAGCTTTCAAAAGTGTTTAGAGCCTGTTGCCAGAAGCCATGTCAATACTTCACTACCACATTGACTCCAATTAAATTTAGATGACACTCAATAATGGGTGTGTGACAACAGCTTGCTTTACGTAGCTGCTATTTATACTGAACTCCTTCCTGGGGCAATTTGCTCCCTGATGTGCCCTCTCTGAATGCCTCTCTGACACCTTCCCTGGCCGCAGTGTCTCAGTTTATCCAAACAACGGTCCATGGGCAGCAGTACTGGTGTCACTTTAGGAGGCACAAACGGCACATTCATTTTAGGCAAATTGTATCTGAGGTACCTGGCAGAAATTCATTCAGATTTCACTTGGCTGTAATTGTGACTCTATTGTTTGACCAAGAAGCATCCAGTCCTTCAACAACTCAGAATTATTAAAGCTGAATGGCACTGCTTTAAACAAGTACTTTCTCTGGGGAAAGTGGATTGAGGCCTCTTCCCTCTGAAGAGCATTAAGAAATACCACTAAGGAAATCCAGAACATTCATCTTAATCTCAGGAAAAGAAAATAATGCAAAGCCCTTTCTTAAATGGCCTTGGCCTGTAGGTAAGGAAGAATCAGCAGGGATGGATCACAGGCTCCCTCTTCCTCCTTGAATCATTCATTTTTGTCTCCTCTCTAGGGGTCAGAAGGGTTTTGCTATTGATTAATTTTCTTTTTTTGTTTTTTTGGCTAGTATTCATATGTTGCTTCTTATGATCACAGAGAACTACAGAACTTGGCACAGCTGTATAACACCTCCCCATGCAACACACTCCTGTTGGTAAGCGGAACAAATAGTGGATGAAGGTGGCAATGCCACATGATAAAAGGTTGCCTGCAAGACAGTAAAGCACTTGGACACAAGAGGATGTTGGACTAACCCGAGCTTGCAAGACAACTAACTGCAAGAACTGGCAACTGGATAGGAGGAATGGCTGAGAGAGCTGGGGGTGTTTATCCTGGAGAAGAGGAGGCTGAGGGGAGACCTCATTGCTCTCTCCAACTACCTGAAAGGAGGTTGTGGAGAGGAGGGAGCTGGGCTCTTCTCCCAAGGGACAGGGGACAGGACAAGAGGGAATGGGCTCAAGCTCCACCAGGGGAGGTTCAGGTTGGACATAAGGAAAAAATATTTCACAGAAAGGGTCACTGGGCACTGGCAGAGGCTGCCCAGGGAGGGGGTTGATTCACCTTCCCTGGAGGGGTTTAAGGGACGGGTGGACAAGGTGCTGAGGGTCATGGGTTAGTGATTGATGGGAATGGTTGGACTCAATTATCCGGTGGGTCTCTTCCAACCTGGTGATTCTGTGATAACTCATTCAGATACACTTACCAAAAGATGAGTTATCAAAAAGACTAAAACTAAAATAGCAGCAATTACAACCTGAAGGGAAGAGGCAACTGCAGTCCATAAAAGCACACAAATTATGCATAAAAGAACCTCAGAGCCCCTGAAGGGATTGCTTTAGCTTTAGGCACAGCTTTGTCAGACACACAGCTCTGAAACTAGACCAACATTGTCACCTAGTGGCTGCTGGAACTGCCAGTGAGAAAAACTGAAGCTTGTCACCTTCCTACCTCAGTAACGGGCTGTGACAGAGAGATTTTCCAAACAAGCTACCAATTACTGCTAGCGCTTTCCAGAGTCTTGACACGGGTTTTCTGTCACCAAGTGTCAGGTGTCACAAATTGAGAATTGTTTTCTATCAACAGAAACCTACAGCTGCTGTGCTTTTGGACACTGGGCAAAACAATCTCCATTTACCTCCTTCCCTGTGATTAATCATTTTTAGACATCCCTTATGTTTTCTGCTGCTACAACTTCCAAAAACACAGTTCAATCTTTACGTCAAATTTTGACACAGGTTTTCTTTCTTCTGTTCTTCTGAGTCATGAGGAATTTTAATTTACATTAAAATTTGAGTAACTGCTTTGGTACTGTGGCTTCATCCTATCAAAGTGCAATAAAATAAAGAAGATAAAACCCTGTGAAATAAGTAACTGAAAGAAAATAATGAAATCAAAACAAACGGCACTTCGTGGGGGGTTTCCCCATCATTCCTCTCCTGCTCCTGAAAGTCTGAGACACATCTTTGAGATAGTTTCAAGAAAGAATAAAACCTCAACAACAACTGATACAGAAACTAAAGTTTAACAGCTGAGCAATCCGTTAGCTATCTTCAATAAACAAGAGAACGGGGTTTAGACCTATTTCAAATTCAGAAATTGTGATCTGTTGTTCTATTTTGCATAAAAATAGACAGTATGATTTTTCTCAAGCAGCTTCTTGGGGCAGAGATGCTGAGCAGTTTTTATTAGAGCAGTTAGCAGCTTCAGGTCAATGCACTTTTAAGAGTCTTGGGAGGGAAAACAATAGATTCATGTTACAAACTACAGCTTCACACTTAGAGCGACTTCCAGCCAAGGAACTTTGAGTCTTACAGAAGCGCTGGCTGAGCGGCCACTGCTGCAGGAACCATGTCAAGACACAGCGAGTCTAAGCTTGCCTCATGACCAACACAAACAGACCCTTCCATCCAAGTCAGTCCCACCAACCTTGTCGGACAGGCTCTGCTTAACAGGCAAAGAGCTACCAGTGAGAATCCCAGGGCAGAGGCTTAGCCAAACCAACATGAATTCCTGGAGGAAAGAATAGAGCTGATTACTCTCTATTTTCCTGCTTGAATTCAAAACAGTTGGTTTATTTGATTTGTTATTATCATGGGTGAAAAAGCCCACTCTTTTTGCACAATCCAAGGGAATTTTAGGCTAGTTTGGGAAGTTGTTTTCAACATTTTTTCAGTAAATGCCACAGTTTTCTAAAGTGTTTAACTATGGTTTCAAGAGTAGGGACGAGTTCACGCAGCAACTGCAGCAGCAGGAGTAGTGAAGCCCCGGAAGGAAACGTGTGTTTCATACCAATCATGTAGACCTGAACTATATCTGTACCTCTGTCTCAAAGAATTCACAGAGATGGATGGTGCATCAATGGCCACCAATGAGTAATACACAAAACTGCTCTTTATTCTTACACCTACTGATCAGTGACTCAAATCTTGAACTTGCTGTGTATGAAATTAAAACAAAGTTACGATTCTACCCATTTTTTAAAAAGATGTGTTTTCTTACCAGATTTTCCCCTTCTATGTATGTGAGATCTTCTTACTCCTTATTTGTCTAAATCCTCCAGAGGGAACACAGCTAGGACAGAAGATCTGGACTCTATTCCATGCTGGAAACTGTATTTCACATGTTCTGCTCTCTGCTGCACCTGTGCAATTCAAAGATAACAGTTGGCATAGAACATATTACTGCAAGTTCATTTTAGTGCTGCTTTTTTACTACTGGCGATAAGGCAAAAGTAACAATAAATCCAGCTTGCGCTCAGGGTAGAAAAAAATATTTGTAGTTTGGCTGCAAACACATTAAGTCAATGATACTGTATTTTCCTAACACCATTTTCACAGTCCATGCTTAGAATCAGTAGGTTTTTTAAACTAGTCTTATTAATCCAGCAACTAAATTACTGGGCTATAGATGTATCACCTTTCGCTTGAGGAGGTTAAAAGTTCCAGGGAAATTCAAAGCTGGAAATTCAGAAGGCTATAAACTGCAGGAAGGTTTGGGGAGCACTGACAGAATCAGGACACCGTGACAACTGCCACACTCATTGCCTCCTGCAGTATAATGCAATAAAATTATGGCAAAAAGGATCTGAAGATCTCATGTTTGGAATTGTGAAGAGCACTGTAAATATATATGTCATTTACTCAATGAGGACACCCTAAAAACACAGCAAAAAGTTCTATCTTTCAGTTCACCTTTGAATAAAGATACAACAGAAAAGGCAAAAGTTAATTCACACATTGTTATGACATCTTATCTAAGTTGCTCGTAGCTTGTTTCTATGATGTTTACAGAGAAAGTATTTTCTAGTATGTAGATCAAAATTCTCATCTGCATTCGGGAAAGCTGGAATGTCCACTTGAGCCAAAGCTCGGCTGGCTGTTTCAGTGCCATCTTCTAGACACAGCAAAAAGTTTGTAGGACATATTCTAGATTTACCCCAGTCACAAGGGCAAACCAACAGTTCTCCAGGAATAAGCAAGCTATTATATGTAAGACTTAACTTGGAAAACATCTAGATAAATGGTTTAAAGCTGAAGGAATCCTTATGGTACCAAGGAAGAAAACCAGAGACTTCATTTTCTGAATCTCACATGAAGTCATTTCAAATTTCACACAGGAGAAGCAGCAGCAATTACAGCATAAACACTAACAGAAAATATGATGAAAAGGGAGAAAGCGTTCACAGCCACTACTTCACCTATTTACACAATTCAGAAGGCAGCGGAGATCACATTTCAAATGAAGACATTAAACATGAGATCGGGGGGAAAACGTCTTTTAAAAACTGCAAGTAGAAGGAAAAACACCTTGAAAACCAAATACACAGTTGTAGAGTAACAATAAAGCAAACTTCCTTAATGAACAGAAATAATAGAGAACTCGTGGCACAGAAGTGCTGCCACACGATGGGATCAGCTGTAGGACTACACGCACTAACCTCTGCGTTTATCATGGGTGATTTTTGCACTGTCACCAACAGGTGTGCTGCCTCTTGGAAGGCTTAGAATAGTTTTGACTTCTACAGTGTTTTTCAGGAAGAAAATGTGTTCATATACATATATGTGTACATATACATATATGTGTGCACACACATATTTACATTTACACACACAGACATTGTACCAGAGACATATAGATATGTAAATTTTTAAAACATTCAGATCTCTTATATGTCCTCACTAAGATAAAGATATCTAGGCTGACATGAAGTGTTTTACAACACTAAAACATTGCTAAGCTAAAGAGAGATACAATAAGACTGAGTTAACAAACGCAAAACCCAATAACATAAGGACAATTTGCACTACATAAAACTGATTCCTGATTTTAATGCATCAGCTCTGAAAAGATGACTTGCTGACCACAAAAACCTTTACCAAACTGATGTTCGTTATCGTAATTTTAAAGGCCTGCCATACTTCAGAAGAACCTCAGCTCCCTCAGCAACCTGTACCAGGGCAAGGAAAAGCCACCACTAGATAGCTGAGTGTCTGGACAAGTATCAGGGGATCTCAAACAGACACGTGGGGACTGTGAAAACACAGAGTTTAAGATGTCTGATAAATTTACAGGTGCTGTAAATTCATCTCATTCAGAAGTATAAAAAGTCAGCAAATTATGCAGGTTTCCACTTGAAACACAAGAGAGGAACACTAGCAAGCACACACACTGCTCACAGGCATTTCATAGAATCACAGAATCACCAGGTTGGAAGAGACCCACTGGATCATCGAGTCCAACCATTCCTATCAATCACTAAACCATGTCCCTCAGCACCTCGTCCACCCGTCCCTTAAACACCTCCAGGGAAGGTGAATCAACCCCCTCCCTGGGCAGCCTCTGACACNCAGAGAGCAATGAGGTCTCCCCTCAGCCTCCTCTTCTCCAGGCTAAACACCCCCAGCTCTCTCAGCCACTCCTCATCAGGCCTGTTCTCCAGCCCCTTCCCCAGCTTCGTTGCTCTTCTCTGCACTCACTCCAGAGCCTCAACATCCTTCTTGTGCTGAGGGGCCCACAACTGAACACAGTTCAGTCCTTCACTCATTCAGTCATTTCACTCATTCCCCACAGCGTGCAGTCCTGATGGTGCATCTACCATCTATGGCCAACAAACAAGTCCAGGAACCACACAGGCAGCTGAAACTAGTTGACTGGCCAGTGAAACCAGGAGGAACCAAGTTTTATAGTTTCCCCAACAACTCTTTAGTCTGAAATCGTGATTAACAGCTGTGCTTTAAGAAACCTGTTCTAATAATTGGCACAGTTTCTGAACTAGCATGCTGGCTCTGAGATAAAACCCATGCAATAACTGGCTTTTGTTCTCTATAAACACAGACAATGGAAATGGGTGGGTGAGTAAGAATGATAAAAGCCTTGAGAAACTAAGCCAGGGAGAATTTGCATTGCATTCATCCAGATGATGATTAAGCTATGTATATGAATATAGTATTTCAAATGACAATGAAACCAGTATCCACAACGGAGTCATGTGGAATGAACTGCCAGTACCAGAGGGTTTCTCATATTCAAAATCTGTTAACTTGGAAAACTTCATAAATGCAATTATTTTATTTTATAACTAGCTTCTACTGGAACTTGGCTGATAACAATTCAGCACTCATGATGGGCAGCAAAGGTATCACACAGGACAAAGTCATACACTTCTCTGAACAACTGCCTAACAGAAGTTAGGGATCATCCACAAAGGAGACAGTAAAAACTTTCTCAGCGCAAGGCTAGGCCCCACAAGCTCATAAGGACAAGCATTCAATAAGAATCCTCGGTTGCAGAAGTTTCAGACCCCAAATCCATCCCTGCTGGTGGGCAACTTCCTCATGACCACACGGTTCCTCTGCCGCTTGGGCTAGAACACCAGGCAAACAGAGCATGAGGCAAACCCAAAATTTATCATAGAATCATAGAACAGCCAGGTTGGAAGAGACCCATCGGATCATCGAGTCCAACCGTTCCTATCAAACCCAAAACTTGTGCTAGAACAGGCCGTAAGTGACATGAGGTATTGGTGCCATCAGTTTTCAGGACTCCAGAAGTCTTCCAAGTGCTGCAGCCAATGCAGTTTTAAGGGACAAATGGCTGAGTGTGGAAAAAATGAGCATGTAAGGCTCCCCAAGGAAAAAAGGAAACATCATTAAGGTGTGATGCTTCCTAATTAATCATGATTCTTACCATTACCTTAAAGAACACTTCTGTCTTTATGCTGTTGCCTAAGTACTCCTCCCATAGGCTACAGATATGGAAAAGAGAGGCTGTCAGGCACAGCCACAACATCTGTTGACTAGTCTCAGCTCTCTGCAAACAGTTAAAAGGTCTCCATCCTATTCCCAGGAAGGATATGATGTTATCTCTATTGGAGACATTGAACAATCATGTACCTTCCCTAATTTGCTTTTTGCTTAAAAAGATTTTAGAACATTAACACAATTAAAAAATTCAAACGCCTACCAACATTCTAACTTGCACACGTTGCTAAACTTCAGTGAGAAAGTTCTGGATGTAAATATGCTGAAATCAGCAAGTTCTGCATTGTAGATGGAATTACTAAACAGTATATTATTACAGAATTCTTCTGGTTAAAATTCAGAGCAAGCAATTTTCACAAAAGAACACATCCCATAGCACTGCAGGTGCCACTGCTCAGCAGCCAGAGCCTCACCTGCTTCAAGCAAAGCCAAAGGCCTCTTCAAGATAACTACCCACTGCCTGGAAATACAAAGCTGGAGCCTGCATGATTACAAATACAGGTAATTTTTTACGGAGTTTAAGTATTTAATCTCAAACAACGTAAAAAATATTACAAAATGTGAAGAAAAGCAGTTGGCTCTCACAAGCTCAAGAGTCACAAAACATATGTGTCATCTAATACACACTGTTGGAAAGGGTCCAGAGGAGGCTACAAGGATGATCAGAGGGCTGGAGCACCTACCATATGAGGACAAGCTGAGAGAGTTGGGGTTGTTCAGCCTGGAGAAGAGAAGGCTCCAGGGAGACCTTCTAGTGACCTTCCAGTGCGTGAAGAGGCTACAAGAAAGCTGGAGAGGGATTGGAGGGATAGGATGAGGGGCAATGGGTATGGACTGGAGAGGGGCAGATTTAGACCGGACATAAGGAAGACTCTTCACCACGAGGGTGGTGAGGCCCTGGAACAGGTTGCCCAGGGATGCTCTCCAGTTTATACCCACTGCCCCTTGTCCTACTACAAGACTTTATCCCTCCCCAGCTTTCTTGTAGCCGCTTCAGGCACTGGAAGGCTGCTCTAAGGTCTCCTTGCAGCCTCCTCTGGACTCGTTCCAACAGCTCCATCTCCTTATCTTGAGGAGTCCCCCAGTCCAACCCCTGCAGGGAGCTGGAGCAGCTTCACCCAGACCAGGGTCCTCCAAGCCCCCTCCAGCCTGGCCTTGAGCAGCTCCAGGGACAGGGCAGCCACAGCCTCTGAGGGCAACCCAGGCCAGGGCCTCCCCACCCTCGCAGCAGAACTTTTCTTTCTGAAACCCACCCTAAACTTCTTTTAGCTTAAAACTATCACCCTTTATCCTACTGCTACGGGCTCGGCTATGAAATCTTCTCCCCACGTCGAGGCCGCACAACAGGACGCCAAGACCGGCGCCGCCTCAGCGGCCTCGCGCGCCACTCGACCCGCCCCTCGGTGACCACACCCCTTCGCTAGACACGCCCCCTGCTACCCCGGCCTAACAGTCCCGCGCCCTCTCGCTGACCACGCCCCCTGCGGTCACGACTAGTCACTAGCCCCGCCCCATCCACAGGCCCCGCCCCCCCTCGTTAACCCCGCCCAACCACTACCCGCGTCCCCTCGCTGGCCACTCCCCTTCACTGTTGCTCTTCCCGCCCCACCAGGCCCCGCAGAGCCATTGGCCACGCCCCCTATTAGTATCACCCAATCGCTACCCGCGCCCTATGGGTGACCACGCCCCCTATTGGCCAAGCCCTGGAGTACCCTCCTTTGGCCACGCCCTCTTTATGACCACGCCCCTCGGCAGACCCTCCCCGTCGGCCCCGCCCCATCCCAGCAGGCCACAGCGCGCCACTGGCCGAATCGCCGGCCCCTCCTCCCTCTGGCCCCGCCCCCGTCTGATTCGGAGTCGCTGTGGCCCCGCCCTTTCTCAGGCCCCGCCCCGAGCCCCCTTAGGCCCCCCCGGAGGCCCCTTAGGCCGCGCTGCGGGGCGGCGGGGCGGCGGCGCCATGCCCGGCCCGGCGGCGCCCGGCGGGGACGCGGAGGAGAGCTACGATTTCCTCTTCAAGCTGGTGCTGCTCGGGGACGCCAGCGTGGGCAAAACCTGCCTGGTGCAGCGCTTCAAGACCGGCGCCTTCGCCGAGCGCCAGGGCAGCACCATCGGCGTGGACTTCACCATGAAGAGCCTGGAGATCCAGGGCAAGCGGGTGAAGGTGAGCGGGGGGGGGACGGGGCCCCAGCTGTGCGGGGCTCCCTCTGCCTCCCACGATGTGCCGGGTTCCCCCTGCACCGGGTCCGACACAGAGAGGGGCACAGCGGGTCCCCGTGCACAGCCCCTCTACTGCCTGATGTGGGAAAGGACCCTCTGTGCCCCCCTCTGTGCTGGACGCTGTGCAGGGGTCCCTCTTTGCCCCCCTCTGTGTCCCTCTCAGCGCTGGGCACTGTCCAGGGGACCCTCTGTGGCCCCTCTATGCTGAACACTCCGCAAGGGTCCCTCTGCATCCCTCTCTGTGCTGGATGCTGTGCAGGGGTCCCTCTGTGCCCCCCTGTGTGTCCCCCTCTGTGCTGGGCACTGTCCAGGGGACACTGTGTCCCCCTGCGCCCTGAACACTCTGCAAGGGACCCTCTGTGTCCCTCTCTGCACTGGACACTGTCTGGGGTCCCTCTGTGTCCCCCTCTTTGCTGGACACTGTGCAGGGGGCCCTCTGTGTGCCCCTCTATGTCCCTCTCTCTGCTGGACACTGCAGGGGTCCTCTGTGCCCGCTCTGTGTCCCCCAGTGTGCTGGACACTGCAGAAGGGCCTCGGGCTGGGATTCCACCTTTCCAAAGGGGATGTGGAGCTGCCGGGTGGGGAGAAGCTGGGGGATCAGCTGTGAAATTTATCTTAAGGCCTTGTTTATAGGGCTTCTCAGAAAGCGCAGCTTTTATCATAGAATCCTTGAATGGTTTGGGTTGGAAGGGACCTTCTAGTTCCAAGCTTTGGCCGTGGGACACCTCCCACTGGGTCGTGGTGCTGTTGTTCTCAAACTAGAACGACTCAGGCCAGTATTTGATGTCTGTTTTCCTTATGCTGGAGAAGCTCAGCCAGTCGTTAGGGTTAGCACGGGACAGTTGTCTGAGTCCCAGTGGCACAAGGTCCCAGCAGCAGGCTTGGCCTCCGAGCAGAGCAGAGAGCAGGGATAAAGGGGCTGTGAGGGTGAATCCCTTCCCCAAAACAGACTCAAGTATCCTTACTTCAACCCAGTGGGACTGAAGAGAGCTTCATGCAGTCATTTCCTGAAAAGGGTCCTGATTCTGTAAAGCTCTGGAGATGAAAAGTGACTCAGAAATACGGTAATTGCTGTTGAATTTTGGTGTGTGTTTACCAAAGTAGGGGTCAAAGTCCTCTATTGTCTTCNCCTCTCTCTGCTGGACACTGCAGGGGTCCTCTGTGCCCGCTCTGTGTCCCCCAGTGTGCTGGACACTGCAGAAGGGCCTCGGGCTGGGATTCCACCTTTCCAAAGGGGATGTGGAGCTGCCGGGTGGGGAGAAGCTGGGGGATCAGCTGTGAAATTTATCTTAAGGCCTTGTTTATAGGGCTTCTCAGAAAGCGCAGCTTTTATCATAGAATCCTTGAATGGTTTGGGTTGGAAGGGACCTTCTAGTTCCAAGCCTTGGCCGTGGGACACCTCCCACTGGGTCGTGGTGCTGTTGTTCTCAAACTAGAACGACTCAGGCCAGTATTTGATGTCAGTTTTCCTTATGCTGGAGAAGCTCAGCCAGTCGTTAGGGTTAGCACGGGACAGTTGCCTGAGTCCCAGGGGCACAAGGTCCCAGCAGCAGGCTTGGGCCTCCAAGCAGAGTGGAGAGCAGGGATAAAGGGGCTGTGAGGGTGAATCTCTTCCCCAGAACAGACTCGTACAAGTATCCTTACTTCAACCCAGTGGGACTGAAGAGAGCTTCATGCAGTCATTTCCTGAAAAGGGTCCTGATTCTGTAAAGCTCTGGAGATGAAAAGTGACTCAGAAATACGGTAATTGCTGTTGAATTTTGGTGTGTGTTTACCAAAGTAGGGGTCAAAGTCCTCTATTGTCTTCTTTCTTGTAAATTAACTTCGGTGAGCAGAACTTTCAAGGCTCGTGGTTTAGGAAATGAGGAGGGTTAGATGTTCCAGACTTAGCAAAGGCATTTATTTTCTTGGTAGCTTCTTTTTCCCACCATGTGTAATTGGGTTTAGCAGTTGAAAATGAAGTTCAGGTTTTCTGCTTGTGCCATTGGTGCCTCTTCTGGGCTTTCTTTCAAGTGAGCAGTTAGAAGTGGGGTTCTCTTTTAAGACAGAAACCTGGCTCTGTCTAAATGCCAGACACAGAGACAAATGTGTCTGTGCCCAATGCCAGGGGTCTTGGCCAGGGCTTCAGGAGTAGTGGAGGGTGCCCCCAGCAAATTTCCCCAACCTGTGCCTTTTTCCTACTGTCAGTACTGACACAGGATATTCCGGTATCAGGGTGCCAGTCTGGAGCAAACCCTGTGTGTTATTTCTAATTATTTTCTTATTTTACAGAAAAGAAGTGAGAAAATGCAAGCTCTTGAGGCTTTCCTTTGCTTGGGGTTGTCCTGGACTGTAGAAAAAATGAGGAGGCACAGATTGATAGAAGAGTATTTGAAGCATTACTTAAGGCAAATCAATCCAACCCTGTTGCTGATTTACCTTAGAGATGTTTTTGTTAGCTGCTGAGTCAGGGGCACAACTAGAATACGAAAGCGTTTGTTTAGGAGGTTTTTTGTTTGGTCTGTTAAGGTGTGGGTTGTATGTGGAGTTTCAGATTCCAGTTAGGCTTTCCCGGTTGGATTGAGATTTCAGAGCGGTCTGTCTAATCAAGGGAGGCTTGTTGAGCATGTTGTAGGACATAGAAAGCAAGGATGCATTTTATTATAATTCTGTGAGCCCCCTTAGAAAGTGGGTAAATAAATTCTTACAGTCAGGTATCTCGCCTGTTGTACAGCCTGGGGATTGGTGTGGTTGGAGTGTTTCTAGGAGGAGCTTTTTTCAGCCATCAGAACAGATCACATCCCAGCCCGTTAGTAAACAAGCCTGTGCATGTACTGCGAGAGATGTGCTGTTTCCAGTTATTGTTCTCTGTTAAGCGAGACGTACAGTGTTTTAAAAGAGTTCCAGATAAATTGGTGATGGGGATGCCTCAAACCAGGAGATGCCATCTGGACAGGATGGCATCCAGAGGGACCTGGACAAGCTGCAGAAGTGGGGCTGTGAGAACCTCATGAGGGTCAACGGGGCCAAGTGCAAGGTCCAGCACCTGGGTCGGGGAAATCCGCATTTTCAGTGCAGGCTGGGGGATGATGTGATTGAGAGCAGCCCTGCAGAGAAGGACTTGGGAATACTAGTCGATAAGAAGCTTGACATGAGCCAGCAATGTGTGCTTGCAGCCCAGAAGGCCGACTGTGGGTGGGTTTTAAGGTCCCTTCCAACCCAAATTATTCCACGATTCTACAATTCTAATGTTTAGTCAGCTTCAGTAGCTGATGAAGCACTAGTGTATGAAATATAAGTTGAGACACTTGAAAGAGCTTTAGATGCATGGAAAACTTTGAGTTAAAAACTAGTTATCTACAGAACCTAGAACTTTAGTACCACAACATGCTGCTTTTCCGTTAGTCAACAAAAAATGCATCAAAAGCAGGTGAGACTAAAAGGGCTCCAAACACTGCAGAAGCGTTATGGAACTGTAATGACAATATCTGTTTTAAACAGAAAGGGACACTAACACAGTTAACCTTAAAATGTTTGTTTCCATCTCAAAGCGAGTGTCTGATTCGCTCACTCAGCTGTGTTGCAATACTTACCCTGAGCCTGACTGAAAGCGAAGCTCAGGCCAAGTGTGTTAATGGTGTTCATAAGTGCCTGGGGAATGGTTTTGTACAGACTGCTGTTCAGAGGGAACTTCTAAAGAGGAGCTTATAGAGTATTAAAAAAAATTGTAATTTTCTCATTCCTGCATCATTTGTTAAAAGAAAAAAAAGCCTTTCCACTCTTTATGAAAATATTGTCTTGAGCAGCAAAATCAGAGCAGCACAGAGAATCACCAGGCACGCTTCTCTAAGGATCTTTCTGTAAGGTCAAACAAACTTCTTTTTCAAGTGTGTCCTGAGCATAGAATCACAGAATAATTTAGGTTGGAAGGGACCTTAAAGATCATCCAGTTCCACCCCTGCCATGGGCAGGGACACCTCCCACTGGATCAGGGGCTCCAAGCCCCATCCAACCTGGCCT
>WAAB01012462.1:0-67764 GCA_013389865.1 Piaya cayana
ACAAAGCCTAATTAAAATAGGCTTCTGTTTTGCATAAGGGAAAAAATGTGATGGCATTTATTAATTTAAATCCACATTATTCAAAGTGATTATGGTGGGTAAGGCAATCCGATCAGAATTTGTCAGTTGTAACAACATTCCTGCTATGTACATGATTCCTCACATCCCCAGTCAGATTAATATATTCTACTGTTTCCTGATCATAGAATGAAACTAAAAGTATCCCCAAATATTTACATTCTGCTTTCTTGGGATCCTCCTCTGATCCTCATTGCCCAGCAAGGAAAAAAAGACCATTTCAGTAGTTCAGGGCTGGAATGCATGGGGCTCAATCACACAAATGCTAGGAACAGGTAGGCAGATCTGCTTATCCAGTCAATGGAAAAGCAGATGAGGATCCAGCCACTGGTATTCTTCCCCACTGGAGTTAAAGGAGGCAGATGAGGTTTTTTCCTTCTTCTATTTCTTCTTGCACTTTGTCACTGGATGTGGCTATTTCAGCTTGCGCCGAGAAGACTGCACAGATGAACGTCAGAACAGTGCCACCAATAGCAGTGTAGAAAGCCCAGCCCAAGGAGCAGTCTCCTAGCTTGTAAGCAGAAGCACAAAGTCCACAATAGTTTATTCCTTTCTGGCATCCCCAACCTGTAGGGTAAATTATGAAGACTAAGATAAGGAAGAGGCCTAGAAATAAAAACAGAAACACAGAAGTTTTACAAATTATCAGTGTTACAGGAAGTGTACCACATGTAGTTATGGTTATCATGGTCACTACTCCTAAGACTTCCATATCAGTCCTTCCTTATTGTTTCCTACTACACACCATGGAGTGTTTTATCAAAACTTGAAGCAATCCTGTGGTTTTCCTTGTAAAAGGCTCATTTTGCATAATGGCTTAATTCGTAATTTTAATTTCTGTGTTCCCTCTACATCCTTTGTTTTCACACATTATTGCTAGGTACACAGAGCTTGCAAAACGTTTGAACATCTTTGCCTACTGTTCATACCTGCACTTTTAAAATGCTTAGGAATGCTTGCATCCACTCTTGATTTTGACTGTAGCTAGCTCTCACTCAGTTTTATTTAGCTGTTCAGCATAAACAATTTTGCCCTTGTCCTCTGTATTTTTCCTACATTTTCTTGCCTGGGAAAAAGAAATAAAATATCACACTGCATGTGCATATTTGGCCATATTAGGCCACAAATAATACAGCCAGTCCATGTGAGATACGTTTGTAATGAAGGGATTCTGGAGGAAGACCCAGAAAAACAGATGAAAGTACCTGTGGGCCCGTGCACAGGTCACACAGGGATTACCTCTAAACAGGCAAGCGACTATTGCAGAAGGGAAGGACTTTTCCACTGATGAAGGAGCAAAAGCCTCAACTCCTCAAATTGCTAAACTGCCCAAACAACCTGCTGTGCCTCAGGCTGGAAGTAAAAAGCTCAGACTAGGTTTTCTGCACATCTGATCATCTCTTGTATTGATAGTTTTTGCCTAAACACAACCACCTTATCGAGAAAATTAATAAAGCCTTCCAGATTCCATAAATATTACCAATTTATTTGTCCTGCACTGTAAAGCCATTTACTCAACCTGGCACCTTCACAAAAACATCTGTTCAGGATGCTGCCACCTGCTAGAAGTGGGCTGGAAGTCATGCTTTCTGTATATGGTGCTGGTTTACCCAGTAGATTTCATCTAATCCCAAAATTTCTACCAAGTAATAAAATAGAAAGCAGTCCTCTTTTTTTTTTTTCCTGTGTGGAGAAATTACCAAGAACAGCTGTGAAGACTTGTTTGCATCTTCTTCGATGCAGTTAAGACTATCTTGTTCTGCAGTACATCAGGTTTAATTGTTTGTTTAAAGAAATAGTGCCAGACACAAGAAAACTTCCTCACTGAGAAAGCTGGGTCCTAGCTAGCAAGCAGTTAACATACACAAAATGCAAACCCCATCATCCAACTGTCTAAAAATTAATGTCTATGAATGCCAGACATTTCACAAAAGAAATTCCTTCCTCCAGTGTTTTTCTAATGATGACATAACTCCACGGGCATGAATGAACTCAATGGCGTTATTCTTTGGGCATCAAAATCCATTACTAAGTGATATCCATTCTCTGTGAAGGGATTTCATCACTGTTTACATTTAAAAACCAATGACAAATTTTATGCAGTGTTTCCTGGCTGATTGGGCAAACTACATTAAGTATAAAGAATGGCTTTATCTTGGACAGACCTGCATAAGCTGTGCTTTCATCATGCTGAGCTCTGTAGCTGTTTCAGACTAAACACCAGCAGTTCCTTCTTCTCTATTCATCACCGTTTTCCTATTCTGTGGAACTGGCATGACCACACTATCTGTTTTCCTGAGCGTATCCTGGCATGGGCCAGTTGCCATTTTCTCTAACGATCACAAGTCTTTTCATAGTTAAAAATCACCATCAGTAAATTAAGAAGCCAGATCTTAAATGCAAACATAGCTGCTGCCTACAAGGAAGGTTTTAAAGTTTACCACTCCATCACTCGTAAACCTAGAGAGCCCATGTTTAACAGCAAACCTGGCTTATGACCGAGTCACAAGCAGGACTATGAAGCTTCATCCATCCATTTTAACCCAAACTAGAGCACTGAACAACTTCAGAAAGCTACTGGTTCATGGTGTGTATGATCAAAGCTGAAAAGCTGTTACCTGAAACTCAAGCCTCCCCAAAGATGCAGCAGTGCAGTGTGGTGCTCAGGACTTGACTGAATTAAGGATTTATTTTAAAAGCACAGAACATTCCTGGAGAAATACCAACTACAGCCCATAGTCTGATAACCTACAACTGTTTTCTCACAGCTGAAAACAAAATTTGGAGAAAAATCAACTATGGACTTGAATACGGTCAGAGTCTCATCTGACTTTTCCTTCAGACAGCTAACTTTGTGAATCCTATACTGCCTAGCAGAATAAAAAAAGTAAAATAAATAAATAAATAAAATGCTATAAATTGGAGAGAGGCAGATTCAGACTAGACTTAAGGAGGAATTTCTTCACTATGAGAGTGGTGAGGCCCTGGCACAGGTTGCCCAGGGAAGCTGTGGCTGCCCCATCCCTGGAGGTGTTCAAGGCCAGGTTGGATGGTGCCTTGCATAGCCTGGGCTGGTGGGAGGTGTCCTTGCCCATGGCAAGGGGGTTGGAAATGGACGATCATTAAGGTCCCTTCCAACCCAAACTATTATATGATTCTATGAAAGTAACATTTTCACTACTGAACCTATATTCTGCTACTCCAATTTCAGTGCAGACAGAGGGCTTCTTGGGATATGCACTTCTTCTCACTGTCACATTTATCATTTCTCATTTCATTAATAGTTGGCTCCTACTTGCTAGGAAAAGTGAATAAAGATAATTCAATTAAGCCAATTCAACATAACTGTGACAGAAACAGCACTTCTCCAATTTCATGCTAACAGCAAGTGGAAAGGCACAGATACATCACATATTCAGCTCCAAGTCCCACTACCTGGAGCAATGGCTTAGCTGTGCAAGATGCAGAGATCCCTTCCCGATTCTCCCTACCTGCCTAAAAAGCAGTGTTCAAATAAGAAGATCAAGAGGACCTGTGCTTCCTACTTCACAGTAACTACAGAAGAGATGGTCACAGGCTACACACGACTCCTCACAATAGCTCCTGCAGCTTAAACTAAACAGACAGAAGATGCTTTACCCCCCATCAGTAAACCATGAGCTAAAGCAGAAGGTAGCAATTCAAAGTGCTTAACTGTCCAACTACCTATAACCAGAGCAGCAGCTTCCAGAGACCCCCGAAAAAGAACCTCTGTGCTCCTGGGAACATGAGTGCAGAAGGAAAGGAAGGAAAAATGTGGAAAGGACAAGGTAAGCTATCGTAGGGGCAGCAAGGGCAGGAGAGTTTGTGTTGTTTGGGAAGTCATGGTCTGTTTTTAAACAGGCAAAATGGTTAAATGCCGTACAAATAACTTAGCAGTCTCCATGCTTTTCCACCTCAGACCTACAGAGCACTGCATACCCATTTTATGCAGTACCAAAAGCCAGAGGGCTGCTTCTACAACCAATAGCATAGCCTTGATCTACATCTAACACATATGCAAGCAGCTGCAGTTGCACAAAAGAACATTTAAAGGTGAGTCTGGTGAGACAATCTGCAAGAGGAAAACACATGGTAAATTCTCAGTGCTGATTTCTTATACCAGTGTCACAGAGCAGAGCCTGGTCAGGCTTACATCTCTGTTTCTTAAATAAAGATTTAAGCTTAATTCCCAATGTCCCTGCCATTTTGTAGCCTCTGATCAGCCACTCAGGCTCACCTGCCTGCAGCTGTCTTGATTTAGTTATGTGTTTGCATTACCACAAAGCCTGGCAACTCTGCTCATGGATTCTGCAGACAAGACACTGAGATGGAACACAAGGCATGAGTGAGATAATCCTGAACAACATAACAGCAATAGCTTCATCAAATCCATAGCTTGATGGTTACCAACTTTCCTCTGTACAGGCTTTACAACAAGTCAAACTGGAGGAAAATGTTGGAGGAAGAGAAACAGATTTTCATTCGTTTGTGGAGAGCACATGGCTACATGGAGGCACCTGGGTATTTTTTCTGAAGAACCTCAGAGGGAAAGCAGAGGAAGGTATTAGATGGGCTATACAGAGACAGGAGCAAAGTATCTTGCCAGCAAATGAAACACAGCGGCCTGGAAAGGCAAGCCAAGCTTTTTACCCTAGCATTCATTTATACTTATATTGCACAGGAACCTAAGACCAATCTATAGTTATGTGTATAGAAGATGCTGTCTGGATTGATTGAACTATTGTAATTCTCTGATTTCTTGAATTTGATTCAGTTATTCTTACACTTTACTTATTCAAATATTACTTCAGTATTTTGCAGCTTTCTAAGCCATATGATGCTGTAAATTAAGATTAAAACACTTAAGCTTTTGTTAGTTTTAAGACTACAAAGCTCAGATTATATCAGCATAATCTGATCAAGCAACAATTATCTCCTGTTGACAGCTTGCCTTGAGATGTATCTGGCAGAAGGAAAGTAAATAACAGCTTTCAAAAAATCACAGAATAGCTGTGGCAGATTTCTTTTTCTTAATATATCAGCTTTAGCTCTTGTCCCAGCGTCTCTGAAGTGAAGACTGTTTTCAAGAGAAAGAACAGAGAACTAAAATTGAGTACTCTGTCTGAAGAAAAGGTTTCTGCTATAAATCCTTTCAGATCTTTGTGCAGAAGTACAGTAAATGATAGTGTTAATCCATAGCCAATCCATCTGTGGACTTACTGCTGTTTGTTCCCCTGGCTGGAAAGAACAAATTTATTTTGAAAAAGCTATTTTCCACTATGTTTCTCTACAGGCTTGCTCTGTTCTAGACTTAACACCTCCCTGAGCACAGCTGCACTGCTGAGAGTGCAGCTTCTGCTATACATACTCTTGTTCCTATTTCTTAATTAGCTCTATCCCATTTATTTAAATAATTTTTCATAATTACATATTACTTGTTGTTAGTTGTTGCCAGCTCTCAGTTACCTTTCTTTCTTAGTATTTGTTAAAACAGAGGTCTGAAAGAATGCTACTCAATGCTGCCAGACACCTAGGAACAACAACAGAAAATAGTTTAAAAGACTTTTTTATCCAGAGACCTCACCTAAAACTCTTTGGTATAAATTTGTCAGCAGAGAACATTTTCCTATCTTTCACTGAAGGAATTTTGCCCACAAAACATTTCACTATCAATCTCTAAGGCTTCCTTCTGAAAACAAGTAATTAAGAAATACAAAGTTTAGAAGAGATTTAGATTTTACTGGGATTATTATACTAAAATGTGTTTCCTCATTACAACAGACAGCCTATTAAACATAAGTATTTCTATATTCAAATGATGTAACAGCAACTTCTTTCTCCTAAAATACAAAAGCAAAACATTACAGAATACTGCGTAATGTCAATATAAATATAGCAGACTGCACTGCTGTCCACAATGTTTCTGAAGACAGCTCAGTAATGCTTTTTCTGTAGAATAATCCTTTTGTATTTGTGCACCAGCAACTCTCCCCTTTTAAGGACCTGAAACTGCAGCAAGTAAGTGCTCTGCCTGGTTTTTATACAGTACAGTAGTGCTGCCATGCTAACATCATGGGAAACCAAGAGATTGGTCTATCATTATGGGCATTTCTATGTCACGTTTTGTGCTGGGGTGAGATCCAAGTAAAAGCTTTTTCATTCCATCCTTGGAAGTAACCCTCAAGACAGGGGTTAGGCAGATGCTTGTTTAGCTAAGTGAAAACATGCTATTTAGTTTTGACAGTCTCCTGCGCAGCTGCTGTGGTGCCATATTAAATAACAGCATACACTAACAAAGCCAATTTCCATTGCAAAGCCTGAAACTATCTTCTCATTTCCTAGCAAACTAGCAAAAAATGCTTTTAAATGCTTCTGAAGAAACAGGAAATTAAGCAGCTGTGATCAGTGAGGTGGCACTGCAGTGGGCTCCTGTGGAACAGCACAACTGAGCAACAACATTTTAAGAGAGGAAAAGAAAAAGGGTAAAGGTGGAGAGGGATTAAGCCTTGCACAACATCAGGCTACCAGCACAACCAAATTGCAGTGATCTTGATCACTCTCATCTTCTATGCAACCACAGGAGGTTAATACTCAAGTCCAAATTCCTTGCACCAGCCAGGCAAAATAAACCTGACTTTGTTGATTGTATTTCCAAATGTGTCAATGTGCCACCTGAACAACTGAACAATTTCATGTGTAAAATATTTGTAAGTATGTACTACGCCAGCTTAACCCAAGTAGGCTTTCATATAGGTAAATTCCCCCTGACAAACCCCTACCTAGAAGGAATACTACATGAATACTGCATGCTTTTGACTACTTAATCCACTGACAGAGAACCAAACTGATGGTCTGTTATACAGCAGCTATAGAACAGACACCTTCAGACCTGTGCAATGATTCAGTAATACTGTTTTAATAACATGCACACTAATGAGGTGGATTCAGGCCAGCTGATGGTGGTCTCAGCACTCCACATTGGTAATAAGAAAGGGATGAGGGTAGTGCCAAGACACTGAGGGGCACTCTGTTTGTGGTACCCACAGTACAGGGACCCAGACCTGACTCTGTGGCTGCTGTCCATCCAGGGTATGACTGCCAGACCCATCAAACACAAGCAGTCAACCAGAGGCAAGATCTTTCCCCAGATAAGAAAGGGGAGACTGCAAGATCTAGTGCCTTGGAAATGGTCTCTGGCCTATTTGGAAATGCTGCAAAACAAGCAAAATTAAAATTCATAACATTAGGAAGATCAATGCTTAAAAAAGCCTACCTGGACACCACACTTAGTACAGTTTCTCACATGCAGAGGGAACCTGGGTTAAACTGGAAGCAGAGCTGTTGAGGCTAGACACAGCTCTGTAAGGCAGGCTGAAGCAACAACTGCCTTGGTTAAGCCAAGGTAAAAGGGCTACAGGCTCTCTTTTTCATGTCATTATGTTTCCTTAGTTATGTTTCCCAGCAGCACAAAAAAGTCAGGGGTGCAGAGGGGAGGAGCTCCAGAGGAGCTAAGGCTCAAGAAGAAGGAACAGGCAAAGGGGAATACAGGAAGGGGAGAATTTTTGGTGACTTCATGGGTCATATACCTGCAGAGTGCAGGTCACCTGAGTTGGAGAAGAAAGCCAAACTCAAACTCACTGATTTCCTTCACCACCACAGCAGGCACACCAAAGATAGAAGCTAAGCATACGTTAGAAAGAAACTAGAAAGAAACTTTTCTGTCTGGAAAGAGCTGCTTTCCTCTTTTTCCTCACATCTGAGTTAAAATACAGCCTTGTTGAGTTTAAATATTCTCCTAGTGTTTGGATCCCATAGACAAACAGCAGCACCAACCTTGGCTCTGATGCCCAGAAGCAAAAATCTGATGGAAACAGAGATTCACTAACCTCCCACTGTCCCCCTGGACTCTTGGGGGGGCTCTCTTACCCTGCACCACCAGAGCAGTGGGTATCAAGAAGCTCTCGCCATCTCAGCCACCCCAATAGGGTTAAGGGATCTCAGCATATACATTTGCCACAATAAAGCACTTCTCTGTGGGTTGTGTTGAGAGTCTCACACTGCGCACTGTTTGTTAGAAAAGATATATGCTTGCCGGGTAAAACAGCTGCCAAATCTTGCCACTGAAAACCTGATTTTTTTTTTTGCTTATTTTTTTATTCTATTTACAGTCTCCTGTGTGTCTACAGGTTCCCATGTGCTCACCTTGGTAGCACAGGAGATAAGCCAACCATCAAATCTAACAAAACACTGAAATCTTCACTTTATTTCTTTGAAGTTACTAATACTCTCCCTCAGGCACAACAGCAATTTAGCACTTGAACTCTATTTTCCTTCCCTGGCATATTCCAACACAGCAGTTGCCTTCACTTGAACTTTCAGCGGCCAAGTGTATATTAGATGTTGTGCTGGCATTAGGCCATATAGGTTACAGGAAGCACTATACCACAGACGGCAAAAGCAGTGCAGACTGTCAGGATTTCCATTAGAAATACTGTTCCTCCCCACCCCCCGTTTTTCTTTCTTCCCAACCCAAGAATTCAGAATTCTGGCATCAGAAAAGAAAAACTCTGAGCTGAATCCAAGAGGAAATATGCTTTTTGAAAAACGCATGCTCTGCATTTTAGAAAGACAAATCAGAAGCTTCCTTGCCTTTGAGGGGAAAACCACTGTTACCCTGGTCTCCTACTGCCTGGGCTCCCTGGCTAAGTAGTAGCTTCCTTTGCTTGCAGGAAGCAACGTGAGCTCACAAGGTGCTTACTTCCTTGCTTGCAAGCTTGGCCCTTTCTCAGACAAATTAATGCTTTTTTACAACATGCTGCTGCCTACAACTATTTTGCAACTATCCTAACCTTCCATGTCATGCTCTGCATGCCAAAGATCTCTAGCAGCCTCATGCCTGCCCCCACAGCAGCTTGCTTCTCCTTCTCCTTTTCTCCTGTTTCCATGAAAAGTTCTGGCCAATCTCCCACTTCCTCATCAGCTTCCTCCTCCACAACTCCCAGTGGTCTCCTTACCTTTCAGCATCAATAGAAGCGTGCAGCCACAGGGCCCCACACATCACAAGCCCATCCTGCACAGCTGGATCCTAGTTCCCACACCCTCACAAACAGCTCCAACCCTCTTCCTTTTCGGATGGTTCCTATCATGAGTTGTTGCGGCCATCTTCCCAAATCATCCAGCTTCCCAAATGGAATTGATGACAAATAAGTATAATACACTGAATTATTTCTTAGTGTAAAACACCTAAAACAAACTCTTCCAGCAGCAAGTTACAGAAACAGCTGGCTCCAAAGTGGATTTCACCTCTTCATTTTAGAAAATGGAGTTTTTTTGCATTTTAGGGTGAAGCTACACTCCTAGAACATAACTACTGCCCAGGCACTGCATTAGTTTCTGATGGAGGAACCCCCTGAGATACCACCACAGGGAACAGGAGAAGACATGAACAGTAATAAAGGGAAAAAAAATGGAAGGAACCAAAGAATAAATGCAGGAGACCCTGTGAGATACCTGAAAACAGAAAATACTGTGGAAGAGACTTCATTACTTGGGCCTGAGCCAGACAAACACCAGGGAAAAGTCTCCCAGAACAAGGCAGGGGTACAAGAGGACATAGTCAGCAGGAACAAAGTAGGGTGAAACCTTAAGGAAATCTCACCACTAGGTGATGAGAGGAGACTACTGAAGTAGGACCTGGGAAGTGAAGAAGGCCCCAGGAATGCTGGGGAAGGAACTGCCAGACTTAAGGAGGGAAGCCCAAGCCTGCAGCATCTGGGTCCAAACAGAAAGGCTCCAATGAAGTGGCTGAGGGAATTAAATGCTCCTGGCCCATCTGCAGCAACCTCTGAAGACACAAACCTCTGTTTTGTCTGTTGAAGGCATAACTGCCAGTGGCCCAGCCATCTAAGCCACCTGATGGTAAAATGCAGCCATGCATTCACCTGACAAACCAGAGGCACCCCTCAGGAAGCAGCTGGGATGCAGCTGGTCTTCTAACTGATACAATCCAATTTTTACATGCCTCTTTTTTTTATTTCTTCTTCACATTTCAGTCTGAATTCTGTTTAGTCAAGCCCCATTTGAGCTATGAGGTAGTGGACTATGAATAGAGAAAGTAGTCATAAGGGAGTGACCTGCAAGAACCCTCCCAGCTGAAGCCATCAGCACTCTGGAAAGACTTTAGAGAAGAGAAAATATTTTATCACCTTTTGGTAAATCTGCCTGGTAATCTAGCCCCACTCCAGCACGGTAAAGCAGGAGTAACAGAAACTGAACTCCCAAATATATCTACCTTCCTGACACACCAGCACTCTTTCCCCTCTAGTCTCCACAGAGGCTTTCCAAGCACATGATGGAGTAGCTCCCCATGAGGAAACACAGGGGCCTGCTCAGGTTTTGCAGTTGAGATAATACATGTGCTTCTAATTTTGCTTCTGCCTCCCCATGCATGGTCAAGATGTCTCTGTTAGGTTGTGGCTCACCTGCAAGTCAGGCAGACACTGGCTGTGGGGAGGGGGCTGTATCTGCCCAGACATAGCACCAGGGGCCAGCTGTGCCCAGCTGTGCTCTTAGAGGGTAAAAAAACCAAAACAAAACCCAAGAACAGATGATGATGATGAACTTCATAAAGGAAACTCTGTCAGAGGTGGGAGCGGAACCTGTTTTAGCCTATGTCATAAACCCCATCCTACCGTCCTTTGAGGCCGAGTTATTTTTAAATTACATTACTTAGCACCAAAGTGAAGTACCCAAGCCCAAATAAAGCTTGTAAATACATCGGCAACTATCCTACCTATCCTACATGCACACCAAGATATGTCTATCGTGGATCACCAATTGTTTACTTCCTCTAAGTAGGTGATTACTGTGAAACTTTACTTTTAATTGCTTCTTACCAGCTACGATATAATAACATGCTGCCTCTTCCAGCCTCTGAATTTCAAGTGATTCATAGACTGCAAAAATAAAATACTTTTTGGGAAAGACAAAATTAAAGTCTGCCCAGTCTTCTTGCTGCTGGGTGGCAGGCAATTATCTAATTAATTACAGAGCTCTGTTCTTTGTACTCTCTATTGCAGAGAAAAGATGCTTTTCCAGATGAAACGATCCTCAAACATCTCCAAAAACAAGGCCACTGATTACTGTTTCTACAGCTCCAGACTGAAAGGCACTCCAGTCTGAAAACCAGTGGTAGAACCTTTCGCTCTGTAACAAAGGAATTATGGGATTTTAAGCAAGAGTTGTATTTTCTTCCCTTGTGGCTTTATAGTTATAGTTTTCTGACACAAAAAAAGAAAAAAAAATCAAACCAAACCCCTCTATGGACCAGAAGTGTGTTCCCATTGACCTACATGGGAGTTTGCAAATGCGTCCAAGGGCCATAACTGAAGGTATGTTGCTTTCTGTTCTTTAACTGCATTGTAAGCATCATCCAGGTCACAAACATCATTGCTAGACTGAAAAGATATATCTGGTGCCTATTGTTTCTCTCATTATGAATTGCAGGAATAAATTAACCTGTTGTATTTTTTAAATCATATTAAATATCCATTATGAAGATACAGACATGTAAAATGGTATTAAGTCTGCAAGATCCTGAATTCCCCTGTAGATGATTCTACTATGGAGCTATCTCATCTTTAACAAATGTTTGTCATACTTGCCAATATTGGAGTGATAAAGGCTGATAAAAAAAATGATTTTGTGAGTCCTTCTACACTTATTAAAAACATAATTGTTTACATTTGAAAGAATGACCTTATGTTTAAGACAGTTAAGGCAGGGTTCTATCTTGATCTCTGGTCAGGGCACTAGTCTAGCTACCAAAATCTCTGTATGGATTAACCATACCAACAACTGACTTTTTTCAGCAACTTGCTTAAGCATTTTTCAAAACTCAGGAACTGAGAAAGTTGAAATTAACAGATATGATAAGTCATAAGGAAAATAATTTCAACTAAGTAAGTAGATGCTGTAATGCTACTGGCGCAAAACCAGCTGTGGACCCAATAAAATTAAACTTGAGAAAAAAAGTTGCCAGCCACAAGACTGGCTGCAAATACTAGCAGGCGCCTTCTCATAGCAACAGTTTCAGTAGTGTGACCTTTCTGTTACCCGGTTTCATGCTGTGTCGTTTATCTGAATTATAACAAGGGGAGTACTTCTACCCTTAGTACAGCTCAAAAAAGTGCTCCAAACATGTAATAAATGCTTTGTCGACTGAACGATTTAATTCTTGAGGCCACAAAGTCCCACTACAGGTACAGCTGGTTTGATAATAAAACATAAAACTATCTTTTCACATATTTTCTAACAAATGCATGGTCACCAGAACAGTATTCCAAGACAAAAGAACCTACTTACTGCTGATCCTAATGTTAGACTAGATTTTGAGATGGTATCAGAGTCATAAGCAACCTTATCTTTACAACAGACCCAAGTCTGACATGCCAAACATCTACTTACGCTGCTAAGCAATCTCTCCCATACAAATAGCCCTCCAACGGAAAAGAAGTAATGTCATCTCCTGAAAAAAAAGTTTAATGGATTTCTTCTGAAGTACTGAATAAGAAAGCAAGAAGCTAAAACCTTCCTCTGGCTTAACTTGCAGTGCAGAGCTGCTTCCTTGTGGCATTGGTTCTGGCAAATTCCGCAAAGTAGGAGCGACTACAGCTAAACCTGTAATTTTTATCTAAAGGATATTCAGTGGAGATGAGAGAGAAAGATTCACATTTTGAGCAAACAAGTTAAAACTCTTATTTTTTTTAAATTAAACCATTTAATGAATTGAAAACATCTGCTTAAGAGCACCACCAAGAGGCAAAGAGTAGGTGGTCCTCCCTCCTCACAAGTCTCTGAGGGCTGCCAGAGGCAGAGCAGAAGGCCACTCAACTCCTCCAGATGACCACACACATACACAGCACAATAGATGAAAACCTGCACATAGAACAGGTTCTCCTTAGGTTTTGCTCATAGCAAGTACAGAAAGCCAAATACTTCTTTAACTAGTGCTGTCTAGCATCAGGTTACTAACCATCATCTAATCTCTGTAAAATCCATGGGTTTAAGTAGAAACACCAAATCTCTAGAACCAATTCATCTTTTCAGGCAAAGCACAGCTGATACTTGGACAGTGAAAAGATAAGCTCTCTGGGCTGAACAATAAGCTGGCTAAAGGAAGGGTTTTTCATAAGGTATCGCTTGTCAAACTCAGAGCCTTGAAGGAGGCTGCTTAGGATGAAAGTTGCACTGGAGAAGTACGACTGCAGGCTGTTCTGTCCCTGGGGTGGTACTGACTCTTACCACAGTCATGAAGCCTCCGAGACACCTAGAGAATTGCCTTCAGCTGATGGAAAAATTACTAAAGTAGCAAGAGGGAGATAGACTGCCTTAATGTGAGTATTAACTTTACTCTCTGCTGGTAACAAAGGAGAGAAGTTTTTGTTACTTTAAGAAATTCACACAGAGGGGGAAAAACTGAATAGCAAACAAAAGCAACACAGGTCAGTTCATTTTGGCAGACACTGGGCTTCAATTCTTCTGCCAACGTCAATGCGTTACATGCTGTGTAGCTATAAATTTCAGTTGTATCTGAATAAACACCAGTGTATAGAACCGCTTATGGTCTGCTTAATGTGGTCTGTCTGTAGACAGGTCAGAATCACTACATTTTTTCAGCTGAACAACCCAAAAATTAAAATTTTAGTTGCTCTCAAAGTACACATACCTGCAATCCCTTGTAGCAGCCCACAGACATTAAAAATGCTTTTCTTCATAATACTTTGCACACACATAGTAAAGACAGACACAAATGCCACAGCACAGAGAATCATGATTCCCATGGCTAGGAAAATAGCGGTTGCTTGCCAGAACCCACTGGCAATCTCACTGAAGGTTTCGGCATAAGGACCACAAAGCGTGTCTCGTCTAGAAAGCTGCATGTGGGAGATTCTGGTACAGCGCCCATAGATGCCCAGCGTTGGATGGTAAGGCTCCTGCGACCCTCCTGTTCTGTTGTCCACTTCCTCAGCGCTTGAAGGTTTCGCTTTGCCAATCAGCCAGTCTGCACTCATGAAAGCGATGAGCTCTGCAAAAGCCACCACAATACTCAGGAGAGTCCACAGCATTGACCGACAAGTTACAATTACATGACACATATTGATGTCCAGTGCTTGTGATCAGTGCAGCCGACAGTCTTAAAATCCAGGCACAAGGCCAAAAAATTAAATTTAAAAGAAAAAGGAAAAAAAGAACCCCGAGAAAATAGCTGCAGCTGTTCTGCCTGCTCTATCAGCTCTCTCACAAAGTCCAAGACGAAATTTCTCAGGAGAAAATGTGTACGGCCCCAAGTTTTGCAAGCAGTACAGTCATTTGTTCTCTCTGTTTAGTTCCTCCTTTTTTCTTTCTGAAGTACGCTTTTCTTTCTTAATATTCATGCTGGCACATGATGCTGCAGGCTGGCGGGGGAGGGTGCAAGGACTGCCCACTGTTTGACATCACACACCTACAAGAAAAAAAGAGACAACACATCAACAATGAGAAAAAAAATCTTTGCTCCACCCCACAATAAGCCAAGTCCTCATGCAGGTCTACATCAACATACACAATCTCTTAACAAGGGTCCATCAGTCTGCTGGAAATCTTGTAGGTTTGTCCCAGGGAAAGGATTCATTTCCCACTGCCCAGCTGTACTTACAGTATCTGCTCTGCCCCATCTCATTGCGAGTGTTTGTTAAGCACTTTGCAAGCAAAGGTCTCAGTAACACCCCCTAACCCCACCCACTCCTAGCACCACGCCCCCATCATCTTCCTCTGGTCGAAACTACCAAGGTTGCTGGCAATTACCCAGCAAAATGTTTGTACATGTTTAAGTGGTTTCACAGCTGTACAGCTTCTGCCTTCTGTCTGGGGAGTCGGCACAGTGTGCCTGCAGGAAGGAAGGTGGGTCCAGCTCCACTTATCATGGGCATCTGGGGGCAAGGGCAATAAAGGAACCTTGTTCCAACCTTCTGGGCTTCTGATGACTGCAGCTGAGCCAACCCTGGCCTCAAGAGGAGGGGAACAGGATTTCCACTCTAAGATGCAGTAGCCCATCCCTCTGAAGCCTGGACTTTGCAGGAGGGGTGGTTCCCTTGGTTCTGTATCCAGCTTTGCAGCAGTATTTCAGAAAAGCAGTCTGCCTGCAGGTATGTCACACACCTCATCTTGAACCGATGCCAAAACTGGCAGCCTCCAGTGACTTACAGCACTGAAAACAGGAATCTGCAGAATAATGCTCCAGTCACTGCCAAGTGGCCAAGAGCCCTGGTGAGAAGGGTTGCCAGTCAAACCTTGAGCTTCCTGACTCCTCTTGATTCCCTACTTCCACAGTCCTGTGCATGCTCGGACTAGAGCAAAACCTTCCCCAGGGATTTCCCTAAGCCTTTATGCTGCCTTTCAACAGCAGCTGATGACATTCCCAGAGTTACGCATATCTTAGTACAAGAAGCAATCGGGGATCACTGTACTTCCAACTTGTCTCCAAATATTGGCCTTAAAATACCAAACAGGTTCATCATGCGTGTTATGCCCCTGCACTTGAAACTGAAACTATGTCACTTGAAAGCAAGGGGTAGGGGAGCTGGAAATTACCCTCACATTATTCGCTCCATGATGAGGACATAGCACGTCCAGGTTTTCCTCACAAAGGATCAATACCTAACTGGAGGCAACAGAGTTGAGAACAACATCTGGACCTCACTACTGCCAAGCACAAAGGGGTCAGCAGATGGCAGAAAAAATAGATATCCCAAATTTTTTTTAAGCTTTGTAACAGTGCTGGTGGTCAACTGCTTAGGAGTTTTGAGCCTAGTAGCTGAATCCTAGTCTCACCATATGCAAAACAAAGACAGATACACAACTTCAACACATTCAGAATTTCATCCAGCAATTTTTACTCCCTCCTAAACTAGCTGAATCTTCCACAAGATTTATTCACTTCACTCTTTCACATATCTATATCTGCTGACTCCTCTGGTATTAGCAAACACATGGACATAGGCTGCTACGCCAGCAACTCAGTTTTGTCTCCTTTAGTTGATGGTACATTATTGTATCTTAAAAAAGGTAAAACACATCTAGTTGTGCTTACAGACATACTGAGATAACAGTTCCACTTATTCCCCATTTTGGGGGGGAACATGCAGAGTTTTCAAGCAACCTGACATACTGCTGATTCAAATACACCCTTTGTAATATCAGAGAACTGAATCATAGAATCATAGAATCCCCAGGTTGGAAGAGACCCACCGGATTATCGAGTCCAACCATTCCCACCAATCTCTAAACCACGCCCCTCGGTACCTCATCCACCCGCACCTTAAACACCTCCAGGGAAGGCAAGTCAACCACCTCCCTGGGCAGCCCACTCCAGTGCCTAACGATCCTTTCCGTGAAGATTTTTTTTTCTGATATCTAGTCTGAACCTCCCCTGGCACAGCTTGAGGTCGTTGCCCTTTGTCCTGCTCCCTGTCATTTGGGAGAAGAGGCCAGCTCCCTCCTCTCCACAACCTTCCTTCAGGTAGTTGTAGAGAGGAATAAGGTCTCCCNGTAACAACTGGAATGCAGGAAATGTCCACTATAAACCTACATTCTTCGGATAATATCTCCACAATTAAGGAGCATTTAATAGAAAATGTCTTCATATATTAAAGGAAGTTCCAAAAAGCTCTAGAATCTCTATTTCTGTGCAAGTACCACACCTGTGAAAACTCACATCTTGCTAATTCCAGGATTTTAATTAAGGTGCAAGGGACATAGGAGTTGAACATCCATCATAGCTGTTACTGCTTACTGTGTACCTGCTGAACAGAAAATACTGTTTATTCAACACAGATGAGAACAAAGCTCATGTTTATTTAAGCAGGTGGAAATTCCAGATGAATGCTGGCAGCCATAAAACCATGGTACTGATAACAAATGTGGATGTTATATTTGAATCAGAAGACTGAACCATGGGTTTCTTTACCATTTGAAATGAAAGTGTAAGAATAAACACTATTTATAAACTCATTTAAAAACTCATTTTGAAACACAGTATCTCCAGAAAAGTCACTGAATAAGAAAAACAGCCTGTCTAAAGATGATACGGAAGTTGTGTCAAATCTCAGGACTTGACTGGAAGAGCTACTTCCCTGGTTTGCAACACAAGGAAACTTAACAGCATCTAAAGGTTAGAAAATGTCACCAATAACTACAGTTCAACAGAATATACTTTACTTTCCAATGAAACCTTCACAACTCAGCTTTTCCCTGCTAACAACTAGTTTATTCCAGTACAAAACATATCTCCAGAGCAATGTATCATTATGTATAGAGGAACTTCTGCATAAATTTATTCTTGCACTAGTGATGCCCTGGAATGGGAGCACCACTCATCCTCAAATCCTTTTCATGAGTGGATGGACAGTGTTACATAAAGCAGGGTGGCACAAGAGGAGTGATAAGAGTATTTCTTCTTTGGGAGACTTAGCAAGGAAAGGTTGCAGATAAATTACTGGAATTGTTACAGTTTAGTCATACTTGTGTAGCTAATCTTCTCCTTCTAACACACTCCACTTCAGTTTTCCAAAAGAACCAAATAAATTCTCACAGGACTCCTGATGTGCGTTTATGCCATACATCAAAGCCTTTCTAGATACCAACTGTGCTAAATAACTACTTCATGAAGCCTCACTCCAGCACTTTGCTCATTCCTTTTCTTCCATTTTTCCTCAACAGAAACTCAAACTAGGCCCTTGCAAGGCTAAGAACTAGTTGTTTATTCCTCCTCTCAGTGTCCTCTGCCTCGAGAAGTTTTTTTCCATGACAGAACTGTATGTTCTTCACAGCATGCCACTCAATATCCACTTCTGACCAACTGTCAAAATATTTGCTTTGACAGCCCAAATTCAAAATACACAGCAGTTCTTTAACCTCTTTGGTATTAACATATTCAAAATAATTCTCACCGAGGAAGTGGACTACAAAAAGCAGGCTTGCCTTTTAGTCATTTGGGCCTACTTTTCCTCCCACTATTTTTCCCTATTGCATTCAATTGCACATGGTATGAAAAGAGGCCATCTGTGCAGGGCAAGTGGGTGCTCCATGAAGGAAACATCCCTACAAGGCAAGCAGCAACATAGGCCACACCACAGCAGCTCCTCAGGATGAGGGTGTCAGCAGCACCATTGTAACCTACCACATAATCCACCATTCCCTGGTTGGACAGCACAGCTCTTGGACAGGTCCAAACTACACCTTCAGCCTGATGTACTCTGCTCCCTTACCCTGCATTAAGTGAAGTCTAACACAGTAAAAAAAACTCTTGTGAGAACATCAGATAACTCACAGCATTGGAAGAGAATAAAACCGAGCTCCTGAATGCAAACATTATTAGGTTATTTTAATTTAACAAAACAAACAATCTTAAAATATCACTAAAAGTTTCTTCCTTTTCTCATGCAATTTTGACAGCCATATAATCTTCCTCAAATTATTCAGCTGTTACCTTTTACTACACAACATTGTTATATGTGAAGTAGCTGGTGAAGGGTCTGGAGCATAAGCCTTACGAGGAGCCTTGAAGGAACTAAAGCTGCTTATTCTGGAGGAGTTTAAGCAGAGACATCATCACTCTTTACAACTATCTGAAAAGAGGCGGCAGTGAGGCAAGTGTTGGTCTCTTCTCCTAAGTGACAAGACAGACGACCAGAGGAAATGGCCACAAGTTCCACCAGGGAAGGTTTAGATTGGACATTAGGAATAACATGTTCACTGAAAGAGGCTGCCCAGAGAAGTGATTGAGTCACCATCCCTGAAGGTATCTAGGAGATGTGTACATGTGGTGCTCAGGGACATGGTTTAGTGGTGGATTTGGCAGTGTTAGGTTAACAGTTGGACTTAATGATCTTAAATGTCTTTTCCAACCTGATTCTATGATTCAAAGTAAATAAATAACATCTATTTTTCTAAACTAGGTAAAGAAACACACTTGCCTTCATCCTGCTTATGCTGCCAAAATCAGAAAGTCAGAAGCTGATACAAATTATAATATTCGAATTAAGGTTTTGATTTTAGAGATGTTGAGCTGCAGGGTTTTGCTCTGGCATACAGAGGGTTAGGAAGGAACAGCTGCAAAGTTCAAATCTGAGTCAATCACATACCACAGCGGCTTATTTTAAAAAGGTGTGCTACAAGCAATGTACAAGGGACCCACAAGTACTTTGCAGAACAATGTTATGGCCAGTCCTTCATGGTCCCTTTATAGTTTGACTGAAGACAGGAGCTCAGACTAAACCCTACAATTCAGCTTTCACTCTTCTCAGTCTGGTGCTGTTAGCTCATGAGTGAGAATAAATCATCTTTAGATAAGTGGCTTTTGGCTTGGCTTAAACAAACAGATGAATGGAAGGCCACACAGACTGCTGAAACAGTCCCAATTTATAAAATAAATCCAGGCACAATTAGACATTTTCTTCTAAAGCTTGCTACAGTCCAAAACATAGCTACACGGAGGACTTTCTAAACCTTGTTTACAATAAACAAACTTGAGCATCTCCCAGTTCAAAATGTGCAGATCTTGGAAGCTTGGGTTCTGCTTTCTCTGAAACATTGTTCATTAGCTGTTGTAAACACTGCGAAAATCCTTTGAACTACGAGAGTGGAAGTAGCTCCTACTTATGTTGATGTTTGCAGACTCACTATTTAAAACAAATAGAAACAGGCTCACACACACAGTTACCTCAAGCTGACCCCAACTCAGGTCAACATGAGCTCCCACTTTATGCACCTTCCTTCCACAGGTGTTACTGGACAAGCACGCTACTCAACTCTGAGATCACTTTGCCTTGCAGAGTGAGGCAGCCAACAAGCATGGAGGCAGGAGGAACAACATTTAGGCAATGCCATATGAGCATTAGAGATTGTTCATTTTTTTGTTTGAGTGATAAAAGTGAGCAGATAAAATTCTCCCACTTTGTCCTCTCACAGGAGGTGCATTCTTCCAGGAGCTGCTGCCTAGAAGGAGAGGGGAGAGGGCAGGCTCCTGCTGAGTTTCACTCAGTCCTCAAAGTACTGGACCAGACACCAAGCAGCATTTCTCAGGAGATACCATGGTGAACACCAACACCTCTTGCTAAAGGTGGACCTTTGCATTTCTGTCCTCACACACTTATAGGTAACCTGCAAGTATAAGAAAAGGTACGTTCATCACACTCCCTTGACACAAGACAATAGCGACTTAAGAGAAGATGAGTTGTCCCAGAAGTTTTGGATTAAGCTTTCTCTGCAGACCATGAGGATGTCTGCTAGCATTGATTTCTGGTAAGCAGTGCACACTCACCATGGGAAGTACCTGGACCAAGACAAGGGAATGACATTTAGATACTTCAGTGTATCTTTGTTTTGTTTTTTAAATGCAACATATTTCAAAGATGACATCAAAAATATTCAGGGTCAGATAACAAAACACGAGAAGATGCTTTAAAGTTGAAGTGGTTGCACAGTGTCATACAAACAGAAGCGAATAAGCAAAGGATTGCCTCCCCCTTCATCCAACTTCATATTTTCATCAAGTTATTGCCTACTAAAACAATATTCCAGACCAGAGCTTTTTACTTGAAGAACAGAAAGCAAAGCTTTGATTAGTCACCATTTGTGATTTAAAGGAGGATAGCAATCATTTGCATATCTAATAAATACTTAAGTCTTATAAACCCATACAGGCATATTAATGAGTGTATTATTATGACATACCATACTCCACTCATAGAGCGATGCATTTCCCTGGTAACAGAAGGAATGTAGACTTAAAATGCACCATGTCTTGATCTTGTTGACACAATGTAAGATATAAAATATCACTAAAATATTTTGAAAAAGTTAAAACTCCCCAAAATATCCTAGTCAAATACCTACTTCCTTATCTTATTTACTTCACCCTTCTCTTACCAAAGACAGATCTTGTAGACATAAAATCTTAAATTTAACTATCCCTCATGTGCTCAAACACCCAAATTTCATGTATGTAAAAACTACATAAAGAAGCAACAAAAAAGTGCTGAGAGTGACTACTGTTCAGAGGCAGCACAGGATGGTTATTGCTTCCCACCTTGCAAGTGGTCTTCTTCCTATCAGGTTATGGAAGATGCCATCTAATTACAGGTGTAATTAATTGCAGGTGTAATGTTTCTAGAATACATCACTGTAAAAGAAACTAATATAAAACTCATTTCCAACTGTAAAAAACAGCAGCTGAAATACACTATTCTCTTTCTGACCTCTTTAAAAGCCATGGCAAAACTCCCACTGACATTAATGGGGCCAATACATCACTGAAAAATCACCAGAAGTATGAAAGTTTCCAAATTTTCAGTCCAGCTGTAGGGCAAGTTTAAACACAGGATTCATTTCCCTCCTCCCTTATCCAGACGAAACTTTGCTCTCCTGCCCTTCCCCCAAGAGGAGATCAAGCTAAGTCAGATTTCCAGCATCTCCTTTGAATCACAAATTCTCAAGCAGGAGATTTGTTCCATTGCTCCGTATTTATTGACTTATAAAATTCCTTAAACCTACAGCCATTACATTGTGTTTTGAAAACTTACTCAAGATCTTTTGCAATTCCAAAACTTATTGAAACCTATGAAGCTAAGAAAAGATAACATGTAGTATTTCTGTTGTTCTTATCTCAAAATAAAATTACATATTGCATCAAAAATCATCACTAAGGGAGCAATCTTGGCTACAATTAGTGATAGCCTAACTGCTCAGGAATTTACCAACTGGGAGTGGAATCACAAGTTTCCTTCCCTATTCTCATTCCTCACTAGCTTATGAAGTCTCAGTCTTCAAAAGTCTCATCTGAAGACCTCTTTCATTGTTACCTACACTATCACATCTGCCAAGTGGACTCAAAACACTCACTGTCATTGTGATTACTTCATACAACAACTCTTAAATACAGCTTCAAAAGGACTTTGGCAGGGGAGAAAGCGTGGCTAAGGGGAAAATGGGAAGTCGGAAGGGAAGTATTACTAGTATCTGGTAGCAAAAAAATAATTATTTTAGAGTAAGGATTTCAACCTTAAAAGGAAGCTAGACTTTGGCTGTTTAAACAGTTAACAGTGCATGCATGAGCTACAGCATAAACACAAAAGACTAGGAATCTGTGCTTGTTGTTAAAAGCAATTTACTCCCATGAGTTCACTGTGGCAGATTTGGAACTGCTCTTAATAATTTATGAATACTGTATTAAGATATTTATTATACTAATATATTTGTTATTGTTCAATACCAGGCTGGTGAGAAAAACAGGCAGGGAAGGAAAGAATGACTCAGTTATACCACTTCTTAGCAAACTCTGGAGAATTGCTTACTAAAAGGACAATACTAAGACAGGAAAAGCCTTGCAAACACAGCAGATCAAAGATGCGAGGACTGTTTAGGAAGGAACAGTATCTTAAACTGAAGGGAAGAGGAGCTGGTTTTGACAAACAAGCTTAAGAAAAAGGCAACTACTAGAGTTGCCTGTTGAAGTTAGGACAACATGTGACACCAAACTGGGCCCCTCATGTGTTCTTAGTCAAAGCAGACACCCCTGCAAACAACTGTGGTTCTTCGTATGAAGGAAACACTGCTACAGTTAAATTCGCAAACGGAAACTGCTGTTGTATCTCCTTTCACAGCTGTGGCTGCATTAGAAGAGCAACCACAAAGGTTATGATCTATCTTCAGCCTGTCTGAACAGACCAGGATGGGCGATTCTTCTGCTGAGAAAAAGACTTAAGGCTGTAGAGCGAAGGAGTGCCCTTTGTGAGCACGAAGGACCCCGAAGTGTCTCTGCTGTTACTCACTGCACATTTCTGTAAACGATCTTTTATGTCAGTCCCTCCAGAAACCTACCAGTTAGCATGTCACCAGATGGGTATTGAGTGTTTCCCACCTGCATAGCGCCCCCACAGTGTGGAAAGGACACATTTTTTTTGGCAAGCGAGGGTACACTTTGAATTCAGGCCATACAGGTCAAGCAAGCTACCTGGCTAAGGATACCAGTGATAGATGAGATGGAGAACCTATCATGTTTCAAAATATATGTATTCATTTATGCTCCTTCCTCTCAATTCAAACTGAAAAGGAAACATCCTTCAGAAATAATCAATATGGAGGAGCAGCCTAGCAAAGTAAGACATACAAATGTACATGCAGCAGCACCTTTATTGAGAAAACACTTACTTTTCATGGTACTAGAGCTGATAAGAACCAGTAGTGACTCAAGGTAACTGAAAGGGGTTGTGATGGATCAGAACTGCCATGTTTCCGTACTAGAAAGTCGTGTACACATCTAAAGTATCTGGGCACCACATGCAACAAAGACTTTGAAGAAATACATGAAAATCCTTTTAACTCTTCTGGAAAAAGGCAATTTACTCAGAGAAACAAAGACATGCAATATCTGTGTGAAGTTCTACTGAATGTGGGCTTTCACCATTATTAATGGCTAACCACTTAACCACAGCCAAGAGAGAAGAACCTAAAGGAGATGTTTCTGATACTCCATATTTAATTAATCAATAATTACAAGAATGCTCTCTTCATTGTGATCTCTGAACTTTAAAGTGGAAGTTCACTGCAAAGAGCTCAGAAAAATTTAGACTAATAATTAAAATTCTGGAAATCTCATTTCAGATCAAGAAACAAAAAGAAACAGGATTTGTTTTAACAACTGGAATCAATCCTAAAGCCAAGACTGGACATAGTTCTACAAGCTGCCCCATGTACAAAATTCTGGCTTGTGTTACACATTTTAACTTGCTAGACTAGGTGTAAAAGTCCTTTCCTTTCTGTCCTCAAAATGCATACAAGAGTGAAAATAAATAAATAATTTTTTTTNTCTGAAAATGCTCTACCTGCCACTGAGGTCCTGCAGTTTGTGTCACAGCAGCACTTAACGGAGCAAACAAACCTGGCCATGTGTGAGGATATGCATATAGGTTAGGTAGTGATACATATTCCTGCCACCTAGATGCATGGAAAATACAAAAGAAAGGGGACTGATACATTCCTCAGTTTTATGCACTGTGGCAATCACTTTTCTTCTTGTACTTCAAACACTAACCTCAGCTGTTTATCTCTAACTTTGAATCTTCAGCATTGATACAGTGCCTGCAAAGGTAGTCAGTCTCCACCAAGTATGACCATGGACTAATGATACCAAATTAAATAATCACGTTGTCCAACAGTAACTTTGATTTTCTTTGTCACTTAAGAACAATTTTGTTATTAAACTATTTTTTCCTAATCTGTTTACTGTTCAAATACGTAATTCCCATAGTAACATGCCACAACAGCTTGCCCATTGTACCAGTAATTACAAATTCACCTGTGAAAAACCAAAAACTTACCTCTCTGACTAGCCTTCTCTATTTGTACTTCAGAGAAGAACATGACCTCAGTCATACCATCTGTAAGGAATTATTCTGCCCACATGTATACCTTATTGAAGAGAAGGAAGCTATAGTATATCTGCAGATACTTAGAATACTAGAATAGCAGATACTTGACAGATCACACAAAGTTATAGGCAGTGAACTTATTTCAGGGCAAACAGCCCTTTCATGTTCAGGGTTGGTAAGTTTTCTTTTTAAAGCCTTCACTAACATTAATCCTTTTGAAAGTGAACGCAGTCTATAAACTAGTGTAAATGTAGCGCCTGATTATAATGTTGTCAAAAGGTGGAAAGTTCTTGACTATAGTCGTCTTCCCCTTAGAGCAAGCGAATTAAAATGAAAACAAACCTGCATATCTGAAGATCTTCCAATGTCGAGATAGACATCTATTACTATGAAAAATATCTATATACTATCAGCATAAAGAAAATCTGCCTACTCTGTAAGTTTAAAGCATTTAATTGGATTCTGAAAACAATCTTTAAATATAAGGAGTATTCATTAGATCTCCTTACTGCATTTCAAGCTCTATGTAAGTAAATAACTTCAGTGCAAAATTAATTTCAGTGTATGAAATTGTTTTATTAACTCTCTGTCATGCAACTTGCTGTTTCAGAACAGTTCTAAACAGTGCACTGCATTTTGTAAATTGTTAATGGCAATTATTTGCATTAGTTGGTTCTTTAAAATATGTGGTTGCAAATTATAAAATTTATCTCCACCTCCTAATAGATGCCCTCCTAGAAAACCAATTCATTTCATTCAACATTCTCTCCTTACAAAATAACTCCTCATTCTTCCTTCACAAAAGTTGAATCAGGAGATCTATCCATTTTTCATTATACCAGAGAAAAGATTAGAGGGCATCAAAGTTTTTATTTAAAGTTAACCAGTAAAAATATCTATATCAAAGGCTAAACTTAAAAAAGTATGATCTTCTCACAGCATGAAGGGAGAAAACCATTTCTGTTATGAATTCAACAATCCAAAGGATAAATCTAAATCAAAACAAAGTAGCTTGAACGCATATCTATTACCCTGCCAGTCTCCAGGCATCAGTGAATGAGTCTAGGATAAATTCCAAAAATACACTGGTTGGTGTGCAGTACACTTTATGCACTATGGTAAAGCACAGCTTTCAGAGTTAAAAAAACCCACAAACAGCTTGAAGTGATCATCTCAGTCCTTGCTCCCAGAATCACTTTTATCTGTGTATCGTCTGGGCTGTCAAGATGGTATAGGAGTAACAGAGCAGAAGCTCTGAAAGGTTTTTGGTGGAGCCTGCTCCATTTGCAACACAACTAAAACATGCCAAAAGATTTAACAGGACTGACTCATCATTTGGATAATGAACTTATCTGAACTGAAGCTGCAAAAATGCCAAGTTGCAAAATGTAGATTCTCCTGTAGCTGTCCTAGGAAGACGGCTTTGTTAGAAGACAAAGATGAGAGAATCTTAAAGCAGCCACTCCTGGGGATGCAACTCTGATTCTCTTTGTTTTTCTACAGACACTGTCTTGTACACGTCAGGGCTTAAAGGAGCTGAAACTGCAATGAAATATGCTGAAAAAAGTATGTATATAGCTCTATTCCCAGAAGTGCGAAAACTTCTGTGTACCAGGTTTTTTGTTTCTTTATAAGCTGTTACAACAAAATTGTAAAACTGTATTGTATTTTTAATACAAAAAATTTGTATAAAAATCAAGTTGATTGAGTTGTTGAAAAAAATCCAAACAAATATGACAGGCTAGGCTAGGTTAGATTAGGCACGTGCATCTAAAATGTAATGCTGCTTACAGTTATATCTAGTAAAATAATCCTCCGCCTTGTTTTCAAACCCATTGTGTTCAGGGATTTTTTTTTTTTTTACCAGAAGCTATGAAAAGAAACAATAAGTAGAAAGAACTTGAACCACATGCAAATGCAAGGAAGAGATAAGGTGAAATACTAAATATAGATCTAGGGCAGTTATGAGTTGGTGAGGAAGGAAAGTAACAATGAAACATCTATGTATTTATGCAAATACAATTAAAAAGAAAATAAAGAAATAGGAATTGGTTAGTGTGAGGAAGAGTGTGGTGGAACAAGGCACACCATGGAAATGCAAACTCGGGCTGCTACAATAATCTGCACAAGAAAGCTGCACACCTAAAAGCAGGTCAGTGTACTACTACGACAATGAGAATGTACTAAAATATGAAGAGGAATGATAGAAATTACGGACATTCAGTTACACATGTGTGGAGATCAATGCACTCAATCATAGGCAAGGGCAGCTCAACAGCACCACCACTTCTTGATAACACTGGAGAAAAACAACACTGCCCTGACACTGGGTAGGTTTAACACAATAAGGTGTCCTCACTCCAGGTGCCTCTGAACTGCAGATGCTTTATATCACTCTCCAATACAAGAAATGACACAACCAGAAGTCTTATAATACCAATGTTAAATGATGACCTTGGAAAGGTGACACTGAATTCTGTAAGAAACTATAGAAGAATGGCAGATAATTGAAATACTTTAAAAAGAATGATCCATGATGGCTTAACCTTTGAAAAGTCTTGGGGAACACATAAAAACAAGTTTCAGCATTGAAGAATGTAGTGCTGGGGAAAATCAACCCAGCTTCAACTAAGGCCAAGAAACAGGCACCTATGAATGCTTGTAAGCAATTGCCTTAAACCACAAAGAACATGACATTATAGTAGTAAGTCTAACCCTTCCACGGTGTGTTCCTTTAGAACGACAGGCTAAAATCCAAAGCTTAAACTATTTCTCTGGGAGGAAAAGATCAAGAAAAGTCTTTGGACAAGCAGGCAGTTATTCTTCCTTGCATTTTAAACTATTTTTTCTCCTGGAAATACCAGGAAGACAGGCACAGAAGGATGCTGCTGAAGACAACTTTACTTAGGCTGAAACTGGATATACCCCTTTATCAGACCCCAAACAACCCAGTTTCCCAAGGGTAGGCTACCACTGAAGCTCAGAATTTGGGGAGAAAAGCATTCAAGCTGCTAGGACTCAGTAGTTTTCTTCACTCTGCAGATCCATGCCCTTATGATCGCAATGAGCAAACATGACTATTAGTTATAAGGCAACAACTACCTCAAGCCTGGTTTTAAAATAGTTCAAAAATAAAGAGTTTAGCAGCACCATACTGAGAAAACAAACGATGACATCCATTTTCAACTCTGCTTTCTGAGACAGCAGAGAAAAAAGTATTTGTTTAGGTTTGTTGTTAATGTACATACGTGGTTGTTGATCACTCAAAAGTAGTGCCTTTGTAAGACAAATGAGTCATGGAAACAATTAACACAGAAAATGTCTCTGTCTTTTTTCCCCTCCCTGCCTTGGTAGACATAAGCTATATTTACATCAATAGTGAAAAACAGAGGATATTGCAACACTTCCATAACTGCACTTTTCTTAAAAGCATCTATGCAGATGGTCCAGTTTATAGCCATTGCCCCAGTCCTACAACCACAAGCATTTGTAAACAGTCCCTCCACAGCTTTCTTGTAGCCCCTTCATGTGCTAGAAGGTCGCCAGAAGGAGACCTTGAAGCTTTCTCCTGGCTGAACAACTCTCTCAGCCTCTCCTCATATGGGAGGCGCTCCAGCCCTCTGATCATCCTTGTAGCCCTCCTCTGGACCTGGTCCAATAGTTCCATATCCTTCTTATGTTGATGATCCCAGAACCAGATCCACTACTCCAGATGAGGTCTCACAAGAGGCAGAAGCACCTCCCTTGACCTGCTGGCCAGGCTTCTTTTGATGCAGCCCAGGATACGGTTGGCCTTCTGGGCTGTGAGTGCACACTGCTGGCTCATATTGAGCTTATCAACCAGCAACCCCAAGCCCTTCTCTGCAGGGCTGCTATCAATCACATCATCCCCCAGCCTGCATCAAAACTGTGGATTCTCTGACCCTGATGTAGGAATTTGCACTTGGCCTTGTTGAACCTCATGAGGTTCACACAGCCCCACTTCTCGAGCTCGAAGCCCACTTCTCCAGCTTACAATAGTTTGAATTCAGCTCCTAGAAGAAACCAGAACAGAGTACCAAGGCTGTAGATACAATTCTCAATCACAACAAAACTTTTGAAATGGTAAATGCATCTAGGTTTTGGGGTTTTTTTTGCTTGAGTGGAATGCTTTTTTATGATATACTTAGAAATGCTCAGTATAATTTAAAAATTCTAACTGCATTGCCAATTGTTGATGAACTCATCACTTCCATGAGGCTTTCCTTGCTATTTGATCACAGGAATACAAGCTTCTTTTGGGCATTAATATGCATCTACAACTGTAATCTTAGAAACAAAACAAACTGACTCAGTTACTATGTTTTCACTTAGGTCTGTTGATATTCAGGAAGTGAGACTGATTACTAATCATCCAAGAGAGCCCTTGAAATGATGAGTGACCTTTTAAAAGTTCAGAAGAATAAACATGTACCATGAAATCACTGGGAAACAGCTTCTTAAAGAAAACAGGTAATGGAGAAACTTAGTTGAGTGTGAATGTATCACTAGGTGTCTGTCACATTCTGACTGCAATGTTTAGAACACAACAAGGTTGAGTGCCAGCTCTCATTTTCCAAAAAACAGGAATGCTTGCATTTGGTTTTCTGCTTCACATTTAAAACCAATGCCTACATTCTATTCACACTGCCCATATACATTGTAACACTAGACCACCTATGTCAAAAAGTTCTTGTGTTATTTTGTGAGCCAAGATACTGATTTACCCTGAATCAGCAAGCAGCCATCAGAAGGTACAAACAATAAGGGGCCTTCCAAGGCTATATTTCAAAGAAACACACATCTGGAAAGACAATTAAAATACAGTAAGCTAAATGGATTAAATCAAAGGTAACTTTTACAACCTGTCACTGTAAGGCAGACATGATCTTAAGGAGAGGAAATCAAGAGGGATATCACTGAAACTAAAGTCAGTAATTGGACCTGTTCATGGCAATTACATATCATAAACACAATGAACTTTAAGCCTTGGTACATATCAAGGACTATAAATTAAATAACACTAATGAGATTACATAAGGAAAAGTTCAATAACAGAATAGTTACACATTTTGGAACAGCTTTGCTGCTTTCTCAGCCAAAAATGGCACATGAGAAGGAAATAATCTTTTGCTGTATTGCAAGAATGTAAACATTTGCTCAGATGTCCAGAAAAATGCAGACAGACAGGTCTGGAATGTTTCTGGTAAAGGAAAAGAAAAAGCGGGTGAGGGGGGAACAGCATATATCAGGATGAGCCATACTTCAAAAGTATCCCATTCTCTTCCTTGTCAGAAGGAAATTATGATGATCAATAAAGTTTAATTTTTATTTTTTAAAAATAATTGAAGCATCCAGGAATGTGGACACAGTGGTAACAGAACACCACTCAGTTATTTCTTGGAAGTACAAGATAAAATGGAAATAAATCAATAAATACGATAATATTCAATGAGGACAAGGAGCAAGAAAGAGAAATCAAGTCTATAAACACAGAGTGAAAAGGAAATTCTTCCTTAAGTTTTAGTTATGCCAAACCAGACCTTCTCCATAATTCCCTTGGTAACAGCTAAGTCTGCAGAAAGTAACTACATAAGTGCTAGAAAAACGTTCAACTGACACGGTTGTTCGAGAACTTCAGGTTGGATACTGCCTTCCTCTTACAGTAAAAGGGAATGAAAGTTCACAGAATCATAGAACAACCAGGTTGGAAGAGACCCACTGGATCGAGTCCAACAGTTGTTGCTGTTCAGTCTAAAACTCCAGCACAGGTTCCCTTTATCCACAAAAATATAAGTTCTGCCTTAGTATAGAGATTGTTCAACACTTTCCACTCTTAAACCACATTTTCATTGCTTACAACTTAGCCAGAATAGCTGTTTAGGCTGAAATTTTCCACACCAGATGCCTGCTTGAGGCTAAATTTTCTTGTGCAAGTTTCATCAAACGGTTCAGAAGGTTTAGAAAATGAAGCTATATTTTTCAGCATTAAAAGTTTCTAATGACCTTTTCTTCAAGACGGAAAGACATTCCTGATAGAATTCAAATGCCTGTTAGCTGTACAGAGAAGCAAGATTTGTAACAGGGATAAAATATCTGTTCCATCAGTTGGTATGTGACATTGTGGGGTGCACGTCTATGCTGATGTGACAGTTTCAAGCCTCTCCTAGGTTTGTCTAGTGACTCAAACCTAAACAGATCACACCCTCATTTTGTGCACCTTTCCCTCAAGCTGGAGTCCTGATCAGGGCTGCAAAGCAGAGTCACCATTGCCTGGGGACAACATGTGATTTCAATCAGCCACGCACTATGACTGACCAGAGCTGGAATGAGACCTGAAGACAGGGTATGTTTTTCTCTCTTCTGCCAGTTACTGGACTATTGAGAAAGACAGGCTGGGCGGCTGCTTTGGAAGGAGATAGTGAAAGAGCTTTAAAAACTAAACCCAAAAAAACAACCTACCAAGCAAACACTCACAAACAATAAAAACAACTATGTCACAGCTGCAGACTGGATGGGCTGAAGAAAGAAGTGAGCTGTAAGAAGATGGAGAGTCTGGATCAGAGAGCCAGGACTCACTGAAGAATCAGACAGGGTCTGTCCAAGGAAAAACCCAACCGGCTTACTCAGTGAGAACAACTGGGTATTAACAGTAGGAGGTGAAAAGTACATAGAAGTACACAGAATTTATTTTGCACAAGCAGCCTAAAATCCAGAATTTCTTTACCTTTTAAAACTCTGCATGACAGCATTCTCAAAGCTTTCTCATTCTGCACCTGCAATACTACTTGAAATTTCCACATGCGTTACTGTGAAGAGTAGCAAGCTGAACTGTCTCCCTGTGAAGATAAGAAGCACCTCAGCTGGCAGCAGGAAAGGGGCAGAACCACACAACAAGGAGTGAGGGGGTGAGGAGAGCAAGACCTCCCCTTTCTTTACAGATGATAGCCTTCAGCATCACAAGTTAAAGGATATTTATTACAAAAATTACAGCATGACATATCAAACTTTTAGGAGCAGGAATACTGTTGGTCACCTAAAGTCAAGCCATTATCTCAGCTCATAGACAAGCCATGTTTCACAATTGCCTAATCGTCTCCACAGACTAGGACCCCTAGAGACAGAAGCTTCTTCCAGAAAACATGACAAAACTATTGCTATTTCTTCATTCACAGTCACAACTCCAGAGTCACACACTGAAATTGTTTCACTTCAGCAATGCTGCAGTGACTCACAGGCTCTTGTTCAGTATATACTAAACAAAAAACTCTGCTTTATTGTTTATCTCATATCTATGCTGTTCAAAAACAATACAGTTTTATTTAGTCTCTCTTATTATTCTGTACCTAAGCCACACTGGTCCAATTGTACCCAGTGGGCACCCTGCCTACTTCAAGATTAAAACTAGGAAAATAATCCTTCTGTTTTCATTAAAAAGTTCTTCCTCCTTGACCCACATCACAACTGAACTCATACCCAGACAATACACACAGTTTTCTTTTTACTATTTTTTGAACAATCTCCTGACCCCACCCTAACCCCTGAAAAATCTTCCAAAAATACACATTTAAACCTATCTCAAATAAGGGGTCAGTGATCCATCTGCCAGTTTTAATGTTTCTGTTTGTAAATACAAGGTAATCAGAGAAGTGGTGTCTCTGGCTCCTGATGAAATAGCCCAACCTTTGTTTGGGTCTATCACTAAGCAGGAGGGTTGCTGTGACCAGAGCCAGTGACTGTGGTGGTGGCACATCAGAAGACTTTTGGTTTCACCAGCTCTAAGACATCCACTGGAAAACCCTGGTGGTGGGTGAGACCCTCCTGAAGTTGCAGAGAGACCTGGGGAGCACAGATTCCCCCATGCCATAGGCTCAGTGCAAGGATGCCAATAGTAAATGTGAAGGTAGTGACCATCACGGAGCATGCAGAAAGATGGATAAAACTTAGCTTCCCAAATAATTCCCTGCAGTCCTTATTTCACAGCCATACAGATCTAGGTCTGGCCTCTCCCCTCCCCTGTTCTCCTGGACAGAGCTGAGTCTGCATCACAGATACGCAGTGTGAAGTGTCCTGGTGTGGGGAAAGGATTGCCACATTGCTCTCCAGCTACAGACTGGAACAATTCATCACACCAGCTGACAGGTTAGGCTTGTGCACTTGGGGAAAAAGGAAAAGCAACAAAAACTCCACCACACACCAAGCAGTCTGCAGCAGGAATGAAAGATTCTTGCATCACATTATTCTTACGCTGCATTCAGGGTCTTTTTGGCCCTAACTCTCTTCCTGACCTCATCTACCATGACTATTCTCCAAATCCCATCTCAAAGCTCATTTACTCATGGGAGCTCAACAGTTAGAAACTGCAGTCACAGATGTACATTAAAAAAAACAAACCTAAATACACACAGATTGTCCAAGCAAGTTCTCAAAGAATGAGCTTCCAGTTGGTTTATTCATCCATCAGTTCCAGCAGTCTACTTTGTTTCTGCCACTTGCTCCTATCTTCAAGACATTAATTTTATTGTGTGATACTTTCCAGGGGCAGAGCACTTTTGAAATCAGAACATCAGATGCTAAATCCTGACACTGAGTTTATGCGAGGAGGCCTCCCTTCGAGGCTTCTCTCACTTTCTGGAAGTTAAAACATACTTGTGGAGAACCCCCATTTCTCTACAGACAATCAAGTGCTGAGTGCTTCTATTATTACATACATCACTGAAAATACCTCTCTTCTCAGTCACATAAATTGGGTATACCAATCCCAAATACAAAATGTGTTCTCTTTGAGTTTTAAAGAATAAATGTGAACACAAGGTCCAACTAGAATTAGTATGTAATTTAAAAAATAATAAATGTTGTAACTGTAAATGACATATAGAAAAACAAAGCAGATCTAAGTGCACACAATAAAGCAGGCAACTATTAAGAACTTTAATAAATTTGTATTTTTTAAAATAAATCACTTTTTCCTTTTTCCCTTCAGGAAGAGGCGATACTAACTGATGTAATTTGGTCTTCATATAACAGACAGGAAAGAATTTCTCAGAGAAAGATGAAAGGATTCAGGTAACACTGTATGTAAAATTAGAATTCCCAAATATTTGCATTAGTGGCTGTTCCTGTGGATGCTGGGGAAAAGATTAAGCGTTATTAAATTGCAGATTGTGCAAACTTATTTATGGACTCAAACATGAAATAAGAGAAAATAAATCTATCTGAAGCAAAGCTATTAGGCATTTATCTGTTAAAAAAATACCTGGAGTCAGTCCCTCAATTATTTCCAATATAAAAACCATTGGTTTAATTTGAGTGGAGAAATAAATGAAGTCTAGTGAAAGTGTTAGATGGGTAAGCGAAGGGATAAGCAAAATTATGTCAGTCCAAGAGTCTGAAGTAGACAGCCGATTGATAGCAGCCCTGCAGAGAAGGGCTTGGGGTTGCTGGTTGATAAGCTCAATATGAGCCAGCAGTGTGCACTCACAGCCCAGAAGGCCAACCGTATCCTGGGCTGCATCAAAAGAAGCCTGGCCAGCAGGTCAAGGGAGGTGCTTCTGCCTCTTGTGAGACCTCATCTGGAGTAGTGGATCTGGTTCTGGGATCATCAACATAAGAAGGATATGGAACTATTGGACCAGGTCCAGAGGAGGGCTACAAGGATGATCAGAGGGCTGGAGCGCCTCCCATATGAGGAGAGGCTGAGAGAGTTGTTCAGCCAGGAGAAAGCTTCAAGGAGACCTTCTAGTGACCTTCTAGCACATGAAGGGGCTACAAGAAAGCTGTGGAGGGACTGTTTACAAATGCTTGTGGTTGTAGGACTAGGGGCAATGGCTATAAACTGGAGAGGGGCAGATTTAGACTAGATATAAGGAAGAATTTCTTCACAATGAGAGTGGTGAGGCATTGGCACAGGTTGCCCAGGGAAGTTGTGGCTGCCCCAACCCTGGAGGTGTTCAATGCCAGGTTGGATGGAGCCTTGGGCAGCCTGGGCTGGTGGGACATGTCCCTGCCCATGGCAGGAGGTTGGAACTAGATGGCCTTTAAGGCTCCTTCCAACCCAAACTATTCTGTAATTCTATGATTACACTACCTAACTGGCCAAAATACACAAATCAGATTGCCTGTCATATGGTTCTAATCCATGTAAAGATCTACTCAACTATACTGCCATTTATCTTTAGCACTTGTTACTCATTAGCACATGCATTTGGTCATGACAAGATTTTGCTAACATGAAAATATTTGGAAAGCTTAGAATCCTACTGTATTCTAAGCCAGATACCCATATGGTTAATTGAAAAACTCAAATCTTAAGAAATTAACCCCTCCAACAATGTATTTCAACAAAGAAACTGGAGATCAGAGAGGGGAGGGCATGGAAATTGAGCAGAACAATCCTTATAGTTCATATAATCCTTATAGTCCTTGTGACTGGTGCACACTACAGGCCATCCAATTAAGGAGAGCCAACTGATGAAGTCTTCTTCCTCCAGCTACAAGAAGCTTCACACTCACAAGCTCTCATCTTACTCTGGGATTTCAACCACTCCAACATATGCTGGAAAATTAGCACGGTAAACTGTAGGTAATCCATAAGACTACTGGAGTGCATTGAAGACAATTTCTTATTCCAGCTGGTAGAGACCCTCACCCAAGCAGATGCTATACTATGGTCACTAATGCAAGTGAACTCATCAGTGACGCTAGAATCAGAGGCAGCCTGGGCTGCAGTGATCATGCACTGGTTGAGTTCAAGGTCCAGAGAGATATGGGACAGATGAGGAGTAGTCAGGACACTAAATGACAGGGAAGTAGACTTCCAGTTCTTCAAGGAGTTACTCAGTAGGATCCCCTGGAACATGGTCCTCGGGGACAAGGGAGCAGAAGAGAGCTGGCAAATACTTAAGGATGCTTTCCATAAAGTGCAAGAGCACTCATTCCCCGTATGTAGAAAATCAGAGAGGAAAGAGAAGAGACTGGAGTGGATGAGTCGAGACCTGCTGGTTAAACTAAAGAAGAAGTGGAAACTGCACAGGCAGTGCAAGCAGGGACAGGTAAACTGGGATGTGTATAGGTACGCTGTCTGGTTGGGTAGGGAAAAGGTCAAGAAGGCCAAGGCGCAGCGGGAGCTAAACTTGGCATGGGAAGTGAAGACTAACAAGAAGGGCTTCTAAAGGTACATCAGCCAAAAGAAGGTCAAAGAGAACATACCTCCACAGATGGTTGGGGATGGTGACCTCATATCAGTAGATGAGAAGGCTGAGGTACTTAACTTTTTTTGCCTCAGTCTTCTCTGATAACCACTCTCCTCACCCCTCCTAGGCGATGGGACAGCAAGATGGTGGCCAGGGTAGTAAGCCCCCTCCCACAGTAGAGGAGGATCAGGTTCGTGACCACCTGAGGAACTTAAACATTTGTAAGTCTATGGGACCAGATGAAACGCATCCCAGGAAACTGGTCGATGCAGTTGCCAAGCTGAGGAAGGACTATTCATAAAGGTTTGTAGTGATAGGACTAGGGGCAATGGCTATAAACTCAAGATGGACAGATTTAGGCTTGATATAAGGAAGAACTTCTTCATGATGAGAGTGGTAAGGCACTGGCACAGGTTGCCCAGGGAAGTTGTGGCTGCCGCATCCCTGGAAGTGTTCAGGGCCAGGTTGGATGGGGCCTTGGGCAGCCTGAGCTGGTGGGACATGTCCCTGCCCATGGCAGGGCGGCTGGAACTAGATGGCCTTTAAGGTTCCTTCCAACCCCAACTATTCTGTGATTCTGTGACTTTTTTCCCCCCGAGACTGTCCAGAATCACCAGACAACCAGCTGTATTCCTGTTCTTCATGAGGGGCCTGAATGTGCTCACTACTGACAGAACAGGTTTCAACCCTAACTTAACAATTCCAAGTATAGACTTGAAAGACATGTAAGATTTTACCTTTAATTCCAGCATAGGTAGGGTTGACCTCTTCAATCCACTTCCCAGAGTATTTTAAAGGGAAAAGCATGTTCAGCCACTTTTTAGATTTCAAAGCTGTAAGAGAAAAATCTGAGGTGGACTTGGGTTTGACCCCTTTATTATACCACGCCACTGAAATGAAGTTGCTTCTGTTCCTAGAAGAGTCCAGACAGTCCAAAAGCTAGCATTTCTTTTCAGGAAGTTGGATTTAGAAGCATTACAGAAGATCATCAAATTAACTCAAAATGTAGCTAAAAGAAAGTCGGCAGCTTTTGTGAGAACAAAAAAAGCCCCAAAACAATTAAAATTACAAGTCAGAGCATGAAATATTTCAGCCTTTGGTTGGTTTTTTTTTTTTGTCTCAGTTTCTCTAGGCTTGTAAAATATCATAAAATGCCTCTGTGCTGGGTAAGTTGTCTTTCCAAGTAACAATGCTAAATGCTTGTTTATGTGAAATACATTCCTGAGTTAGCCTTCATCTCTCAGGTCTAATCATAAATTACACTTCCAGGCACATTTTGTAAAAGCTTATAGCACTGATTTAGCCACAGAGATTGAAAAAAGAATGCTGGGATTGAAAAAAACCCACAATTATTGATGAAATATTCCCTTGCTTAAGCCATGTGTTAATTTCTATAAAACAAACCCTCTTTCAGTTACACAAGCAAAAGACAGAAGTCTGCCCTTCAGGGCCTTTCGTAACGGAATACAGGCTGAATACAAGAATCAAATTTGAAAAACAAATAGTCTTGAAAACAAAACAATGGCTCATATAGGAAAGAGCTTATTGGCGAGAGTGATCTTTGCACATGGTATATGAAAACATGGAAAATGTTCTGGGGTAGGCTAAGTTGCCATTTGATGCCACAAGACTCAGATAAATAGGTAAGCATGCCAAAAGAGATGAAGACCCTATGTGAAAGTGGAACTTTACACAATGTGTTTTGGGATATTTTCTCAGCCATTCACCTTATTCTCCTTAACAAAAGCCTCTGGCAGTAACAGAAGAAATTCAACAGCTTTCCTTGCTTTCTGTTTAGTAATACCATTATAATTCACATAACAGCCTGTAAGAATATGCCTTTTTAAAATCCTACTTACTAACTTTATAAGCATACAAATGTGACTAGGGTTTGTATCTATTGCAGTGAATCTGGTTTACAGGATTAAAGACTATAGTGGGCCACTTAAAACGAAAAGAAAAGCAACTAGCAAAAAAATCTACAGAGAGAATTCTTCTGCTATGATGAGTCATTGCAAGTTGAATTCTGATACTTCCAAAGTCCGAAATCTGAAGAACACCATTCACAAAGCTGAAAACAACCCATTATTTGACTGCAGCCATCAGCTAGTGCTAACACTTGTGTAAAACAGATGTGAAATTAATATTGAAAATGTATGCAATTCTGTCCAGAGTACCAGCACTGCTTGCACATTTTCATTAAAGCATATGGAGAACATGTCCCCTCTAAACTCACAGAGTTAAAAGAAAGTGACATATGAAAAATACGTAGAGTGTAGGAAGTTTGGCTTGGTTTTTAGACACGTTATTTTTAACATGATGTGAAAATAATTCTGTTTCATTGCCGTTTTAATCTGTACTTTCCAATTTCTATCTATGCAGCTTCTTTCTATAGAGTTATAATATTAGAGATATGATATTTCTATTTACTTCCCCCTCCTGTCACTTGCCTCTCCCCTACAAAGTGAAATCCACAAGCTCTTCATTTATGAATGTTGTTGGTATTATCCTAAGAGCAAGGAAAAACTCTTATCCTTTAGACTATCTTTTGGCAAGTTGTATTTCTTTTTTAAGCAGGAAGGATGCAAGGTTAATTTAAATTTTCTTTATGCTGTTTTGCAAGTTGTTGAAAATTGCATTAAAAGCCAAGAACTTGGTTGTCACAATAGGAGGAACTTCGACATCTTCACAGAAACTTTAAATTGCCTCCTTCAATAGCTAGTGCAAGAACATTTTAACAGATAAATAAAGCAGAAGAATGCAGATCCAATTCACAAGCACTTAATAAACACATTATCTAAGTCACCGTACACTTCTGTAGGGGTGTTTTTGACTTTGGTCTACCAGTGTAATCACAACATGGACCACTGAACCACAATGATAGCAAGAGAAGATGAGCAGTTAAATGTTTTGCCAGTGGATGCTCTTTACACTTTGTTTCACAGCTACTTAACCTATCTGCCTACCAACACATCTCTGTAACAAATCCATAGGAAGAAACAACCTTCCACTGCAACATCTGCTCTCTCAGAAGGATCCCACATTAACTTAAAGAAAAACAGTGACAAAACTTTTCCATCTCTAAGCAAAGGTACAATTTCTTCATATTCATGTACCTTATCCTCCAAACAAAAGCTCTGCTGCTTCTGGCCCACTTGATCTTTTGCAAAACTTATCACGAGTGTTTTCCATCTGGAGTGACTCTAGAAACTTCACAGTATCACTCAGTCTGCCTGTCCTGTTGGTCATTCTTTCCCTTCACTCTGAGATCCATAATGTTTAGCTATGCATAGAAGAAGGAACTATCTCTAATTTGGCTAGCACTGGAAGAGTGAAGGAAAATGATGACAAACTGATGATGAAAACAAGACAAACAGAGAAGACACACTATGCTTCATGTGAAAATGGGAGAAAGCATAGTACAAACAGAAAGCATGTCAGTGGATGAAATAACAAAGATATTAATAGCCTGGAAGAGACCATGCAGATAGGTCATGTATATGTGAGATGTAACCTCAACTTAAGAAATTCATTTTCAGTTCTTTTTCAAAAAATATAATCATTGTGATTCTATGTTTGGGAACTACAGTTTCACAGAATAACGCTCTACATAGTAATTTCTCTTCTGCAGAAATATTTGCATTATATTAGTGGAAGAATAACCCATATTCTTTCCTCCATGGATTAAACCACCAAATTACCCAAGAAGTCATAGCTAACTAGAAACAGCTGTTAAGTTGCATGTATCTCTGTTCCTCTGTAATACCTACTAATAACTCAGAAGGATCATATCTTACATCTGTGTCTCTAACAAAGTCTTAATAGGTAGCTTGTAAGTGAAGTTGTCATAGAAGCTAGGTCTCGAGGAGAGGCACAGAAACGTGTCCTGAGGTTGCTGCAGATGTTTCCCTCTGTACATTTACTAGTAGCTGTCTGCTGAGCTTTAATATTCTTGGGAGACAGAGTTTCCAGATGTCTCCTTCAAAATTAATACAAACAACCAGGAAGTTTATAGGAAGTGAGATGACCTGAGAACTTCTCTTTCCTCACATTTTTTTTCTTGTCAGCCTCTGATATCCATAGAGTAAAACACCACAGATTTGCTGCCCTCACACAAACAAGCAAAACAGCATGCCCAACAAAAGCTTGCAGAAGACTCACCACTATCGTGTACCAGAGATAGTCCTTACTGCTCACCAGCAGCACTGCCTCCTCTTAGTGCCAAGCATTCTGTTCATATGTGACCGGCACCCCAAAACACAGAGTGAAGGCTTGGTCTGACAGTAATGCCCATCACTTCAGAGACATTATCGACAAGGTTTGACAGCACAGAATAATATACAAAACTCAACACACTGAAATGTAATGAAAATTCACCCCAAGATAGATTTGACCAGCACTTATCTGGCCATCCTAGCCTATACTATACTTGAGCAAAGGCATCTACTTTATTTTCCAAAAAAGTGCTTTGAACACAAGACAGAAATCAAGACATAAGATTCACACATCCAAACTTTCAAATAATGTTTTATTATAAAATGAAACCCTGCCAAGTCCCTTTATCAAAATTCATCAAATATTCTCCTGTGTTTCTTGAAGAATGAATGCAGCCACCTAATTATTATTTTAAAAAATAGACTAAAAAATAAACAAAACAGATTGTACTGAGGAACACAGTTTCAGTGACTGATGTACTCTATTCAAGGACTCAAACTGCTTCCAGCCAACAGCCTATAACAACGGCCTCTGAGTATGCAGACATTTATTTTTCAGTGACAATTTTATGAAGATGTACACACACAAAATGGGACCCACACAGGCAGTATTTACAGCCTTCCTTGCCTCCTGCCAGAAATTTTTCTACTTTAAACAAAGAACTACTGCTTTTCCTAATGGAATGAACGTTTCTAAAGCACCAGAAATCTAGCTGCAATTAGGCAATATAAATCAAACCATGGTAATGGAGTACACAGATGACCCAGTTTTCTAACTAACAAACCAGGATGGTTTTTTGGAAGTAATTCTAGGGATTTTTACCATTAGCATACAATATATTTTTGACTGTCAGACAGTTTTTCTCCTTTCCTGAAAAAAAAATCTGAACTCTGCTTTGTAAAAAAACAAAAACCAAACCAAACAACACACCCCCCCCAATATATAAAATGACACAAAACCCCTCTATGCACTACAGCTAAAAGTATATGGGAAAGAGAAACAATTCAAGCTTTTCTCCAAAAGCCAGCAGCACAGAATAATCACTTCAAACACAGATGAGACTTCCAAGATCTTGACCTAATATCAGTGAACAAAGGCACAAGTCAGCAGTTTCAGCTGAAATGGGGACCAGCTTCTTTCCTGTTGGCTGTTTCAGTGCAAACAGATCTAACTTGTTTGCATCAGCAATTCCATTCTTGTCTGTAGTATGAACTTATGACAAATACTGATTTTATAAAGTTGCAGGTTTTAAGAAAGTTCATGGAAAATTCTTCATCAGCTTGATATCAAGCAGCATCAGATGGTAAATGGCAAGTTGAAACAATTGCGAACTATTCTGGAGAATAATTCACACAACTTAGAAACAGATCTGATGAAAGCACATTTCAAAACATTCTTGGCCCAATATCATTTTCCAAATAAGCATCACATAATTAATATTGACTAACATTCAAACCACTGCTATAGGAGCTTATGCATCAGCCTCCCATCTGATCAGCACTTCTCTATTTTCCATCCCTTTTTGAGCTAAAAGTCATATTTAAAATGTGAAGGTGATAGCAATATGACTTAAAAGCTGAGACAACCATCTGACAAGAACTACTGCTGTATCATTAATCCTGGGATGAAACAAAATAACAAACCCATCAGTCACATTCAGAAAGAGACTCTTAACTTAGGGATCAAGCTTCACTATTCTCTCTCCAGTCCTATGCCATAATAGAATAAAACTTGTTGCTTTTATTAAAGTCACAATAGTACCCTCTTTTTAGAGGAAGAATTACATATTTTCCCTCAGACCTAAAATCAATGTTTGACTATTAATTTTTTTTTGTAACATGTAAAAGTTGACTGATAACAGAACAAAGAACTGCATGAAGCAACTCTGCATTTCAAATGTGGAAGCTAGAGGTAAAAAATATGGTGCTAGAATACCATACTGAAAGAAAGTACATAATTTATAGTTTTGACAACACTGTAAACTCCAGAGGATATTCCTGCTACAGCTGAAAAGAAGTAGAAGTTAAGAAACACTGAATTCTTTTCTGAGTATCATGGCAGGAAGGCTTTCCACTCAGAAAAGAAAAGGCTGGAATCTTCTCTTTATTCAGTAGTATTCAATATGATGCACAGTACTTCAAAAATGCCTGTGTGACTTAGAATCGCAAGTTTTTCTTCTGCAAAAACCTATTTCCCCACAGCCTTTTGTACTTCAGAAAGGGCAAGCCACCTACTAAAGATTCCTCTGTATGAAAAACGAGCTCTCCTCTGGAACATAAAGGCACAATTCAATTTACCTTTAAAACCAGTAAGCAGGCAATCCTGTCCAACTATAGCTAACAGTAGAATTAGATAACAGTAATGCCAACATTTAGGAATTAAAGATGATGATAATGATCTGCAACAATGTCTCTCTTATTCTGTTAAAATTACAAAGGCAGTAGTTAATCAGCATAGCTGCCATCAACCCTTATTGTGCAATTGTAAACCATCATGCACAAGTCAGCAAAATGCTTTTGCAACTGGAAAACTCAGTCTAGACCTTTATCAAAAGATGATCAGAATACAAAGATCAAAGACTTGCACATCAATTTATTTTAAATAATATGTCCTTCACTACAGCATGTACTTCACCACACTTCAGAAAACATCAAACCAACTCCATCCATCATTGTTTAAATAACTTCTCCATGGCAAAACCATCTATTCTATTATCATAAATGCAGATTGAATCATAAAGGTTCTAGTCAATAGACTTTGTTCTAGACTACGCCATAGAAACATTAGACTTAAGGTTTTTGGAGGTAGATTTGAGTCTGACTAGCTCTTTTTCTTCATCCTCAAATCAGAGAATTTAAACAAATGAAATTCTAAGCTTTAAACTACCCAAAGTTATTTAGAAATTAAAAAACAGGTGAATTGGAGCAGTTCACAACTTTACAGGCTTTTCCCCCTCAAAATATATTCCTGTTCCCAAGAAGACACTGCTTTTGTTTCAACAATCATTATGGCATTTACAAAAGGTCCAAAATTTTATCTACTACCACTGCTCTCTTCTTCTACAAGACTTACAAAATATCTGAGACTAACATTTGTTACAACTCTCTCAGGGCCTCTTTTTTAACCCACTGATTTATAGACTCTATAGAGGTGGAAAAAAAAATGCCTCAAATATAATGAGGTGAAAGAAATAAAACTGCTTATTAGTGTTTTAGTAGCAATCTTTTTGCAGGCTTTTTCAAATAAAATGCCAGATTCTGTGAAGTTCTAGAAAAGCCTTTTAGGGTGAGGTGTGTTTCAACATACACTCCACTGTTAAGGCAGTCATCACTGTTCACTGAAACCAACAGCATTATTTCACCTACCTTCAGTGGACTCTAGACAGAATTATTATACCAGTGGTACTACAGATACAAAGATACTTCCCTTCCCTCAAAATTAATTGCATGCCTACAAAGGTCAGAGAAATAGCTCTTGAAAAAGCCACAGCTGTTTCTTAATTCAAGCATTAAATCCAGGTGGATCATTTAACAACCCTTATAGTTTTGCTGATTATTCCAAGTTTGAACACAACCAGCATTTTAAAAATGCCTAAAACGCCTGAGTGGATTGGGCCACCCTGGTAGGAAAATCTGACAAAACACATAACTTCACATAATTCTCACCAATTTAGGCATGCTGCAAATTGCTGGACCTTTAAGAGAGACACTGCATCATTACACCCTTTGCCAGTTAGCTAACAGGACTAGCAGACACGCAAGCAGCTAAGAACATGGCATAGATCTATAGATTAAACTCAACTGGAAATGGACTAATTTTCTCTTCATTTACAAGTCTGCTATTCCAACTCTCATTTCTTGTGGACAAGAATGTAAATAATCATACAAGATGAAAAGCTCAGTTTTACAGACCTGTTTTGGAAAGTGATCCTTTTATTAAATATATATTTTTTTAAACAATACTCTAGCTTCCAATTAATCAAACTGTACAGTTGTGTGTCATGGTATTTAATATCTTCTAGTTAACCAATATGAAGTCAAACTTATAGTGCCCCTTAGTGAAGGAAGGGTATAATTACTTAAATCAATACTTATCATTTCATCACCTGGCACAGAAAGTTCCACCATCAAAATTCCACTGCATAGTTTGCAGTGATAATAATTTCCTTTTTGTTAGCATGGATAACACCACAAAAATATGCAGCTAGATGGATCTACAAGTATGATCCTGTAAAGAAATATGCAACTATAGCCAATACCAAACAAAACTAAAGGAGCTGAGATGATTTCCAGTTCTTGTGAATTTATCATGAGTCATCTAGTATTTTCCTTGAGTCATACATTTAGGAACCGCAGCAGTTGTGCCCATAAATACATTTTACAATTTTATTACTACTGTGAGAGGGAAAGGAATCTGGCTTTACATATATATGCATCCAGACATGAAGTATACAGACGACACCCTGTGCTAGACTACCGGCTATCAGATTTTGTTGCACAAAAAGCAGGCAATTGTTAGAAAACTGCTTTTCACATTTAGTGACACTGCACTAAGATCCACGGGAATGAATTTCAACACATCTTCTTTGTTGAGTACTTTCACTAATGAGAGAAGCCCTGTTTTTTCCCTTTTAGAGAAAAACAAGTATTTATTTATTGCATAGCTTACAATAGCAATGGTATGCCATTCCACCCACAAGTAGGCTGGCATAAGTCAAAAAGTGCAAGAACTAGATGAAGTTAGATTATCTGTGTTTTTCTTTTCTTTTTCTCTTTGTCAACCAAATAAATTTAATAAATAGTACCAGTAAGAAAACAACATTGACCACGCCTCTGTTGTTAAAAACAGTTATTCTATTTTATGATTTCAAGAGTATTCAAAAGCCATTCAAGATGCAAGTGGTCACGTAAGAATCAACGTTATCTAAATTGGCGGAGAGAGTTCAGAAAGCATACAAATGCTTTCAATGTAAACATGCTTAAAGTTTTTTCAATTAATTTCTTCTGAATACTCTCAGAACTAAGTTTTTTAAAAGAAGCTGGAGCAAACAAATTGTCTTTCAATGTTCACATCTCTGTAAATCCTAAGCATTGTCTGAAGCACGTACTGCTATTCCAGCAATGACAAAAATAGTTTAAATCAGTAGAGAAAAAAAGAAAAGAAAAAAAAAGTTTCTCCTGTGTTCATTTCCAACACTGAAAGTATTAAAGCTTTCTCTCAGGTTGCAACCTGCAGGAAGCAATCTGCTTCAGCAATGGATTAAGTAGATGAAGTAAATAGTTTCTCTCAGATAAGATTTTGACGATGTTCCTTGTTTTAACCAACTCATCATTTAATGAGGAAAACCAAAGAGACCCTGAAGTAAACTCTGTCCACAAAGCAAATTCGAGCAAGCATGAATTTGAGGATTCCATAGAGCTGAAGGCAGTACAAGAAACACAAAACCAAGGATGATCTTCTATAGTATGCTACTACCTACTAAAATACCCAAGACTGCACTCCAGCTGGTCTCCTTACAAACATCCCCACCTGGCCTCAGCAAACAGAGGAGAAAAGTGATGCAATTTTCACGACACCTACATCCTCAACGGCAGACACTCATCACCTACATGTCAGCAAGCCCTTACACAAGTCTTCCCAAATTACTGCTTCCCACCAAGACCTGAAACTGGCTCCCTTTTACATCTGGTAATCTAATTGGTTCCTATGAGCCTGTAAAAATTAAACTTTGTGTTGCAAGGAGCAACAAGGAAAGGGGATTTTAAGTACCCACAGCTGGGCTGTTAGCAGAACAAATGGACTGCATATGACTCAATGGCACTCATCAAAATTCAGCTCTAAAGCTGTGAGAACAAGCCCTAAATAAAGCTTTTGGCCTTTGCGACTGGGCTGAACTAAAGCACTGATCAGTGGCTCTGTAATAACAGTGATCATAAGGAAGGAGTAAAGGCTTCAGAATTCCTCTGGTCAGTAAAGTTAACAATCTTGGAGGAAAGTATGGCTACAATCATGGCAAAAATGAAATGAATCATTCATTCAAAACGAAAATAGAAATTTTGGATGATGCATTATGAAATTGGGTTTTTTTTGTTTACTAAGAAGGAAAAAACACCGGAATAAAATCCCTTATTAGATTAAAAATATTTTTACAGAAACTCTAAAAAAAAAAGCTGTATCACAACAGCTGAGCAAACTTAGCTCTCTTCTTACACAAAATATTTCAGGGATTTAAATTAGGAATAACTTTTTTTTTCCCCTGTAAGAAAGAGCAAAAATGGAACAGAACAATATCAGTCCCAGTCCTGGTCCCATTTCCACAGACTCACTCTGTGTACTTAAAGGAGATTTGCACCTTAAGAGAGAACTTTCACCTAAGTGAGGTGCATAATGGTTTGCAAAGCATGAACTGTAATACCTTTAGTATCATCAGCATTCAGACTTAGGAGAACTAATGCTTTGTTGTAAGTTTTGTAGATCTCCGAGTACCTCGCAGCCTGAGAAAGCAACAAGCCCTGCAGTTTTCTTCCCAGAAAAAAAAAAGAAAATCTGTGCCAGATTAATGTCTCTTACAGCTAATATCTCATCTTTTCTACAGTCTAGTTTTAAAATGACTTAATGAAACACTTTTTGAAGTATTTGCGATCCGTGCTCTGTTCTACGCTTTCCACCTCACTGTTACATCACCTAAGCAGCTGGGCACAATGCTATACTGAGGTGATACCACCATGACCCTCGGAAACCCCTCAAAAGCCCACGCAATACTCAGATTATGTGCCTCACGCTTGGCCACTTAGTTTACTAGCTCCCAACTTAGGGTGTGGGAGGGACAACAGGCATTACTTACTTTATGGGAGCCAGGGAATTTAAAGCTTTCAACCTCTGTTTCAATAAGAATTCTCTAGCCTATGGCTTTTATTTCTTTAACTGTTTTGTTTGTTATTCCTCCCTTTCTTAATCTGTGTCTCTAATTTTCACCAAACTTTGTAAAATTCTACAAAGTTATCTTCTAAAATAGAAACAATTCTTAGGGATAAATTGAGACTTTAGAAGCCTTAAGTGAATGCAGAACCTTATCCCTTTTCCAAAGTATCATGGAGGAAGGCCTATGTGTCTTGGTAACTGAAATCCCTTTGTTTTTTTTTCCTTTCTGGGTATTTCCTTAGACCATCTCAATTACAGACACCTGTTACTACATTCCATAACATCACCCAATAATTTATCAGTTAAATAATTGTTTTCTCTGATCTCTGATAACTGCAAAACACTTCAGTAGTATCCTCTTCAAACTTTATAATGATTCTGAATCAAGCTCAGTCAACATCAGAAGGTTGCTCATGGTATGCTGAGCTATTTGATCCTCCAACAGGTAAAAATATTAAAAGTTTTAAGTTTGCCTATGCAACCAACACTCAAGACTCCCAAAAGACTTTTCTGTAAGTATGAAATTCTGAGCTATGCCTCCAGGGACATTTGGAAACAGCACTAAGGATCTATTCACATCTTTGAAACCCAGAAATAGCTTTTGAGTTATAGCCTTGTTAGACCATCATCTGATAAAGTATCATTTCACATAATTTCAAGTTAGTAAGGCTGATTATTTTCAATGCTTTAAGAAGTTGCTCTATTTCCTCTGAGATTTTTTTTTCATTTACCTCTTCCATCACACAGCCCAGATGGAACAGATTAAGTTCGCCATGAACACCTTCTTGCACACTGGCACAATATATATATTTGCAATGGTACATTAATATGATTGACAGGTGAGTTGCTATAGGCACAGCAGTGAATGCAGACCACTGTGAGAGTGCCAGAATATAGGGCAGATATGAATACAAAGAAGTCACATTCAGACCTACAACAACACAGCAATCTTTTAGGCTGCCACAAAACATATTAGAAAATATTATTTCACACTGCTATTCCTAATTCCCATCTCACTCTTGTTAGCTGAGTACTATCCTAAAACAGAACTGATGAATTTTTGAAATCACTTTCTGAAACACAGCACAAATCAAAGTGTTCTATTAATGTTCACTGACTTCATTTAATAAGAAGGAATTGTACGTACAGACTGGTAATTAAAAGAAGTAAAAATAAATGGGATAAAAATCTTTCAAGTGAGAACTCTGGCATGTGGTCAGTTCTTTTCTGATTCACATATATGTTGCATGTGTAGACTAAGCAGACTAATCCCTCTTGTCTGGGCTCAGCTGGGATAGAGTTAATTTTCACAACACCCTGAGAGGGAACGCAGTTGGGTCAGCTAACCCAAAATGGCCAAAGGGATATTTGACACCAAGATGTTACGTTCAGTATATATCAGAGGTGGTTTGCAGGGAAACATGGTTTTGCAGCATGGTTCATAGCTTGGTTTGGGGCTCAGTAGTTACAACTCAGGACCACAAGAGGCATCAGTTTCCAGGTGCTAATCAGTTTGGGCCTGTGCATCATTCATTTTGTATAGTCTTCTATTGCTATTGTTATCATTGGGGTTTTTTTTTCTCCTTCTTTGCTGTCCTGTTAAAACTTCCACCTTCTTTGTTTCAAATTCTTCTCCTCATTTGAGCGGGACAGGGCAGGGAAGTTAGCAAGTGGCTGTGTGGTTCTTTGTTGCCAGCTGGGGGTTAAATTACAAAAGTAACTTCTGATGAGCAACAGAGGGTCTGGACTGTTGAGATTAGGACAGATCTGATCAGCGCATGCTAAACCAAACTTGCTATAACTATTAATTATATTAGTGTAATAGTTGCTGGTCACAGTGTTGTTGTGTTAGGTAAATCCTTACGTGCTATATGTACTCCTTGCAGTGCTGTTTATCACCTCTAGGAGAAAGATTAGAATTACAATTTTGATGTGTACTATCATACCGTGTACTGTTGGCTTATGAACTTTTGAGAATTCAGAATATCCTTCAGTTGCTCAAGCCAGCATGCTCCTAATACTAGGTCTCCCAAACATGTCTTGGGGCCTGTTTATTGTTACAAAAATTTTAAGAATACTTCCCAGAGATCTGCCTGAGGCTGGATAGGCATGGGTGGCATGGCATGTCGGAGAATAAGGGCACGTATCTAGAGAATTTCTCATCCCCAATGATGTGGAACTTCACTCCAAAACAACCATGGGAACCGGATGATATAGAATATTTGAAAGGAAAATGCTGTGCCTGTTCCAAAGAGGCACAGCTTACTTCATTGTGCTGGGCTCTGGCCAGTATCTTCCAAACATCCTTGATATTATGCAGCACTCAAAGGAGTAAGAAAAGGAAAATAGGTAGGCAGGCATCATGGCTATTCAAACCCTCATGACCTACACTGTTGCTACTCCAACCCTGCCAACAGGCACTGCAGCTGAACCAGAGAACCAACCTGTGCCTTTATCAGTTGACACACCAGGTCATCAAATCCACACAGTCCAATAAAGCTGCTTGTCCCTTTATTCCACTTGGTTGGAGGCAGGGCCCCTTTAATCCTGGTCATAGTATTTGTTACTCACTTTTTGTAAAAGTTACTTCTTCTGATCCCTTCAGGGATCCTTCAAGGATCAGAAGTAAGGTGAAGCCCTCTACTCCATCTGTGGAACTGTCTGCTGGAGTGGCAATTTTCCTGGAAGAATCCCTTTCTGTGATTTTTTCCTTGCCATGAAACAAACTGAGGTCAAGGGACCTGCACAAGAGATGCAGTTTATAGGAATAAAATGCAAGATGGGTGTTGTCAGATTCCAATGGTGTAATGAACAAAACAGCAGCTATGTCTCCACCAGTTACCAAAACAGAAACAAGCTTTCTTAGGCATTATGACTTTTCAGAGGATGCATTTTCCAAATTACATTCTAAGGCCTCTTCATGAATTGACACATAAGAACTATTTCAAATAGGCCCCTGAGCATGATAAGCCTTTGAACAAATTGAATGGGAGATTGTTTATGCAGTAGCCCTTGGTTCATTCCAGGCAGGACAAGATGTCAAAACTGTGGTCTACACTGCAGCTGGTGAGAATGGCTCTGGAGTCTCTGATAGAAAGCACCAGACAAAATCCAAAGATCAATCCCTAGCATTTTGGCGTTGAGGATCTGAAGCCTGCTATATTCTGACTGAAAAAGAGCTATTAGCAACATATGAAGGAGTCTGAGCTGCATCAGAAGTCGTTGGTATTGAAGCACAGCTCCTCCTGGCACTCTGACTGCAGGTGATGGCCTGGATGTTCAGAAAGAGCATCCCCTTCGCACCCCATGCAATGCGGAGTAAGTGGGTCACACTGGGCCTGAATAGGAAGCCTCAATTGACCAGGAGTACTGGAAATTATCACAGACTGGCTGGAAGGCAAAGATTTTGGAATATTGCCAGAGAAGGAGGTGATGTGTGCTGAAGACACCCCACTGCATAATAAACTAGCAGAAAATGAGAAGTAATACACCCTGTTCACTGATGAGTGTTGTTGCATTGTAGGAGTACACTGAAGGTGAGAAGTTGCCATGTGGAGTCCTGCACAATGAGTCCCAGGAGCTGCTGAGGGACAAGGTGAACCAAGTCAGTCTGCAGAAGTGAAAACCATCCAGCTAGCTTTAGATATTCCTGAATGAAAATAATACTGACTCGTGGATGCTGGCAAATGACCCATGGAGGTGGTTACAGCAATTGGACAGGAGAAACTGGCAAACCTATCTTGGCTGTTCCAATGTGGCAAGATATTGCTGCCCAGCTAATGAACCCAGCTGCAAAAGCACATCACATAGATGCCCATGTTCCTAGGAGTTGGGCTACTGAACATCAAAACAACTAGCAAGTGGATCAAGGTGTGAAGATTGAAATCGGTCAGGTGGATTTGGAGAGGCAGTATAGAGGTGAATTATTTATAGCTCAGTGGGCCCGTGACAGCTCAGACCACCAAGAAAAAGATGCAAGACATACATGGCCTCAGGATCAATGACTGGGCTTGACCATTAACATTTTCACCACAGGTCATCCATAACTGTGACACATGTGCTGCAATCAAAGAAGCTAAGCAGTTAAAGCCACTGGAGGCCAATGGCTGGAATATAAATGTAGGAAGCCTGGCAGACTGATAGTATCACACATCCACAAGCATGCCAAGGCAAGGGCCTTGTGTTTACAGTGGTGGAAGCAAGCATCAGACAACAGGAAACACATCCTGTGCCCCAAGCCACTGCTTGGAACACTAGCCTGGGCCTTGGAAATCAAGTCTTGTGGCAACATGGCACCCAGAATAAATTGACTCGGACAAGGACTCATTTCGAAAACATCTTCAGACACCTGGGCCAAAAAGCCATGACACTGAGTAGGTATATCACATCCCTATCATGCACAAGCCTTCAGGAAAATCAACCTATACAATGGACAGCTAAAAACTACACTGAGAGAAATACGTGGTGGGACCTTCAAACATCAGGATGCACATTTAGCAAAGGCCACCTGGTTAGTTAGCAGTAGGGGATCTATGAGTCAAGCTGGCCCTTTCCAGTCAAAACTTTTATCTACTGTAGAAAGGGATAAAGTCCCCATAGTACTCACAAAGAATATGTTAGGGGAAACAGGCAGGGTCAGTGCTGCCTCATACAAAAGTAAACCCACCCACGGGATTACTTCAGCTCAAGTCCTTGGGTGCACTTGGCAGGTGACGCAGAAAGATGGGGAGATCCACTGTGCATCTTAAGGGGATTTGGTTTGGGTGAGAAGTGCCAATGAATTGAATTGCTTATGTTAATTCCTAAATAACCTGCCATTTTACGTCATCACTACCACAGTTTCTATACACCATATCAAGAGTATTAAAACAGGAATTGCCCAATTAATGGAAAACAAACTTTGAAACTGAGCAAAGTGCAGCATTGATGGAACCAGAACTGGCTTTGCTAGTACCCAGGAATGACATCTTCAATCCACTGACCATGGATATGGGCCATGGGCCACACCATATACACCAACCACAAGCTCCAGCTGCAGGATGGAATAATTCAGCACCACACACACCCTCTCTCCTGCCCTGAAAGACTGTTACCACAGATGGACTCCAAAGGCATGGATTAAATGAACTCAACAGGCATTTCAGAGGGATTGCCCATAGACTACTGGAAGGATATCTCTGTGTATATGTGTATATCAAAGACAGGAAAAGCTGTAGTGATTAAAGAGAAAGTGTAGGATTTGGGCATGATGTAGGTAGTACAGAATAAGGGGTGGATATGTCCTGTGTCCAGCTGGGATAGAGCTGATTTTCACAAAAAGCTGGGAGAGGACACAGCTGAGGTAGCTGACATAAACTGTCCAAAAATATATTCAACATCATGCCATCATGTTCAATACATAAGGTTGTTTGCTGGCTGGGATGCACAGTTTGGCAGTACAGTTCGCAACTCTGTAGTCATAGCTTGGAAGCACATGAGGCATTGGTTTCTGGTTTGGTTGTGGATCATTTGCTTTGTGTACCTTTTTATTGTTTTTTTTTTCTCCTCCTTTGCTGTCCTGTTAAACTGTTTTTATCACAACCCCTAAGTTTTACCATCTTTGTTTCCAATCATCCTCCCCATCCCACCAGTGGGGATGGGGTTGGTTGGGGAATGAGCAAGCAGTTGTGTAGTAGTAGTTTGTTGCTAAGTACGGTTAAACCATGACACCTCTACATTTCACAAGCATTAGTATGCTAGCAGTACCTCTGAGGTGGTGTCTCTCCAGTTGCCAGGAAAACAGTCATCAGAAAAAAATCACTAACAAAGAAAACCAGCTTGATAATCAGCCATCAGAGAACGGTCTGTTGATAATGCAAAGGCAGATCTAGAAGATGCTTTAATTGCATTAAGTATAATGTTGCTTTGACATATGTGCAAGCAAGAGCACTTTATTTTCATATTCATAATGAATTTGACAGTTTCAGGAAGGGATATTAGCGGTATCCAATTTCCAGAGAGAAATATGCTCAACCCAGTCTGGAAAACTAGTAGAATTTCAGGAGATGTTTTTAACTTCCCTAGTATAGAATTTCATTTTGCTCTTCTGAGACTCAACTTTTCCAATACATGAAAAAAAATATATCCACAGGGAAGGATTTTTTTTCGCTCATTTAATAAAACCTACACATCTTGAGAGACTATAAACTTCTTCATTTTCTACTGTATTAAATTTTACCCACAAAAGAATCTTTCTGAAAATATTTATCTTCCTATAATATTTGTTTACGAAGTGGATTTAAAAAAGATCCAGCAAAGGACAACTGCAGCTTTCTACCAACTAAATGGAAATACTTTGCTTTTGTGGGACAGGCAGCAAGGTAAGAGTGATATAAAAAGTGCAAAACTAAAGAAAATCATCAGCCTACGTTTGTTACAGCAACATTCAGTTTTATCAGGAATATTGCATATATTTCACCAAAATACCATTCTAAGACTTCAGAACAATAAGACACTAATTTTAAAGACATTTTTCATGGGCATCTTGAAGTATTTTGGAGGTACATATGGCATAAGAACGTGTTCACCTTCGGGTTAGATGTTACCTCACCTCCTTCCTTCCATTCATCACATTTATTTCATTGCACTCAAAGTTGGCAATATTCTCAAAATATTGTTTACTCTTTGTCCTAAGTCACTCTGAATAACCTTGTGGGAAGCTGCTATTAACAGGCTAAGGGAAGCACTACCCCTGTGCAGAACTAGAGTGGCATGATCAGACCACAGGACTCAAGCGTCAGGGATTCCTGCCTACATGTATCTGTAGATATCCTTGGTATTAGTCACATCTCTATTGGTTTCATGCTGTTTTAAAAATCAGTGAAGGAGGGATTTTGGTGCTTCCCTGGTATTCATCAAAAGTTCAGCTAGTTACATTTGCTCACCAGGCAGCCCAGTTCTCAGTTCATAACTCTCACTGAATGATTTTTCCATGGTCTGTCTGCATAAATTATTGAGGAAAAACAACCATATTGTTTTCTTATGCTTGAATTCCACAATGTATTTAAACACACAAGTTCGAACAGCCTTTTGATAACTTTGGAAAGTAATCTAACAGTTCCAATAGCTACAGAAGGCCAGAAGGATGTAAAACAATAATTCCTCTGTGGGACACAGAGAAGAAGGGTAAGTCAGCCTCAAGAAATTAAGAAGGAACTATTTATTTCAAGCAGTTCAGTTCTACTTGGACATACAGTACTCGTCTCCACCATTGAGTTTTGTGCACTGCTCTGCTTTCTGCATGAAGTAACCCTAATCACAGCCAGGGAAGAAAGCAAGTTTCAACAACAGTATTATTAGGGATATCTGACAAGCAGTCCTTGTCAATCTATTCTTTCACTGACAGCCTCTTTTTAGAAATACCTCTTTTCCTGGAATTCATGATGGCCCTGTTTCTAAAAATTATTTGCATGCTGAGGCTAACACTTCTGCTTATCTTCAGACACATCTAGAGTGCACAATGCAATGATCCTGCACATTTGAAATAAGTCAGTGTGCTGTAGTATTTGGTAGAAAGAAGGCGGAGGGGGAATGTAAAACATAAGTCTATCTAGCACATCTGAAAATGAGCTCAAGCTCTTTTCAGCTCCAGCAACTGCCTATAATGGAAAAAATGAAGATTGGCTCTTGCCAGAAAAGTGGGCAGTAAGAAATAACAGATGTGAAATTTCAGCAGCATCATTGGCTGGGTCAGTTGCACAGCTTCACAGCCTGGGTTCCTGTTAGGCTGCAGCATTCTCAGAGGCATGCTTGCTCTTTGAGTTGCTGATCTGTTCCCCTTGCTTAGCTGAATTTACTCAGCAGCCTCACCTATTAATGTGATTGACAGGAAATACATTCTTGCAAGCATGTTGAGTTCTTATGTAAAGCTCCTTGACTAAAGCTAGTCATTACATTTTCCTAAAACACTTTAACATTTCAATTCTCTACCTCCATCCCATCCACCACCTCTTTATTTCATGGACACTTATGACAAGCGGGGAAGAGAGACAGATCCTTCAATACAAGATCTTATTTCATGAGACTCACGAAGAAAGTAAGGTCAAAGAAACCAATTTGATCTGGTGTACACATTTTTAAAGAAAGGGCAGCGGCTGAAAAATGACTTTCAAGATTCAGCTCATTACAGAAGTAATTTTCAAAGAAGAACAAAGTTTCTTGACTGAGTTTAAAAGGGAAATTATGAATAAAAGGTCTGTAGAATATATTACATGAAGAGCAACTTCTGTCATGGCAATATGAAAGATCAAGTGGTCTTCAATTTAAATGAAAATTAAATCAAATCAAACATATTTTTAGGCATCAGAAACATGTCTCGAAATTGTAATGTGGATCAAAGATGATTGCTACTTCAAAAATAATTATAAAGCTGTATTAGTAAAAAAAACTTGCAATGAAGAATACATAACATCAGCAACTAACATCAGCAGAACTGAAGACAGGCTGTCACATCTATTGCAAACAGTTTTTCTGCTACATTCAAAGTCTGGTTGTAAAATGTATCTCTTAACAACCCTAGATTTTCATGCTATGTCTCATTGGGTGTATTTATTACCTGCTGCTGAAAGAAATGGTATTACTCTCCTTATCAACTCCCAGCTGCTTATTCCCTCTTGGTTCCTAGTAATTTCCTAGCCACAGGATATGCCAGGCCAGCATAGTTATCTGATGTAGTTTTTCTTCCCAAATAGTTAGGGTTTTTTACTGGATCAGCTGCTTACCTTGAACTCACTGTGGGGCCAAGGGCTGATTCAAGAGGGGAAGAACAGGCAGAAGCAGTACTGCCCCTTTTGGCATCAGCCTGCAGTTATGCAAGACCAGACGCAACAAGAAACCATGCTCTGACTAGTACTACTAGCTTTCTTCTTGCAGAATGAATATTCAGGGGTCTTCAGGAGTTCCTGAGAGTTAATGTCACAGCATGAAAGAAACTCTGCAACTAAAAACAGAAACACTGAAGGACTCCACAGGTATCAAAGCACAGCAAAATTAACCAGAGTGCAATATCTGGACGAAAGGCCTTGCAATCTAAACAGACCAAAAGAGTAAGAAATAATTAAATGCCTTAATATCACCTAGCAGGTTAGTAACTGAGGGAGAAATCAAATGTCAGAGTCAGGAGAGGCAGCTTTATCTCCTACACCACACCCCCTCCTCTGGATGCAACTGCTGTTTACTCACTGCTTGTGGCATGGCATCTCCATGTCAAGAACTGCACTAAGTTCCAGAAATAACAAAATTAAAATCAGCCATTGTATTTGTGGCTCCATAAGCAAATTATCAGCTCAATGTGGTTTATAGCATCTGGAAGTTCCCAGTGCCTTCCCAAGGAAAGAACTCCAAACCTTAATATTTTCCTGACTTGGTAACTCATCCTCTTGCTCCTCTGATGACAGACAAAAGGAAAGGAAGTGGAAAAGTGTCTACTGCTGGTTTTGTTTCTATTAAACAGAAATGCGGTGCAATTTTGGATTTGCTTTAAAGTCACCTTAAGGTTCTCCAATGAAGGAGTAAACAAGGATAAATTACATGGGGGGTGGGGGTGGGGGGGTGGTTGGGGGAAAGACAAAGCACAAAGGAAAGAAAAGAAATTGCTCATAGAGGAAAAGCAGTACAAATATATAACTTCCTATTTACTCTGGCTGATAACTAAGCCAAGTAAAACCAGCAACACTGGCCACAGCTATTTTTGGCTTCCAGAGGTAAAACTTCCATGTTTATTAGAAAAGGCATTATAAGCCCGTATCCTACTCTTATTGCAACAAAAGGAGTATATGTACAAGTCAATAAGTATGTGAATGCTCTTACAATTAAATGGAAAACTTGAGGAGAAAAAGAAGAGGAAAGAATAAGCAAAATAACAAAGATTTCACAAGCAGGTTATCAGAAGGTAATTTTGTACTTGAAATTACATCTCAGTTGCTTATTTCTTGCTTTAAGTTACAATTTCATTGATTATGTTACTGCAACTGAAGCCAAGACTTTTATGGAATTAATAGTTACATATTTGCAAATGTTTTCCTAAGACAACATATGCAATGCCTATGAGGAAAGCTCAGACAACTAGGCCTTTGCTGTGCTTATTAGCACATCTGTAGAGAAATATTTTGTTATGAAGGAAAAGTTATAATTTCAAATTTCTTTCAACATATTAGATCCACACAGAGCTAATCTTATCAATTGTGCAATTCTATCATCTCCTCTACACTTAATAAGTGTAACAACATGAGTGGTGAACACTATCTTAACAAGTGTAGTGGACATTGTTCGCTGTGAGCAAGTGGACATTGTCTTTAGGAGCATGGGGTGAGCAGCAGACACAGTACACCTGTACTTCTCCAAGCCTCTTGATACGGTTTCCAAAGTCTCCTCCTAGGCAAACCGATACGTTACAGCCTACGCAAGTGATTTGTCCTTTTTGAACTGGAAACCTGTCACAAGTTGGGCCCAAGGCTGCCCAGGGAGATGGCTGAGTGACCATCACTGGAGTGCTTAAAAGACTGGTAGATTAACTCCTTAGGGATATGATTTAGTAGTAGACAGGTGTGGTTGGGCTTGATGAACTAAAAGTCTTTTCCAACCTAGTGATTCTATTATTCTATCATTATTACTACTATTGTTTTATGAATTAACAGTTTATGATTTAATCTGCATTTGTAAGGCTCTCTCTACCAGCCTGCACCTACAGCCCAGGATGTGCAATACCATACTTATTAATGCATCACTAAACAAAACTCACTTTAAAAAATATTCAAAATGTTTAGAGTTCTTCCTTAGATCCTTGCTGCATTCTTCACTAGTCACAACAGGTGATACAGTCACAACTTACTTAGCAAATACCCTGCAAAGAATCAGCAATTAAGAGAGTGTAGAGGATCAGCAAAATTATCCATCTTTACAAAAGACATCACAGTTGGCAGAGCAGTAGTTAAGAACCAGAGACATAAGCTTGGGTGTTTAAAGAAAGACAAAAATTCAGCTTACACTAATTTATTGACTTACCTGAGGTTTCCATGTATTCTAGAACAATAGCTGATTTTATGATTGCTTAATGTATACACTAGCATGGTTCTGAGCATCTTGGATTATTCATTTATTACAGAGGGTCACAGTCTGTGTTACTGCTTCGACAAGTATAGATTGAACTCCTCTGCCTGAAATACCGTAAGTTCAGTATTTTTTAAGTCAAGGCAGAGGGGAGTTTTCACATATCAAAAGCAGTCACTGAGACTACCTCCTCTTTGTCTTCTTAAAATCTCTGTTTAAGAAACTGAGATGAACCTCCTTGAACAAGAACTTGGTGCTCAGAAGAAAATATTCAAAAGACATAGCCTACCACACATCTTCCATCCCTCAAACAGCAGTGAAACTTTAGAGTCAGACAGCATATGAAAATACCAGACAATATAATCTGAATTTAATTTACTTACCACTATTCCAAGTCCTTAGGTCTTGGTCAACCACTTCAGACGCCTGGCAATACCTAGAGAAATAATTGACATAAAATGTAAGAAAGGCACAGAGCCAAAAACATTGAAACAATATTTATGATTAGCATTGGTGGTTGGAATCGTACAGCTGGGCTTGTAAGAGATTACATGCACATGGGTAACATTTTACCACCAGGACACCTCTGTTTTGTTAGAAATGCAGCACTCTAGACATCACTTCAACCACTAAGGAGCTAAGAAAAATAAGCCTATGTAAAGAAGCAAGACATAGACCACTAAGTGTGTAACAAATTACTTTTTTTTCTCTTCCTCTATTTCACTAATAAAGTATGCCAAGATTTGAAAATACAATGAAAATTATTTGTAAATTCTATGCTGATAGAATTTTAAAATTAAAAAAAAAAAACATTTTAAAAACAGGTATGACTTAGGAAGAACTTCCGAAGTTCCTAAACTATGGAAATAAAAACCTAATCTACATAGTATGTTCAACCCAGAAGACTATTAAATGAACCTCCAAATCCCTTTCACCACCTCACAGATGTATTTTGTGGAGTTCAGCAAGGACAAATATGAGGTCCTGTACCTAAGCTGGGCTAGTTCCTTGGACACACTGGGCACGGACTACCCACATCACACCCCTCTGCAATGAAGCTGGAGTTCTGGGCAGAGAACGGCCTGAACATGAGCCAGCAGTTAGTCCTGTCTGCAATGAAGGCCAAGAATATCCCAGGGTACACCTACAGGCTAAGTTCTCACAAATTTCCCAGGTCTCAGTGCTGGGTCCAGCCCTGTTCAATGTCTTCATCAATGAGCTGGATGAAGGCATTGAGTGCACCCTTAGCAAGTTTGCAGATGACACTAAGCTGGGTGGAAGTGTCAATCTGGTGGAGGGCAGGGAGGCTCTGCAAAGGGATCTGAACAGGCTGGACCGCTGGGCAGAGTCCAATGGCATGAGGTTTAACACGGCCAAATGCCACGTCCTGCACTTGGGGCACAACAACCCTAAGCAGTGCTACAGACTAAGGGAAAGAGTGGCTAGAAAGTCACCTAGAGGAGAAGGACCTGGGGGTGTTGGTCGACAGCCGACTGAACATGAGTCAGCAGTATGCCCAGGTGGCCAAGAAGGTCAATGGCATCTTGGCTTGTATTGGAAATGGTGTGACCAGCAGGTCCAGGGAGGTTATTCTCCCTCTGTACTCAGCACTAGTGAGACCACACCTCAAATCCTGTGTTCAGTTCTGGGCCCCTCACCACAAGAAGGATGTTGAGGCTCTGGAGTGAGTCCAGAGAAGAGCAACAAAGCTGGTGAAGGGGCTGGAGAACAAGTCTTCTGAGGAGCAGCTGAGAGAGTTGGGGTTGTTTAGCCTGGAGAAGACCTGGGTAGACCTTATTGCTCTCTACAGCTACCTGAAAGGAGGTCATAGATAGGAGGGAGCTGGCCTCTCCTCCCAAGTGACAAGGAAGAGGACAGAGGGGAATGGCCTCAAGCTCCACCAAGGGAAGTTCAGACTGGAAATCAGGAAAAAAAATTTCATGAAAGGGGTCATTGGGCACTGGAACAGACAGCCCAGGTAGGTTGTCAAGTCGTGAGCCCCAGAGGTGTTTAAGGGACAGGTGGATGAGGTGTTGAGGGACATGGTTTAGTGATTGATAGGACTGGTTGTACTCAATGATCCTGGGGGTCATTTCCAACCTAGCCATTCTGTGATTCTGTGAATAAGTGTCTATTTGCCTTTAGCCAGCACTCCAGGAATACCATATTCAGCTTTAGATCTCCAGTGCCAAAAAGGAATAAAATAATATGATGAAGGTAATGTAAGACAGATTCAGTGATGCTGAACTACAAGATTTCTCACAGTAACAAATTCTGCATTTCTACATCTGCACCAGAACAGGATGTGAGGTAGTGGGATCAGTGCCCACATTCTCCACCAACCCTATGGAGTTTAACACAGGCAAGTGCTGGATTTTGCACCTGGGACAGAACAACCGTAAATATACATTCAGACTAAAGGAGTAAGAGGAAAGCAGCCCTGTGGAAAGGGATCTGGGGATGCTGGTTGGTGGCAAGTTGAATATGAGGCAACAGTGTGCCCTGGCCAAGAGGGCCAACAGTGTCCTGGGTGTATCAAGCACTGCATCTGTAGTTAGTCAAGGGAGGTGACTGTCCCACTCTACTCCACATTGGTACAGCCCACCTTGACCACTGGGTGCAGTTTTGGGTGCCACAGCATAAAAAGTCTATCAAGCTACTGGTGAGTGTCCAGAGGAGGGCCACAAAGCTGGTGAAGAGGGTTTAGAGGGCAAACCGTAAGAGGAGCAGCTAAAGTCATTTGATCTGTTCAGCCTGAGGAAGAGGAGACTGAAGGGAGACCTTGCTGCAATTTACTACTGGAAGAGGAGCAGGCGCTTATCTCTTCTCTCTGGCAACCAATGATAGGACCTGAGGGAATGGCAGGAGAATGTGCCAGAGGAGGGTTAGGCTGGATATTAAAAAAAGGTTCTTCACCCAGAGGCTGGTGGAGCACTGGAACAGGTTCACCAGAGCATCAGTAACAGTACCAAACCAGACAATATACAAGAAACATTTGGACAATGCCCTCAAACACATAGTGTGAATGTCGGGGTTGTCCTATGCATGCACAGGAGTTGGACTCGATGATCCTTGTAGGTCCTTTCCAACTCAGGACATTAGATGATTCTAGGATATATCAGGAACCTCTCTTTACATAAAAAAACAAAGAGAGCTTAAAGGGTCTAACAGAGAAAGATAATTTGGCCTTAGTGAAGACAGTATAACAACAGAAAAATCAGTGCAGAGCTCCTAAAAAAGTCTGCTGCTAAGGACAGAGGAGAACGTACCAGGAGCACTGGAAAGTCAAGCCCAGCTTAAAATGGCCTCTGAATTCCTGGCACATAAAATATTCCTCCAGAACAACAAACAAACAATGGACTGGACAAAGTAGCTGTGATTATTCCAACTTTTCTCCTCTGTATCAAAAGCAGTTAAACCAGCAATGAAAACTGAGCAGTGCTAGCAGAGATAGACCGTTTCATCAACAAAAAAGGTCAAATTACTTCATTTTAAACTCAAGCACCCAAAAATGCATAATCATTTTTAAGTAAGAGGAGGAGAACAAGTTTTGTATCAAAAAAGAAAGGCTCTGTTTTGCCATCACATTTGCGATGAAACTAACAAGAGCGTGCTACGCTTCCCTTATGCCACAGATGGCCATAATGAAACCCAAATCCTCCCAACAAATCAGAATGAGAAGAACACATACATGCTCTCTCATTCTCTCAGGGGCACACTCTTAAAAATTACATAATACCTCAGATGGGTATCTACAACAGTTGGCCAAATTACACAGAATCATCTGGATTAGAAACGGACCTTAAAGATCATCCAGTTACAACCGTTCTGCCAATGACAGGAACACCTTTCACCCAAGGCCCCATCCAGCCTGGCCTGGAACACCTCCAGGGATGGGGCAGCCACAGCTTCCCTGGGTAACCTGTGTCAGGGCCTCACCACCCCCAGAGTGAAATATTTCTTTGTAATACCTAATCTAAACCTCCTCTTTCTCTGTTCACTCTCACCCTATCACTGCACTACCTGATGAAGAGGCCCTTCCCAGCCTTCCTGTAGACCTGCTTTAAGTACTGGAAGGAACACAAACTCCAGTTCTCCCTCTCTACTCAACCAGCTGTAAATTTAACCAGATAAACCAGATAAACTCACCCACACCCACTCATTCTCCCAGAAAGAAAATATTACAGTCTTTCAGGGGGAAAGATTCTGTATATCAAGTAGCGCCATTGATTTAAAATTTTACTGTTTACAGCCAACAGGAGAAGCAAATAGGTTGGACACTGTTAAGAGAACACAGTTGCTTTGATAACAGCCCCACATCACATACCCTGGCTTTGTACACAACAGGAATTGGGTATACTTAAGCTCCTCAACAAAAATAAAATAAGAAAAGAATACAGATATATCCGCTGTATCTTAAAACATCCTTTTCAAGTATTTTTTTCTTCAGATATACTACTGTGTGATACTTCCATGTATTATATAACAGCAAGTATCCCAATCAAAGAAATATTTACTTACTTCAGGAAGGTTTATATGACCAATTATGTCACTATGAATAGAAATAATGCACTCAAGGGGTCTTTTGTCTTTTGATATCAATGTAGAACAGTATAAAATAAAAAAACCCCATACTATTTCATAGGCGTCATTAAAGTTATTTTCAGAAGTAACAGCAAAACAAGAAGTGTATTTTCTTTAGGGATACACTGGTAGCAAGTTAAAAAAAGACACAATGACCACTAAATTAATTACAATGCCAAACTCCACAAGAAAGTAACAGTTTGAGTTATACAATGCATTCTTTAACACTACTTCTCAGGTAGATTATTCTGTTTCACACAAATCTACAGGAAGAAAAATCCAGTTTTGCTTTTTGCAAATTTGTTCAATCTAGAAGATTATGCCATACATACATATGTATGTAATTTAAAGCAAATTCAAAAGAGCACAGCATATAGAGCAACAATTTTCAAGCTATGCCAATGAGAAAAAAAATCTCACTTTTTCACACTACAAGAGATATTTCGCCCAAATACACCTGCCCTGAAGTTTACACCTAATAAAAGCCAGATGCACTTCTAATACACTGCTGATCCCTGCTCTTAATGCCTGTTTTCCCACTGCACCACCTTAACCAAGAAAGAAGTACAGCATAGTTTTACACATCATTAAAACGTATAAACCAAATATTACATTTTTATAATCCTGGAAATTCCCACAAAACTAAACAGAATAAATACAGAAGCATTAAAAGACCTGCACCATGAATGAAAGATCCCTCTTAGCCTGTTACCTGATAGAACAAACACCTGAGTGATTCATGAATCAAATCACAACATTTAACAAATCAGTCACTACTAACTGAAGGAAAACATATGTAAACTCACTTTTAGCAAAGTTATTCTATAAAATTACTTTGGTCTTCTAGGGTTTATTTTACCTAAGCATAACACTTTATTTGAAGTTAGTAGTGCAGAACACAAATTAGCAGCTCAATCCCACATTCTATGAAATCGGTGGGAGCTCTTCTCTTTAGTGTTAACCCACGAGGATAAAAGAAGATAAATTGTTTACTTTAAAGGTTATGTCAGAGCACTTAACAAGGTCACTTTACAAAATGCTTCTTGAGTCACACCTCTATGTCACAGGGACAGTAAAGAAAAAGGTGAGTCATCCTCCCACCCCCACATCATGAGCTACACTACACCACAGCCAGTGATTTGGTCTTGCTTCATACAACCCATCAACTCTGCCAGGATAAGGCAGCCAGACCCCAGCAGTTCTGCATTGCTATCTCTAAGAAGAACATTCACAGTCACTATTCACAGTCACAAAAAACGTTCCTTGGTTCCATTGTGGCCATAAAGCTCATCTAAATGGCTGCTGTTTGGCCACCACCAAGAGTGATCAGACAAGAATTGACTCAGAAAACAGCTCCATCAAAGGGCCAGGGCACTGTCCAGCTGCCAGCCACCTGCTGCCTGTGTAGAGGTGGTGAGACAAATGGGTTGCATGGACAGCCCAGCAGTCATCGGGCAAAAGCAGGCTCCAACAACCTCACAGCATCTGGGACTGGAACAGGTACTCTGCCAACACAGTTCCAACAGGGACTGATGGCCCTAGGTTGGGCTGAAACAGGCTCCTCTGCTCTCAGGCAGGAGCATGGGCAGGACCCTGTGGGCCCTGAAAACAGGTTGCTAATTCAATGCTGTAACCAATATCATGCTCCTCAGCAACGAGCTGGAATCACTTGGAAAGCTCTGGCTATTTTTCTTCCTAAATGTCAGCTGGCTTAATGAAAAACAACGTCTGATGAGTATTACTAGCATTTGAATTATTGCCCCCAGATTACCGTGCACTGTGGCCTGCAAAACACTAAGTTTGCAAACAAAGCTGTCTGCTGGCAGAAGTGGAACAGAACAATTCCAAGGGAGACAACTCCCTTATCTTTTTCTGAAGGCCTAGAGATGGCAACTGTGAAGATTTATTAAGGTTTAAGCAATTAACGTACTGTTTTACTTAATCAGCAGACAGCCTGAGTTTGTTGCAGATGGCTGCAGAGCTATCACATCATGATAGCCTAGAATAAAAATATCTCGCACAGTCACATACCAGATGCTTTAAACTCCCTTTAAACCAGAAGCTGTGGGATCTGTTTTGTTTTCAGTCCAACACCTTCTCAGGCCAAGGTTATAGTACAGTATCACCCTAGCAACACAATCTGTGACTATTGCAAATCAATGAAACAATCATTAAAATGGTCCAATTGCCTCATAAATTTCCTGCATTTTGCAGTACTCCTGTACCATGATTTAATTAGGAACCTGCCTGTTTTGTGGTTTCAACCTAAATTTAAAAATGCCTTAAGCATAATCTTCCCCTTAAACAAAAGGAGATTTACGTTAATATTCAACTTCCTTTCCATTTAAGACAAAATATCTAACAAAGAAACCAAACACTGAAATAGGAACTGGTGTACTAAGGTACAAACAAGCTGTTAAGAGTCCTCAGAATAAACTCCTCTACAGTGTCAGGAAAAATAACACTGTTTACCTTAAGCATATGTTGTATATTGGACTAATTTCCACACCTTCCTCACCGCTTTCACCTTCATAGATGCAACAAAAAAACCCACATAAAACATAGTTTATCAAACAGATGCTACCTGTGATCTTCCACCAGGGAAAAGCTGTTTTTCAGTCATTAATTTGGGTAATGATTTTGCTAAATGACAATTCAATTTGACCCGAAAGGGATGTTCCTTCTGCTGAAAATAATGTATCTGAACATTATCCAACCAAGAGGCCTATCACGCACTCAAGACCTTAATTCAAATCAAGAAATAATTTTTAAAGCACATTAACTTCTTCATTTTCAGCTCTTCTTCAGCTTGTGTCTTATTACTGGTTTTTAGACTTGTAAAAAACAAACAAACAAAACCCAAAACCCAAAACCCAAACAGAACATAAAGAAAAAAATTAATAAAGATGAGACCTTGAGCAATATTCCATGTGTCTTTATTGAGTGTTTCAGCAAAATCATATTATCAAAATGAAAATCCTTACTCAAGTCTTATCTGCCCAGCTTTCCTATTCTGGAGAACATCCTGCAGTTTTACAGACTTCAGAAAGATCTCAGCCATCTTCATTCAGCCTGCTTTTCCAACAAGATCTTACAAGCACTCCTTTGATACTAACCCAAGGGTGGGGAAATGAGCTATCCACTGGTAAGAGTCAAAAATTACTCCCAGTTTGCATATGGAAGAATTAGCTGGGCCCTGGGAACAGAACAGCAACTAAGAAATATCTTAACTACGGTTTTGTTTACCATAAAGTAGTTTTCCTTTGCCTTTTTTTTTTTTTTTGTCNTTTTTTTTTTGTCATTTTAAGCTTTCTCTGGAGCCAATTTGTTTAAACATTGCTAGAGAGATGATCTTTTCCAAAAATGTCCTGGTAATTCAAGAAATAAAATGTGTGGTTTTACTTTTTCCCAAAGCAAATCATATCCTCTTTGATCACCGCTGTACCACAGACTGTAAGAAGTTCTATTTATTCTTCGAATTCCTTTAAACAGTCTTTAAATTATTCCTTAAAATACAATTATCATTAAAATTTCTTGGAAGTATGAGCTCCTAATGATAATGTTTTATTTTCCCTACATTGCTAGTACTCTTTTTACTACCTAAAAGAAGATTGTGAAAGATTTCCTCCACATATAGAAGTACACATCAATAGGAGAATTGCTTCTAAAAAGGTCTCCTGATTAAGAGGGCTAAAAGAGTTCTCAGGTCTTTTCCCTTTCAACTTAATTATAAGTTAATTCTTTAAAAAGACATACTGTTTGCTACCTTTACCATTTCCTATAAAACGTGCTTGCAGGGCTGAACTGGTGTGTCAGAGGCCATTTTAGGTCTCAAATAATGGGCTTGCAGAACAATCCATGAAGGACTCAATTCAAATAGGAATGGTTGGGGGCAGAGTAAGAAGTCTACCCAATGGTTTTTACCCCTCATTCCCAGGTGATCGTAAAACTAATCTTGGTCTCCAGTTGTTTCTTCCAACCTGTATAATTCTAACTACAAATAACTGAATATAAATTTTAGTCAGACACGTTCTCCTTGAATATGCATTATTTGGCTTCCTGTTTGCTTACCTTTTTTCTCTGATTAGCCTTTACATTCCCAAAGGCAGGTATTCAGTGTGCAAGAAAGCTAATGGTAATCATAAGATGACTCCTTGAAGCTCTTCACTGAAATTCATGAGGTGGTTTACCTCACCCAAAATTTTAAGTTTGATGCAAAAACTTTCAAAATTCTTTGATGCCTTATCCTTTATCAAAACTGCAGGAGTGATGGAAGATTCCTTGCTTTCCTTACAACTTCAACTGAGAAAATGTAACGGTAATATGAATCAGTTCACTTAACTTGGGCTCGTTTTAAAACTTGTAAAAAAACCACACTGTACTTTTTCATTAAGCAATTATTTTCTAAATTAAAGCTAAGAATTGGAAAAGAAAAATCCCCAACCTTACTTACAGTTCAGGCAGTACTCTCCACCAGATTCACAGAGTTTTAAAGTTTAGCCATAGAATGAATTCCTAGAGAATGGCTATTTAACATGCATATATTCTTTTGAGAAGGGAAACGCCTTCAGAAGCATCTCTTACCTCATCTGATCCTGTTTGGCAATGCCTGTAACAATGTATCAGAGTGATGCATCCAAGTTTGATCTTAGAATCCATCAGAAAGAGTTAACATCAGCCCAGATGACAGTGTTACCAGGTAGAATCATAGAATCACAGAATCACCAAGTTGGAAAAGACTTCTTCAATCATCAAGTCCAGCCATTCCTACAAATCACTAAACCATGCCCCTGAGCACCTCGTCTACCTGTCTTCTAAGTACCTCCAGGGATGGTGACTCGACCACCTCCCTGGGCAGTCTGTTCCAGTGCCAAATTACACATTCTGTAATTTTTTTTTCCTGATATCCAGTCTAAACCTCCCCTGGTGCAGCTTGACACCATTCCTTCTCGTCCTGTCCCCTGTCATTTGGGAAAAGAGGCCAGCTCCCTCCTATCTATGACTTCCTTTCAGGTAGTTATAGAGAGCAATGATGTCTCCTCTCAGCCTCCTTTTCTCCAGGCTAAACAACCCCAGCTCTCTCAGCTACTCCTCAGAAGACTTGCTCTCCAGTCCCTTCACCAGCTTAGTTGCTCTTCTCTGGACTCACTCCAGAGCCTCAACATCCTTCTTGTGGTGAGGGG
>WAAB01012462.1:76755-118749 GCA_013389865.1 Piaya cayana
CTCGGGTTGTTTAACCTGGAGAAGACGAGCCTGAGAGAAGACATTGCTCTCTATAACTACCTGAAAGGAGGTTGTAGAGAGGAGGGTGATGGCCTCTTCTCCCTAGCGACAGGGGACAGGACAAGAGGGAATGGCCTCAAGCTCTGCCAGGGGAGATTTAGGCTAGACATCAGGAGGAAGTTTTTCACAGAAAGAGTCATTGGGCATTGGAACAGGCTGCCCAGGTAGGTGGTTGATTCACCTTCCCTGGAGGTGTTTTAAGGTACGGGTGAACAAGGTCCTGAGGGACATGGATTAGTGTTTGATGGGAATGGTTGGACTCAGTGATCCGGTGGGTCTCTTCCAACCTGGTGATTCTATTATTCTAATGGAAGATAAACAGATTTGGATGACAGCATACATCACTATTAAGCCTGGCTCTCAAAACTTAGGCCTAGCCTAACTTAATGACTCCTCATACTGCCAGTCAAAAGCACCTTGCTCCCAAAACAAGTATTTTTTAAATTTATAGACTCAAAGATCAGTTACCTAGGTGCCACTTCATTTTCTCTAATAATCAACATTATTTTCTTCCTAAATAATACGTTTCCATAGTGACACTACAGCCAAGCTCCAAAAATATTTATATGTGGTCTTAAAAGTCTGATCAGGAAAGCTTCTTCCTGGTCAGTTTAAATGCCTTAATCATTCCTTTTGACAATATTAAGGATTACACAGACCAGCAATCAGGAACATGCGAGGCCAGGGACTTACTTTCACATAGCCTTAAGTCACACTTGGAAATTATTTTTTTTTTTTACAACTTTATTGAGTAATATTAAGATGCATATCTCATTTGACTTGTTAAACTGTGTTGCCTACAATTATCAGCTAACAAGAATGAAATTCAGCTGCTGCTGTCAAACAAGGAAAACACGGAATCATAGAACAGTTTGGATTGGAAGTGACCTTAAAGATCACCCAGTGACAATCCCCCTGCCATAGACAGGGACACCTCCCACAAGATCAGGCTGCCTAAGGGCCCATCTGACTTGGCCCTGAGCATCTCCAGGGAGGGAGCATCCACAGCTTCCCTGGGCAACCTGTGCCAGGGCCTCATCACCTTTATCATACAGAATTTCTTCCCAATGTCTAATCTAAATCTTCCCTTCTACAATTTAAGGCCATTCCCCCTCATCCTATCACTACATGCCCTCGTAAACAGTCCTTCCTCGGCTTTCTTGTACTCTCTGTTTAGGCACTGTAAGGTCACTGTAAGGTCTCCTCGGAGCCTTCTCTTCTCCTGGCTGAACAACCCCAACTCTCTCAGCCTGTCCTCATAGGGAAGGTGCTCCAGGTCTTGGATCATCTTTGTAGCCGTCCTCTGGACCCATTCAAACAGTTTCATATGCTTCCTATGTTGAGGATTCCAGAACCAGATACAGTGCTCTGGATGCATTCTCACAAGAGCAGAGTAGAGGGGTAGAATCACCCTCCTCGACCTGCAGGCCACGCTTCTTTTGATGCAGACTACGCTTCTTTAGATGCACGAACCTTCTCTTTCTGCATCTTTAAAAAGAGTAGCTCTGTGGAGATTATGCAAAATTTACATTTATTTAAAAGTAAAGTTGAACATAAGGCTACAAGAAGTAGGTTCTTCGTTAAAGTACGTATGACAAAACCGGTGAAGGGGCTGGAGAACAAGTCTTATGAGGAGAGGCTGAGAAAGCTGGGGTTGTTTAGCCTGGAGGAGGCTGAGAGGAGGAGACATCATTGCTCTCTACAACTACCTGAACGGAGGTTGTNAGGTTTATCATTGCATTACAGTTAATATAATTAGCTTGTATCTTTGAGCTCATCTGAAGCTTTAATTTATCTAACCTTACCTACCTACCACTGAATAATTAAGTCATTCACATTCAGGAACCCTGCTACTCTGGGCCTGACTTTTTTTGTCAAAGACTTTATTCCAGCACTGGCATGTTACTGGCTGAAGGGTAGAGTCCTGATTTTTTAGAACTTTTTAGAGTTTCATTTACTGCCTGCTCACGTCCAAAGAACTGACTGGCAAGACAAAAAACTGCAGAAAAGTGGAAAAAAAAAAAACCAAACAGCCTACTGGCACTGTTTGAAGATGAAGGTAAAGTGTACCCCTCTATAATCACAAAACACCACATTTAGCATGGAAGATATTCAGGATCTTTACAAGTGAACAGTGATACAGTCCAAAGAGCATCTCAATAGGAATGAACTGGCTGGATCTGAAGGTAAAAATGCCTGTCAGCCACGGAAAATCAAAGCTTCAGTACTGAAGAGCCTGTGACCAAATTCTCAACTCCACACCAACAGGTTGGCACAGACAGCAACTTTTTTTTTTCACCTTTATGAAACACCTTTACTTCTTCAGGAATTTTGTCTTACCCTGCTAATGATGTGACTCCCGGTTTTGTGCCTCTATGGAAGGACAACCTTGTTCAAAATTTCTTTTAAACATTTACTTTGAACTAATATTTTTAAATTTGTGGCAAGGATGTTCTAAAATGGAAACATCCTAGGTTAATATTGACAAATTATTAAAAAAAAAGGAAAGGAAAAAACCAGTAGAGGTGGAAGAAGATGCTTTAATTGCTCATAAAGGTCAAGAAGAATAACTGTCCCTCTCCATTTTCTGAATGTCTGTATAAAACAAATTTAATTATTTTATCTAGATTACAAAACAAAAGTCTTTATTATAAAACTCAGCAAAAGATGATAATTATGCTAAATCCTTTCAGCAGAAAACAAAGCAATTTTTGTTGCACAGTAAACCTGTGAGGCCAATATTTTCAATATTCATAGAATCATTCCTACAAAACAAAAACCAAGTAAACAAATGAAAAGCTTTCATTGAATTTACACAGCCATCAAATATGAATTTAAAGCCATCATTAACATAAATAATAATAAAAAATACAAACATGAAATTCAGACCAGGGCTTTCGATTATACCAGAATACAGCTCTTTCCTAGTGAGGGTATGAGCAGTAAGGAGATGACATTCCTTAAAAGAAGAGGGAATAAAAGAAAATACCTTTAGCCCTTTATAGTTTACCCTACTTATTGTATATATAAGTTGTGTAAATCACTACCACTTAAAGCAAAGCATTAATTCCTAAGGGAAAGCATGAAGGGCACACTTTCTTAGCTTAAGTGTTCTGGGTAAGTAGTATGTTTACATTGTCCCAAACAGCTTTTAAGTTTAATAATTCTACCCCCTTTTACAAAACAAACACATTCCTGTATTCAGTCAAAAGGGTATCTACACATTAAGAGTACTTTCCTGGTTCGACATGTTAATGGGATTTCCATTTGTTTCCTGTTTGAATTTTTAAGGAAGAGGTTTTCTGATAAATGCATCCTTGTTATTTCTGAGTACTACCACTCAAAAAGTTAAGGAGCTATATTTGCCAGACCCCCATCCACATGAATGACAGCAGTTCTAGTCATAAACCATGAAAATCCATCTGGCTGAGATGTTCTGAGTGCACATAAGTTCATTTTATGGGTTATGCAGTCTAACCTCACACCTAGTATTTTCGTTTTCTCTTCATGAGTTCCCAGACACACAAACTATACCACAGCCACCAAAACCTATCACAACCAGCCAGCACAGTGATTTCAAAAGTCTGCTTTGCCCTTAGGAATCAGACTAGCAAAGTAAAAGAGATTGAAAAATTGAATACTTGCAGCTATTGCATACCCTTTCTGGGTCACACATATACCAGGTTAAATTAGTGATACTAGGTTAGCTTGCAGCCACTTCCCGTCCCCTAACCCCCCTGCCAATACAAGTACAAAACCACAAATGTTTAAATCAAGATGAGATCCACAGAGATGTTTGCAACCACTCACTGCTTAAGGCCATAAGAACAGTCTCTGGAGCAGAGATCTCCACTTCAGTGCTATGAGCTAAATAAGGAACTTGGGGCCAACCTCCCTTTCCCCAGTCACAAAGAGGGCTGGGTTCCCAGCTATGCAGCGGCACAACTTAAATGGGACTAGAGAAGGCGGTCCCATGCTGGTGACCTGCCAGCTCCAGCTCACTGGCCAGGAGAGGGATAAATTGAACCCCTTTGCAGCAAGGGCAGAAACACACCTTCAGAGCCAAGTGCTCTAATTATTTGGTTACTACAAAGATGGAAAGCAGAGCAGCATCTTAATACTCCTGTAATTCCTCATTTCTTTTTTCCTTTGCAAAAAAAAACCAAAAAAGGATGCAGTCATTCATCTGCAGGAAAAGGTTCCAATACAGGACTCCCTCCTGAGCAAGAAAAGTGAAAAGCGTGAAGCCTTCATGAGGGGGAGGTTTCTTCCCCTGACCAACCTTCCCATGGACCACTTGCTCTTCAGGGAGATGCAGTAGCTGAACCAAATCTATATAGCTTCATCCAGCATTTTTCGATCTTTGCTCTCTGAGGCAAGGAAGAAACATATAACCTACTTTTTTAAAACTTACTTTAAGAATAGCATAAACCCATCCTATTTTCACAGCAATATTACAGCCCATACAGACGGCTTGCTGCCTCTGGTTCCCCCTATACCTGAATATACTTGGGGACTGAATAATGAAATCCATTTGCAGACAAGACACCCTGCTTGCAAGTCATGGTTTTGGAAGCTTTCCTTCTGCCTTGCAATCAGCCTTCCTGAGCTGTTTGGTCCCTGAGCTACAATGTCTCTGCTCCCTCCATCAGTTGTTCCTTCATTGCTCTCTCCCTGCGGTGGCAACTCTCCCTCCATGACCCATTCCACCAAAGTTTTTAAAGAGCTGTACCGTTGATCCTTATCTTTGTTCTCTTCCTTTGGAAATTAAAATTTCTTGAAACTTTATGCCTCCAAATAGCAGCTAAAGAGAACTGCTTTTATCTATGTGCAATTCTTCATTATCTCTGCCTACTGGGAGCCAACTGGATTCAGCAGCACACCTATTCACAGACAGATGGGCTAGCTCATCCACCCCAGTCCCCTCAAAGAATCAATATATGGTAAAAGGACATAAAAGTAGTTACAAGGATATAAGAAACCTACAAAAATATACAAATTTTCTAACATCGTAGTTAAATTGCACATAGACAAATTCCCCAAACCATTCTTATATAAGCATTACTGACCAATTTCAAATCTTTACTTAATGTATTCAGCAGCTTAATACTTTCAAGATGACAATAAAAAAGAAGATCTTTCTTGCTCTTTTTTGCTTTCATAGCATAGTTTTAACCCCTGTTCAAATGGATATGTGGAAAACAAAGGATCTGGCTAATGTATATATTTTCTGAAGTGTTATTTTTAGCTTCCTTAACACTGAAGGAATTCACTACAAGCTCTCCACAGCATGGAACAATGTTCCCACCAATTTCTCTGTTACAAATTAATGAAAAGCTGGCTGCTCATTCTCTGCTTAAAGGCATCCAGCATGCACCATAAACTTTGGTCATGGGCACTGAGGAGTAAACCAGGTTAAAAACTTATTCAAATAGCCCAAAGCTCTGTGCCTCACATTCATTGCAGCCTTCTACACAATTAATTCTCATGTCCTCTCCTCTTATCTCATTACTAGACTTCTCCAAATGTTCAGAAAAAATATTGCGTTCTGTTCCTCTTTAAAGCTTAGTATGCAGGACAATCACAATCATTTTTAACAGCCATATTCCACCACTAAAATGCAACACTGAGTTTGAAGGAAATAATAGGAATCAAGTATTTGCAAAACTGCATCAAAAGCCTCAGTGGTGATCTCAGCTTTCAAAGCTCTGCTCTAAACAAGACCTATAAAGCATTTTAGCTGTGTACTCTGGAACAATGCCTAGAAACAAGGCTAAAAAGAACCCCCCCACCCAAACCACTGATCCTTGACTGGTATTTATCAACAGCAAAGCAAACATAAAATTATAATATGAAATCAGTTGGCTACAAAAGAAAAAAACCCCACACACTAGAGCAACAAGAAAAATGTTACATATTCCAAGTTAATTTTTTAAAAGTACTAAATACTGATTTAATTCAATTGTTCCTGCTTGCGTCACTGGGAAGACCTTTAAGCTAACACTGGCTACTGTAGAACAATTTAATTTTGAAACACTAACAATACTTAAATACAGTTTTAATACTATACTAAATCTGATCTAATTGTCTTATAAGCCTTGTCAGTCAGAATTCTCTGTTTCTAAAGAAAAGGGACATTTTACAATTTAACACATAGGAGAGCCAAGGGATTGAAATAATCTAATCTAAATATAGTGTGAATTGTCAGACAACAGTACAAACAATTTATTTAAAAAAACATGTTTTAAGTCATCATTTATGATCACTGGGCTAGAAAGCATTAGCCTACCTGCCAAAACTTGGGGTTTGCTTATGACCTCTGTAACTCAAAACAACACTGGCAAATGTGCAGAGGAAAGACCCATAAAATATTTTCACTTGATTTAAAGTTTGTTATTTCACAGCAGGCTATATATTGGCCCCATCTTTTGCCTGCCAACCTGGTGTTTATTCTGCTCTCCCAGAGAGTCTTTCCCCAGTCCAAGTCCTTGTAGGTATCCAGCCCCACATAACACGGAGCAGACAATGACATGATCTAGCTCAGACCTGTAACTTCTGCAGACTGCCCATACACAGTAACCTCCATGCAACCTAGCAAGTAGTAAGGAGAATCATCCATCCAATCCTTATCACCACTCAGGTTCCTAATACAATATATGAAGAAATCACACAACACAGAGATATTTCATTGACTTTTGAAGGAGTGAAGCCTGCATTATTTTGATTAAGTTTTATAGTGTTTAGCTGCTAATGGAAAACTTGCATCTGAAATAAACCCTCATATGGTAGGGTATTCCTCATCTATGGAAAACTAATTAAAGCTAGCAGTCCCCTGAGCTTTGCTACTACCAAAGCTTATTTTTGTCAGATTTGTGCTTCGCAGTTGATCAGGACTTCTGACAGAATGTTCACAATGTCTCATCCCGTTGGCCACCTACTTCTGTAAAATAGAGGTGTGCTGTCAGTTTTGAGAAGTTTGCCATTCTGTTGATGGATGAAACCAATTGCATGAACAAAAAAGTTACAGAGAGAAAGAAGCACCTACAGATTCCATCCCAGAAAGCCAACAGCTAGGGAAGGATGGCGTCTTGCAATGGGGCTGCACAAAGGACACTTGCTGGCAGGAACAGCTATGTGCTATACAAGCTGCTTACTATTTAATACCACAAGAGTGATGAGGTTTGCTCCTAATACAGGAGTGAACAACTGAACAGGTCTTGGACATTTTCTTTGCCAAGCCACATCGACCACGTCCCCCCAGCCTTTCTGCTGAACTTCCCTACCACCACCTACCACCTTATGTTCAACACACACAAATTCAGCCACACTTGAGCGCCCAGCCCTTCACACCACTCACTGATCCCTAATCTTCTGCACTGCATAATGCTACTACACATCTGAAACTTGCCACGATGCTATACCTACAGTCCTTTCCATTACTGTATCCCAAACATACCCTCACTTCTTTGTGTAAGGCCATAAAAGTGCCACACAGCCAAAAGGGAAGCACTAAAATGTTTGTTAAACCATACATGGACACATACCATTGGGCAAAGAGAGACACACAACTAGACTACCAGGACTCCTGCCTGGAAAGAATCAACTTGCAGGCTCAGCAGATCAGGTAAATGGATAATTTTCTCCATTTTAAATTCTAAAGTATTTTTGTTCCTATTTAACTGATTTTTTTCATAACATCTTATTCCTCAACCTTGCCAGCTGTTCAGCAGTATGTTTCTCATGAAAAAAACATGCTATAGTAAAATTGTCTGATTTTACATACAAATAAAAGTACAAACCATAAAAATAGAGCTATTACAAGTACTTTTAGCAAAAAAAAAAAAAAACCCTGCCTGTGGAATTATCTATCATCAAATAATAGGAATCACTATTAATGACTATTTATAGCATACAAAGGGAAGAACTTCAGTAATACAATACTTATGGAAGCTATCATTATTTTTGTAACTACAATTTGGGTCCTCCTTAATTTATACATGTCATCTAACCTATAATATATGTACACAGGCTTTAACCAGTCTTCACAGAACTTTTGCTAATTAAAGAAATCCTAACTCAGTTTTACTGGTAGCTATGTAAAAAAATTCAGTGCCTTGGCCACAAAGTGGACTGAGGCACTTCCAGTGAGATTGACTTTTCCATTGTACTGTCAAAGCTTCCAACGCCAAAATGACTAGAAGTCCAGCAAGGAAGATGGAGAACAACATAAAAGTGTTGGCAGAATGACTAATGTGTGGAAAAGTCAACAAGGAACCATTTCTCACAACAAAAACTAGTGGCTAACTCACTAAATGGTAGATGTGTAACAACTGAGGAAATTCTTTTTCTTCACAATGTATACTTGAGTATAATATATTCATTTGTGCACACAGAGCACAAATGAACTCAAAAAAGAAATAAATTCTTGAATGACAGACCTACTGCTGGTTATTTAAAACACAAATGCTTAGGTGCAACATTTAGCTAAGGAGGTTCCCAAACCACTAATTAAGGGACTGCATTTCTTACTTTTATCTCCCTAAGTGACTTTACTAGCTGCCTTTGGACAGAGTATGGAAATAAATGGACACTTGGCCTGACTAGAGCATGACTGTTCTGTTCTCATGAAATGTTGCATAGCAAATTCCCGATGAAGACAAACCAACAGGCACAAAACATATGCAGGCATTAGACTCTCATTCTCTTCCCAGTTCAGAAACAGCATTCATCACCATTTCTGCAAACAGCATGATTTAAAACACAACAGATTAGGACAGTCATGTATAAATATTATGAGAAACAAAAATTAAAAATGAGAAAAAATATTTTACCTCTCTCATACGTATGATTTCATTCATCACTGGGAAACAAGCCATGATCTGCAGCCAATTCTCAAACAGGAAAACAGATTAGGTGGAACCATATTTTAAAAACGTGGCTATATTTTACAAAAAGATTAGATATTGGTCACTTTTCGAAAGCTTTTCTAACTCAATGGAAATCAAGAGTGGACAGGTGGACCCCATATCCGAGGAATGCCCCAGTGCAGTACATAGATTGTCCCCAGTCATTTACGCCAAGATTTGCATTCCCTTTGTGTCTTAAATGTTACTTTTCTTTCACTTTACTGTTAAATTCCCATCAAGATCTACAGATCCTTCAGATTTATCTGGAAGTCTGTAAACTTGCCAATCAAATCCAGCTACAAAGGAATAGGGGGTGTTTGTTGGTTGGCTGTTTTTTCAGTACTACAGTACTTATTGCATAAGTAATAATGCAAGAATAATTAGGTACAGAAGAGTTTTTCACACCTGTTTCTAAAAATGAGGGTGATATTAAATCTGATATCCTTTCAATGGGGAAAATAACAAACTGTCAAAGATATAATTTTGTTATCACCTGTTTGTCATGAAAAAAAGATCTGGTTCTTTTGGAGAAAATGACTTTCCAAATTCTATTCGCTACTATGCTCAGCAGCCATGAGGAATTACAATAATACCTCAGCCTGGAAAACTAATGTAACTTAAATGTGACTGTAGCAACTAAGATTCCTTGATCCTCAGTTATATGATACATGAGAACCTGTTCCTTCTAGTAAACCAAAACAAAATCAAGTTGATGACAATTTTGGCACAACTACTTTAGTTATTAAGAAGAGTTAAGGGGAAATAAAAGCCTTACAGACTGGTCCAAATGGATGATAATGCCTTTGTCCTTAGAATTAACTCTACTCCTATGCATACTAGAACCTTGGTTGTGGTCACAAGCAAGTCCACTGAAAAAAAACATACCACCTTGCTACTCTCTGGCATGTGATTTTCCATGTGAATGCTCATTCCTGTGGAGTTACACCTTGTTTCAAGAGCCAGTTTTTCTCCTTTAATTCAAGTTGTTCTTATATTAGTACAACTAGTATAAGAGCTAGAAGAGACTTTAAAAGATTGTTTTATATAATTCCTACTGAGAGATACAAGCAAGTAGAGTTAGACCCTCCTTGAGACTTTTTTGTGTCTAGCCTGTTCTGGAAACCTTTATTCTCAAAAGCTATTCCACAACTTCTTTAATCATGTGTTTCACAAATCTACACATGTAAATGTGCCTAACTACACACACAAACAAGTTAGTAAGAATACGTAGAGGGCCAAATCACATAAATACCAGATTATTAGGCAGCCACCACAGAAACCTGCATACCTGCGGCAGTTCTTATTTTTCTATTACCTATCCTAAGTCATACTACCTTTTTTCCTGCCTTTTTTTAATGGACGACAAAATCTATTGTAAATCTTTCCACTTTTCATGAGATGTCTCTCCCACAGCCAGTATTTTTTTCTATGAGACAAAACAAAGTAATTTCCTTCAGAATTTTCTTGCAGGTCACATTACCAAAGCACTTTACCACAGCTGCTGTATACAGTCCTCTACCTGAGACCTCTTCAGTGCTAAGCAGAGAATAACAGCTATGTCCTCTTACACATAACATTCCTTTTTCATGTGTCTCAAGATGGCGTTTATATTTTAACTATAAACCAAAGTTTTCACCAGTTAGACTACTTTGTCTTATCATTCCTCTTTCAATACTTATGCAAAACACACCTTTTGGATTTTGACTCGTGTTTGGATCATCTCTCCAAATTGTCAAAACAACTGCTTTTCAACCAACTTTTTTTCCCCACATGGGAACCCCTTTGAATTTTCCAGTGAAGGCATAGGACCCCAAGTAGTTAATTTAGGTCTCCTGATAACAGGCTTGCTTTTGTCGTTTACCCTTCATGACTCCTTATAAGCAACCAGTGGATGCAGCGGGTCTGTGAACCACAGCTTAAAAGTAATTTACCATCATCGTTCTGACCTTGCCTTGAATTTCAACATGCTAATACAATATCCCAGCTTGATGTTGTCCACAAATACATTCTTTGTTCTCTACCAGCCATACAGAACAAAACCAAATAGAAGATACATTGAACCTCTCTGAAATGTCCTCTCAGTTGTCAGTGAGCTATTGACAATACTGGGAGATCTTTCCTCAACCACTTTTGTGTTCACTTTACAACAATTTAAGGTAGAATTCACCATCCATTTTCTATGAGGTAGTCAAGAATATCACATACAGTAACTGCACGGAAAAAAATAAGAAAGCCAAGATTTCCCATCCATGTACTGTTATCTTTTATCTACTAGGTTGGCTATACTGCCAATAAAGGTATTAAAATTATCTGTCAGTTTGACCTTGATAAATCTATACTGATTGCTTATCAATCTTATTATCCCATGGGTACTTATAAAGCAGCTATTTAATAACTTGTTAAACAAATGTGGGGGGATTAAGGTTTCATTTACCAACTTATAATTCCTTTCCTCTTCAAGGTTTTATTGACTGGTTTACAATTCTATTCATTTTCCTCAGCACCTATTAAAAAAAATGGAGGGAAAGAGGAGTAGGAAGCAAAAGGGCGCGGAAGGGGGGCGAGAAAGGGGGCAAGAAGGGAGGAAGAGTGAAAGCAACAAAGAGAGAGCAAGAGTGAGAAAGAAAAAGAAGTAGGGAATGTAGTTTCAAATTTGCTTTTCCCCATTCTTATAAAGAATCTCATCCTGGCTTCCCAAAGACTCTCTGAAGAGCTGAACTGAAGGGACCCTGATATAGGGGAGAAGGATAATGATGACTGTTCAGTTTAGCAACCTCTCAGTTCTTACCTGAGCACAGTAAGCTATTAAAATCAGTAAAAGAACATGGTAAGTTAATCACACAGAAGCATAAGTAGTATGCTGAGGCCTCTGGAAATGAAAGAAAAAATTAAGACAGGTGTACTTATACTGGTGACTCCAGATCATGCAGATGAAAACATTTCACTGGATTGCTGCCCAAGGAAATACCAGTTGTTCAAAAGTTTTTTTAAAAATAATAACATTCTAGGCAAAAAAATAGCCTAAGTCACTAACCTTTTCATTTACCTTCAAACACGTGTTGAGAGGCAATAAAACAGACTTTCAATAGATGTTTAAAAATGTGGTTTTGAACAGCTTAGTAAACATCTCTGGCTAGACTTGGTAAGTGGGGTACTGCTTGGGTATTGCCTTCAGGTGAACCGCTAGGAATGCACAGGAAGCCAGTGGCCTCTATTCTCCAGGTCTGAGGCACTCCTTACTGCTATAGCAGGGGGCCATTATGCTAATAGAAATTTGCTGATAGCTCTCAATTGCAGCCCGCACTGTCACTTTACTGCCGAGTTTTCCAAACCATGAGTGTCTAAAAAGGCCTGTAGTTAAATTCCCCATTAGGCTGCAGGGATGGAAAAGAGGTTTAACACGGCCAAATGCCGGGTCCTGTACTTGGGGCACAACAACCCTATGCAGAGCTACAGACTGGGAGAAGTCTGTCTGGAGAGCTGCCAGGAGGAGAGGGACCTGGGGGTGTTGGTTGACAGTGACTGAACATGAGCNCCAGGGGAGGTTTAGGTTGGAGATTAGGAAGAAGTTTTTTACGGAAAGGGTCATTAGGCACTGGAATATGCTGCCCAGGGAGGTGGTTGATTCGCCTTCCCTGGGGGTGTTTAAGGCCCGAGCAGACGAGGTCCTGAGGGACATGGTTTAGTGTTTGATGGGAATGGTTGGACTCGATGATCCGATGGGTCTCTTCCAACCCGGTGATTCTGTGATTCTGTGATACAAGACATTCTGACAGGACACAGAGAATCAGCAGACAGGAAGAAGGCAATCTTTTCTTCTGTATTTGAATTCAAGTAAAAGAAATGTCAGGTTACCTAGGAGGTAGTCTGAACACTGGATGTTAAGAAGACATTACTCCACTTACACATGTAGTTACACACTAATCAGTTAAAGCAGCCTGCCAGAACCAATTTTATCATATGTGCACTAATTTAAATACTGGTTAAACTAGCCTATTTAGCCTAAAAGAAACATCACAAGGTGCTTTTCTCTCTCTTTTTTTTTTAATAGAAGAAAAATTAAAGGAGGTTTTTAAAGGGAACGAAAATTAAGGGAAAGAGCAATCAAAAACTATTTCCCCATATTAATCAATGCAGAAAATTTCTAGCATTCATGCTCTCTGATTCTATTTTCCATCAATGCTAGCTGCCACTATAGATGGTAAGTTACCTTAACAAACACACTGTATGTTCAAATCTACCTGTAGCCCATAAAATAGAGTCATTGCCATTATCAGCAACCATTCTTCTTTTAGCTTCATTATCTGAGGGCCTATGATATTACTTTTATTGAGTCACTGCACAATTTCAGTTTGCTGTGTTCAATTAATATATGGGATTCAAGCAAGTACAAAGCCTGACACCAGAAAATAGAGTGCTAAAGAAGTTAAACTTACTCAAGACCCAGTTAGAAGAACTGAATTGAATACTAGCACATTAGAGAGAATCACAATAACATACATGGATGAAGGAGGATTGATTCAGCACATTTCTTATCCCTTACTCCTGACAAGCGTCCATGTTTCATTAATTAAATTCAGAATTTAAAATGTTTGGGTTTGTTTTTCTTACCCAGCGGTAACTGTTTATACCTTATTGTTCAACAAATACTTGGCTGAGATCAACCATGCCTTTACTATGATATCTTAGAGTAATTCAGAAAATCCTGGCAAGAGTTCTAGGTCCACATTGGCAAATTTAATTGGACAGCCTTACTAGTTTAAGGAAAAAAGACATACTGACTGTCTTATCCTTTGTTCAGAAGCAACGTGCTTCCACTGATTCATTACCATGTATCCAGGTGTGTTTGTGTAATAGAGACGTCATACTCCTTCATCGAGTACCTTCAACTATTTTGTGCAGAACTAAAGGTAAAGCAGGGATGAGCTGCAATACACCTATTTTAAGTATCACATGAGGAAAGGTAAGCCAAATATTTGACTAAGTTAAAACATTCTGGAAAAGGGGTGCCTTGAACAGCAGACCATTCCATGTCTCCCCCTCCTACAACATAAAATTCTTCATTATGTATTTGTTTGTACAGGACTTAGATAAACATTTTATTTAAACAGATCCTTCAGTCTATAAAGATGGTTTATAGCTCCCAGTTTAAACAATTACAGTGCTGCACATTTGACTAATAGATTGACTTAGTATACCTTAACGATTCATAAACTTGCAGAGTGAACACCATCAAAGCAAAAGTGTCAGTGTTAGAACTAAACAACCGCAGAGGAGTAAGCATAAGCATGTAATTTTACTTCATAACATCCCAATGCATTCAGTAGTACTTTTCCTATAGATGTTCCAAAACAAGTCCTAATTCCTTCTCCTTTTTTAATCATTTAGTTCAAGACAAAAAATGCATTTATCTAAACTGAGTAGAGATTAATGTTTATAACAACATTTTGTCAAACAAATCCTGTTTTCAGATACATAAAATGTATTTATTACTCCAATTACCATACATTCACGCCACTAGTGAATTAAAGAAAACTCATGAGATTAGAAAACTAATTAACAAGTTTCTAATGACATGTTAATTCATGTCACTAGAAAACAAGCCATTTGTTTCTGATTTATACACCTTCTCCTCCCAACCTGTCAATGAATTCAGTCTCCTCCATCATTAACTTTTTCAGGGTCCGAAGCTTTAGGGCTGGGTGTTTATGTGGATGTCTCTACAATAGCAACATTGTTTATCTAAGGCAAAGGAAACTATACATGCAGTGCATATGTTATACTGCTACAAAAATAAACCAAAAGCTGATAGCTCCCCTATCTGTCTTCAAAAAAAAACCAGAAAGGAATACCCTTGCAGTGATTTCACAATACAGCCTGGCACCATATGTTTTTGTGTTGGGCCTTTTTTTTGTTGTTTTTGTTTTTCTTTCCTCTTGAAGAACTAGAGCAAACTCTATTATGCATGAATTCAGAAAGCACAAGTCAGCCAAAAGTCGCAGATCTCTCAGGATTGACATGTCCATCTGTCATTTCACAGCAGGAGAACAATAGCAGCTTTAATATAGACACAACAAGCTCACACAATCCTCACACAGCCAGACAGAAAATCTGCCTTAGCTGATAGCTAGCTGCCTTTGAAACTCCAGACAGATGTTTCTGTGTAACACCAGGATCAATTGCTGCTTTCTTTTTTCTGTATTTTTAAATTCCTCACTTGCTCATAGCAATACAGTCAGTTTACCGCTTGTAATCTCTACAGAGCTTTGAGAAAATCAGATCTCAGAAGCAACAGAACTCAAGACATAGAAGAATAGAGCATGCTATTCTTTAATAAGCAATTTTTCTTCTCTTGGGGCCTATTTCAGAAGTAGGTGATCCATAAAGCTTGACAAAGACTGTGCTTGTATTCACAATGATTTTCTAGAGCTATGCTCAGCAGCCTCCAATTATCTTCTCCATAAATATATTTAATAGACAGCACATTACATTGCTTCACTTCTACACTGAAAAAAAATCACTTTGATTTTTTTATTCATTTCATATCTGTAGAACTTGAAAACAAAAGTCCTAGACATAAAAGAATTACTTGTGAAACATTCTAATTTAATCTGTAAGTCACTTTGCAGAAGAATTGTCAAAGCATTGGTTGCAGTTCAAGGCAAAGAAATTGTCACTAATAACACTCAATCAATTCATATGTCAAAGAATAATCTCCCTAGGCCAACATGTGAAATTTTTGTATGCATTTGGGGCATTTTTCCTGATTAGTCTCATTGGGTTTTGATTACATCAACTTCGTAACACTGGCTCCTTCACAGTTCCCACATTTTTCAGAACTAAACAATTACTAAACAGATAGCGCTGGCATCCTGTGCTGGTATACTGTAAAGTTTGCCTCACTGAGAACATGCTTCTAAAAGAAGTTTGCTAGTAACTGAGAGCACACTGAAAATGTACACCTTGGAATACCTTCAGAAGGTAGTGTTGGGCTTTAAAACTAAATAAAACCCAAAATACACAAAAGAATCTTAAACATGGCATAACACTACAAGATGATGGCTAACATATTTCCCTGGGAAAACTTGCCAGTTTTTGTTCAAGAACACTATCATCTACATTTCCTCCTTTCAAGGACTAGAAAGACACTGAGAATGGTGGCGTTCCAGGACAGGAAAGAAAATAGCGAAGCTTGAGAAGGAGCAAAAATAAAATGCCCAGAAAACAAAGACAGAATGGAAATATAGAATCATAGAATCACCAGGTTGGAAGAGACCCATCAGATCACTGAGTCCAACCATTCCTATCAAACACTAAACCATGTCCCTCAGGACCTTGTCTACCCGTGCCTTGAACACCTCCAGGGAAGGTGAATCAACCACCTCCCTGGGCAGCCTTTTCCAATGCCCAATGACCCATTGGGCAGTAATTGACCCAGTAATATATGCATATATTACTGATAGAAAGTATGCTTTATACAACATTTGAATTTCAAGGTTTCATTTCAAAAATTTATCTGTGCCTCTCAAGTAATTCTGGAAATTTTCCAGGCACTGGCTGTAAAGTTCTCCTTAATAAAAACATTCCCCTTTTTGAAACTATAAAGCAAACTCATTTTCTTTTGACATCCCATAAAGATGTAGTTCAGTCCCACCTAACTAACAAAGGCAATTAATCATGCACTAACTCTTAGTCCTTTAAAGTTTTTCTTGGTAGGAACAGTATATAAAACTGGAACAAAGAATGTCTCAAATCCCAAGATAGAATACGTATGTCACAGCGGGGGGGGAAAAAAAGCCAAGGAAAACTCTTTCAGAGGGGCTTTGTTTTAGTTTGATTTTGGATGGCAGGGGTTGTTTGCTTTCTCATCTGTTTTGAGCTGGGAATAGCCTGAAGCCACAGATAGCAGAGATTGGGCAGGAGTAAGAGTGCAGCTGGAAAAGTCAAAAGGTAACAGTGAATCAAATTCTTCACCATTAAGCAATGGAAAAAGAGTTAAAACTCCCACAAAGGAAAATTAAATCTCAGCTATCTGCTTTCCACTTGTATCCAAATCTGTTAATGTGGTTGGTCATTTTCCTTGTATATCACTCCTTTTTGTGAAGCCATGCCATACACCCTGTATTTTCCAGAAAGAAATGCCTTCCTAAATAGCAGGTTGTTTTAAGCATATTTCAATTTATTTCTCCGTCTGCAAAACAAGCTGTGCTTTATAAAGTAACAAATTTAAACTCTAAAAGGACAATTTCCACTTCCTAGACAGATTAACTAAGTTGACTTAGTTGATGCAAACTTATCCTTTAAAGAAAATAAAGTTTCAGATAAACATTTAGTTCTTTTTTTTCCCTTACATCAAGTTCCACAGGTCCATTGGAATGGCCCCTGTGCTTTCAGGAAGCAGAGCAGAAAATAGTTTTCTACTGTGGAAATACAGCACGCAGTAAACAAGCATTGCCCCCCTGCTGCCAGGTCTTTCCCCCTCTGCTTTTGTCCTCCTGTGCAGCTTCAGAAATCAGATATACTGATAACATCTGCAGGATATAAGGACAAAAACTGAAAAAGAAAATGCAGAATTCTGAACTAGAACTTGACAGATTACTAGATCCTTACTCAAGGTATGCAACAACTGTTTGTTCAGGGCAGAAAGTTCCTAAAGGACTCCATATTGACAGTAAAATGAAGGAGGAATTGTTTTCAAATTAATACAAGAGAGTGAATGGCCATGACAGTTAGAAGGATAGTTTCATGACTTACAAACATTTCTTTTTTCCTAGGAAAGTTCTCAAATTCAAATATAATCTCCCAGTGGAGATGCAGTAGATCTCAAGACGTGGCAAGACATTTTATAACAGTGTTGGGAGAAATGAAATCACAATCTGTAAACTGTATGGCTGGATTAAAATTTGTACCTTAAGGAACCATTTAATGTTAGGATCCTTGCAAATAATACCTTTCTCGCATGTGCTAATGCTATTAGTATAATATCATTATACTTTTGCCCAAAACTCTCATAAAGAGAAATTAGGGTTATGCTTCACATGTTTAACATGGTATTTAACTGCTGGGCTTTACATAAACCAATACAACGCTTGTCAACATCTTTCTGGAGCCTTGCTCGTCAATGTACCACATCATCCAAACACTCCTCCTAAATCCATATGAACCCAGATGGAAATCTGCTATTCACCAGAAAAGTCCCTCTGCCAAGATGCATTTGCAAAGCCTCTGTGTTCTGTTAGACAAACCAAAAAGCAACAAGTTTCCCAGTCAAATATGCATAAAAACAGTGTCAGGGACACTCTTTCAGTCCTACCTTTTATTCCATTATGGGTGACCAACTGAAAGTATCAGTAAAAGTTTGAAGTCTTACCCAAATACAGCCTTAAAAAAAAGGAGCCAAACCCCACCACCACTTCGCACTCTGTCCTCCTCATACAGTGGCTGGCAGAACAGGACTATCATTAGCAGTTTCGGATGCAAAGAGTTATCACAAACTCACTGGCAGGACTCATGATGTGCTATGTACTTCCACCCCACTGCAAGAGCTGCTCTCCCTGCTGGCAACATCACAGAAGTGCCAGTCTATCTTTCTTGTAAACACAAGAAGTGTGTGGACAGTTTACAAAGCAATGAGAAACTGATTCCTCTGTATCAGGGTCAGGAACAACTGCAGCTTCCACAACAAATATCAACATACCTACCAGCACATACCTGCTGTTCATTTAGGTAGGAAGAGTGTGACACCTCAGTAAGAGGCAGGTAAGTGGAGCAGTCCCTCAAAATGCCATTAAATTGAATGGAATTGGGAAGATTCCTTCAAGCAGTAGTTGTTCTTTACCATCAGCAGATGCAGAAGTGGATGATCCCCAAAGCAGAAGACGACGGGGAAAAGCAGACACACATAGTGACTGGATTAAGTAGTTCAACAACCAAGTGTATCACCGCAAGACTGCAAATACTCTGACAAGTCTCAGGAGGAGCTAGACTTTGTTTCTGTGGTATCATTTACTCCTTGCTGCCAACAATTGCCTCTCCCATTAATGTTTTTCCAGAGCACAACCTTGTACCTGGAAAGGCTTATCTTAGCGTGGCAGTGCCATGTCTCCCAGCCACTCCTCAATCCAGACTAATACATACTGAGGCCACAGCACCACAGCTTTCCTTGTTGCATAAAGCACTACTTAATTTCCAGGAACAGACTGGCTTATTTTCCTCTTTCCAAAACTAACATTACTGCTACTGTAACCCTGAAAAAAGAGATACCCGGGGGAGAACCAAACGGTAACAACAGAAGTTGTGAAAACAAAATGGCTTCCTTCCATCTGGGAAACACAACTGCTAGGGAGGGTACAAGGGGAATGAGAATGCTTTGAAGAGGATTCTCCACGTTAAGTATTTATTTAGATGTGTCAGACACACAGTGCCCTGCTGTGCTTGTCCCCAGTTATCTGGAATCAGAAATAAGATGGGGAGCAGATTGCAAAGCTTTGATCTGAAGCAGAACAAGGCTGGTTTCATGGTATCAGTCATGTCATGGCCTTTACAAGCAGCCAAGGCTGAGATCTGTTCCTGAAACTCCCATACATCTTACAGACTCCTGCATCCACTGACCTCCTTTGATCAAAATGATGAGTAGCCCCTTTTGCACCCAAAAGGGAAGCATCTGGTAGAAGAAAGAAGACTACGTGTCACTCAAGGCTGTGGTTTCAGGAGCAGCCAAAACAGTTTGAATGTTTCGTGCTACTCAAACAAGAAAATAATAGAGGCCTTCCTCCATCTGCCCTCCCTCTCCACTGCCCCACATCTGGCTGCTCAGTCCCATCCCTTTCCTTCCCTGACACCACCAGCACATGACAGACCCTCCCGACATGACACTACACTGAAAAGTCTAGATACTTTTTCTCTTGAGTTAGTGCCCAAAGGGGAAGAGGAGGGTTGGCCAGGAACACAGCCAGGGTGTGCCCTCACTCAGTTCTGGGTGATCTGGACACTGGGCTGCTCTCTTCCGCTACTATTGGAAAATGTTGCTTCACTTATAGCATTTCAAAACATTTCTAATTTGCCCCATCTGTTATACTTTTCCTAGTATCATTTGACAGAAGTCAGGCCCACACACTACTTTTTTCTGATGACTACAGATGTCTCTGCTTTTTACTAAGACCGCAGTAGCGAACAATACTCAGGCTTGGTAGTTCCTCATGGTAAGGCTTCCAGCAGTCGTGACAGAAGATAAACAGAAATTCTTTGAGATTTGGGAGACCTACCTAAAAATGTTGTTAGCTTGCTTGTTTGTTTTAACTGACTGGAGGGTAAAACAGCTTAATATAAACAAAACTGTTTTCTTACTGACTAACACAAATACAGTTAAGTTTGTAGGTTTGCCACATATATTTCATTAAAATAAAACATCTGTAAATTAAGTAATGAGGGCATGTTAGCATTATGTGTCCTAAACATTTTAACATAGACATAGTCACAGTATTTTGTGTAGTAACCAACAAGTATGCACATAAAATTATCCCATTTCAGGGATAAACACACATTTCACAGTTTTGATAGAAAATACAATGCTTCCATCAGGTATTTATACCTCATGCCTGCCACTTAATCTTCATTTGCTTGAGAAAACTAAGTTTAAAGTATATGATAATAACTGCTAATTACCTTTTCTAGTATATTTAATGTTGCAACAAAACACAACCTTGCATCCTTCACTTCCACTAGGCAAGCATCTAGGATCTCCTAAAACACCAGATGTGTTTCATATAGCAGTTTGAAATTACAAACTTTAATGGTCTAAACTCATCCACTAGATAACAAATTACTTTATCTGCCTGTATCTGAATGCATATCTGATAATTCGAAGTACACCCCAAGTGACAAATTGTGATTTTTAAATCTACCCAGCACTTAAGAAAATCTGCCCATTTACCACCATAAACATCAGCAGAAGCTCTTCAATGGTTAATGACCAAAAAAGCAAACAAAAAAATTTATTTGCTTTATACCATCTGAATACTCCTATTTAACTGAGAGTGCCAAAATTATGTCAGAGTAAACTTTATACCCAAGCTTCACTACTGCAAAAATGGATACCCTGTGAAGCTACATTATCTCCTGATAAGAAACATCAAGAACTGGCCATTATGTAAAACAGACCTTTATCCTTGGTAAGTGATAACAAGGTAAACTGTAACAGTGGAGGAATCTCTTGTCTCAATCCTCAATCTAGATAAAGGAATCTTTTTTTCAGGTAAGACTTCATTTTCATCCTTCTTTGCAAGCAAGGGAACCAACAAGCTTAAGAGGGCAGAGGTTTTACAAAAAAACCCCACCTCCCAACAAAACCTTTTATAAGGAATTTCCAAGTTTTCAAGAACAGCACACAATTCTCACAAATTTACGACAAGCTGGTAATATAAAGATTTTGTAACAGATTAGATAGACACAAAGATTCTTGTAATTCTGGAAGTAAGAAAAACATATGAAGTGATACTGCATAGAAAACATGTCATACTAGGGAAACCAGTGTAAGTAAGCCAACAGCATTCAGCCCAGCACCACACGCGCCATAAGCAAACCACTGGCCACAACCCATCAAGGAGCAGCTCAATGGTGCTCTGTTGACTACATCACCCGCCTGCACTGGATCCTGTTTGAAATGGTGAGATGTTTTAATTCCCAGGTCAGAAGGCATTTTTCAATTATGTTCCTTGATATGATCAATATACCAAATAAAAGGGGAATAAAAAAGAACATTTTTTAAAAGTCTGTTTTGCATGTTTTTAGCAGAATCCTACTTCTTTGCTTGTATCCAGTCACATCAGGAATTACCTTCTCAGAAAAATGCTTCTTTTTTCTTGGACACAACCAGCCTCGTTACAAATGAAAAAAAAAAACAAACCCCAACAAAACCCACCCACTCTTTTTCCTGATCTGATGCCAAATTAACCTTACTCTTTTCTTTCTAGCTCTCCCCTCCATGTCAAACTTCTACTACAGGTGTTGCAGAGAAAATCAGTTGGGGCCATAGTTTTAATTAATTCTCATGTGGCCCGCATACTACTTACATACTAAAGATACTGAAGCTCAGTTCTCAGCAAACACAGGATAAACCCAAACCAGTCTCTAGGATATTCCACATTTTAAATCCACCCACAAAAGAGCTGATTTTAAATTAAATTAATGCGCTTCCAACACATATGTATTTCTATGTCTCTGCATCTGTCATTTGCATCTCTAGCAATCAAAGCTCCATGGACCTTTAATTAACTGCACCAATAACTTATAAGTACTTTACTTTCAATGTTTTGGAGGAAAGAGGAAAAAAACAAACCAAAAAACCCCCCACAAAACAACAACACTCTCTGGCAACAATATAAAATAAAAGTATATCCCATTGTAATTCAGAAAAAAGGCCTTTTAAACCTAAGAATTAAGTCTAACAAACATTAGCTTCTTCCAGCAAGTGTGGCTTATAAATGATCAAGCTCTAACAGTCTCCACTCTGTTCTGGAGGGCCAGATAAAATCTATTGCTTCTTAATTAGCAAAATATTTAACCACTCTGAAGAATCACTTAAAGACAAGTTAACCCCTTGATTCCACTGTTTAAACATTAACATTTTCAGTCTGCAGAAAAAGAATAAACCAGTTAGCCCTAAGAAACCTATCTGCCTCCCATTTTGTTTGATGTGGAAATATATACAACAGCCACAAGCAAGTGGCAACATTAACACAAGAATTAACTTTTGTAATGTTTACTTAATTATAACTAGGAATCTGATGGTCTGAATGCTATTTCTGACTCTTAACGATCAGAAAAACTAATTTAAACAAATTTTCTCAATCAAATTCTTCACAATCTTACCTAACAGGAAAAAAAAATCTCTGAAAAATCTACCTGGTGAAAGATTGGAAGTCAACTGCTGGATAAACCTCATTTTCTCAACTAGCAGAGAGAGCAGACTTTTCTTATACTTCTTCAAGAGAGGATTACAAATCTTTAGAAAACAAAACCTTTTTTTTTAAAAAAAAAGAATCCATTTGTGACAATCTTTTTGAAAAACTAACATACATTACCAGAGCTCCAAGGAAACACTCTTAAGCAAGTACCAAAAGAAAAAGGCATCTTGAGAATAGATTAATTTTACCTTTTTTCCTAGCACATTTAAGAAAACCAAATTACTTGACTTTGATCTATGATAAAAAGCAGTCAGGGATAGGGAGCAGTACATCTTCCACTGATTTTTACTGGCGCCATGGAAATAATCAAGCTCCTTCGAAATAATCAAGCCGTGAATATGAGGAATGTCTCACAGTGGTAAACAAAGGCTACACCACATCACATACGTCCAAAATATACTAGCAAATACCATGTAATTCCCTTTTTATGGTGATACTGTGCGTCAAACAGCTTGTAATTAGGTGTGTAAAGTTAACATCAAATTGCTTATGCTGGCACCTAAAATCAGAGCTGGGAGGAAGTTAGCTTCTGAAATACAAGTCTAATGAGACAATGAGGCAGCAGACAGCATGCCCACCTACCCCACGGCACTGACGGCTAAGCACACAGCTCATTGTTGGGCTGGAAATTTTCTTTCACCAGTGCCAAAATATGGGCACTCCTCTTATGTGGAACTGTATGTACCAGAAGCCCAACACCTGCTTTCATCACCAGTTAGAGAAAACAATCCAAAATTCTGATTAAATCATGAGATGGGTGTGATTCTTTACACTCCACAGACTCTTTGGACATTTTATATTGTTCATATATTTAAGAAATCATCTAAGTCCAATCATGCTCCTAAGCAAAGGGACCAGGAACTGTAACACCCCACTTCCCACTGCACACACCAGCTAAAAAGACACAGAGAACCAGGTTCCTTCAACCATTTTCTCCTTCCTCCTGGCTCTCTTTTTCTTAACATGAGTGTGTCAGATTCAATATGGGAGTAAATCCTCCAACTCCTCTCCCTCAGACAATTCTGTATCTTGGTGGTGAGGACACACAGCTTGGAGGCAGTGACCACTCATAGGTCACCCAGACTGCAGAGAGATCTGAATACAGGTCATCCAGTTTTAGTGCAAGAACTCAAACTAGCAGGCAAAGGAAGGTGGCAGTATTATCTCTTAAACCTACACACTGTGAGACTATGGAGCAGGGTATGTGTTCTATAACCTACACGTCCTTGGGAGATGATCCCATTTTGGTAGAGATGACAACCACACATGCCAGCTAAGTACCTGTGCACAAAGTTCGGCAGGCGATGAGCAACCCTTTTCACAGGCCAATACTGTAAGTCTCACCATTCCCTTGGGGATCTCTGGTTCTTGCTACTTTCTCAACAAACATTGCAGGCTCTAAGCTCAGGTAATGTGAATCAGGTGCTGAATTTTTCAGCTCTACATGGGGCTGGTACACAGACCTCCTTTGAAATTGTACCCAGCACTTTTATGACTTAATATACTGGCATATCAATTTCTGGCAAAATTTTAAAGCAAGCCATTCTGAAAACAAACTCATGGAAGAAAAATGAGTCAAGGGAGAGAAAGGTTCCTTTTACATGTATGACTCATTGTAATTATCATCCTGAAGGCAGCTCAGTTAATTGAAAGAAACCTCTGACTACTCACTCCTTTTCTTATTAGGTGAAAGTCATTGCATGCTCAGACTGGGAAATCATAACATGAAAAACAGACCTTGTTTGATGATTATAGAGTAAAAATACAAAATGCAGTAAAAATGCTATTTTCAAACCCTATCCACTACATTCAAGTCTTCAAGGATGTATCATTTCATACAATAGAAGTATCAAAAAAAGCACTCAAACTTACGAGAGGGGAAAAATTCTAGGCCACAGGTTGCTGCCAAGATAAGCTCTAGTGAGGTTCATCGGGCCAGCTGAACGTGGCAATACCGCACCAAAATGTAGATGACTGCATTGCAGGAAGGACTATGCTGAACACGCTCACCAGGGTAGAAAATGCAGCCAGAGATGCCACGGTTATCCCAGCTGGTATGAAAGAAGTACTACAGCTCAGCCAATTTAAATCACTGCTAACTTTCTTTTTTTTCAGGCAGGATTTTTTCTAGAGTCCTCAAAGTGCAACACCTTAAAGGACTTCAATGTTCATAAGTACTATATGGCACACAGTTTAGCCCAGAATCTGACATAAAAACCATGGTTTTGTCTGACAGATTCTGTAAAAATAGACATAGCTAGAAATATAGCTAATTTTATGACCACCAAATGAAATAATTCATACTTTATAGAGCTAGAAAGGAAGGACTGCAATGTAACGCAAGCCATACGACATCCCTGAAATAATTCAGTGTTGAATTCCAGTTTATTTTTCATGAGGAAATAAGTATAATCTAGATTCTAGAATTGCCAATAACTTTCTTACTGACACCCTAAACCAAATAAATACATTACAGGGCAAAGTTCCCAGTCCACTATAGATTTCTCTGGCTCTTCTCTGGTGACAGTCAACATCAGCCATGATTCATGGATATTAGCAGAGTATTCCAGTAGCAGTTGTACCAGTGCCAAATACATAGTATAACCTCAACTCCAAGGCAGACCATCTCACTTTTAACACCCAGGAAACACAACAGTCCTTTCTAGGCTTACTGCTATGTTCAGAGGTCATGTTGAGCTGATTATCTGCTGCAACTCTCTATTCAGAGCTGCCACACTTCACACCGGACAAGCCCAGGAGAGTTATTCATGTTTCCTATCAGGATGACTTTGACTTCAGAATTGCCATTAGCCACACTTGGCTTACCAACATATTAACATTACTGTCTCTTTGTTGTTTGCCATCACATTAATTGTAGTATGTCATTGGTGGGGAAAAGAATGTTTTTTCCATCACTTGCGGTTTTTTACATTTGCATGGAATACTCAAACAAGAACTAACTCAGAAATATCCTAATGCCTCCATTGTCCAGGAAATCAGGCTGCCTGACTACAGGGGTCATTTCAGACCTTGTAAGCTCCTATTTTGTGACTCTTCAGAGGCTGGCAGGGGTAATGTGATTTTTGGTTTACATTACCAATAAAAAGAGCAATGAAGAGCCAGCAGTTTATCTCCAAACCCAGCTTCACGATGACAACTCCATGTTTACAGTGATACTAGGCACCTGTCATTTAGCCAATACAAAGTAGATGCTTTGATTTTGCCTTGTTCTACTTCATGAACAAATATGGGTGTTGAAAGGTTAAATAGTTGACATAAGCCATCGTTATCCATCAACTGAACTTCTCACTTCATGTAAAAATATTATCAAGTTACTTTTATCAGATAAATTTTCCTCAGACCCATACCAGTTAGTATTAGTTTTATACACTTCTTCCAGCTCCTAATAATCTAATTCCATGGTAACTGGCACAATGTCCTACCCTGGCTTCTCCAGATCTCTATCCAGCCCACACAGTACCTTTTCCCTGGAGGATGCAGAATGCAGTTTTCAGGCAGCACCTACTGCTTAAGAAGCAAAATACTGCTGCCTACCACAATGTGAAGCAGAGCATCAGGTTGAAGCTGCTGGCGATGGGACCAAGTGACCATTTTGTGTGTACCACTGCCCACTGTCAATCTGTTCTTACTTTCTTTATACAGCAACAGCACTCTGACTGTTCCAAGCTGACAGCACAATCCACCTAGCCAGCTGACTTCCTAACTTTTCCTTCCCTGCATCCATAACAAAACCCAGATACAGCTCACAAGTCTACACTATACAGCATTAAGTCATCATGTGTAATCTAATAAACTAGAGACAAAACACTTATGTCATACTCTAGTCTCTGAAACTCCTCCAGAATTGAAGGGAAAAAAACCCCATAAAATTAACTGGAGGGAGATATGATGAGGATGGGGATGTATAATAAATAGCATTAACAGAGAAAAGAACTCACTGCTCAGTTTTTCCAAATATTCTGCATGCACTTTCTTTGGCCTTGGTGATTTTAAAGGATGCTGTTTACTGGCTGGTGTTACTAGGCTGGAATCCGTTTTGTTATAAACCTGTGAAAACTGCTCCAGTGTCTCTTCCAAATACTGAACACCACTAGCTAATAAAAACCTTACTGGTTTTACACTCTCATTTATGGTTACACCATTCCTTCTTGAGTAATGCCTCAATAATAATGTTGCAGTTTGATCTGCTCTTCATAGAATAAATTCAGCAGCCCTGAGCAATGTGATCAGTACAATCACACTCGTGGTGCAGAGTCTTGGTTTCTTTTAAGTAAGATTTGTAGCTGGCTTCTCTTCTTTGTCCAAAGACTCAAGTCACCTGTGAGGTGAAAAAGGACAAGACTTAAGTTCTGAGAATATTTATTATTATCCCATGCTAAAAATGAAAATATAAATCATTAGTGTGAAAACCAAAACATTATTTTTGTATATTTGGAACCTAATACAGATTATAGGGTGTGTCCTAGAAATTAGCAGAGATCTAGTGTTTAATCAATAGCACTGGGAAGCATTCTGAGTTGCATGTAGTGGTTGTCAAAGAGCTACTCTGAGAATCTCTTAAAACTAGAAATCCACGTAATCACATAATAGCTGCATTCAACAGCTGGAGACTGCCAAGGGGGTAGTCTGTCTTTGAACACTTTGAAGAAAAAGTAATTTTGTTTCATTTTAGGCCAACAGATTTGAGTAAACTTAACATACAAATAGAAAGCTAAAGGCTGTCTATAACTGTTTCTAGTTATTAAAACTTCCAGTAGCAGTTCCTATTACAATTGATGCTGCAATATTCCCATAGTTAATAAGAAGAGTTCTATAAAGGAAGACTACATCTCTTAAATGCTCGTACGATTCTGAAACAACTGTAAAAAGACCCCATACTCTCAACATGAACTCAGTATTTACATAATGGCCTTAAAAAGAGAAGCTCCAGACAATATTAATTAGTAATCACTTCAGAGAGAAAAAGAAGCTCACAAAATGCTCACAACATTATTTAACATACTCTGGTTCCTGGTTTTGTTGTGTTTTTTTAAGCTCCCAAATGGCAGCTGTGTCCTGTGACTCCAACAACTATAGTTCTCCCACAAGCACCTGAAAGGTTATCATAGACAGTTCATGGTGTAACTATTACCTAGTCTTACTGTATTTTAGGAATTGGAATTTGTATCTTCAATGCTGTAATAACTAACTAACCAAATACATAAATAAACAGAATTATGTTTCTGTTAGTGATAGAAAATTTATTTTCCAATCCAATTTCACAGAGGAAAATTACTATTCACAAAGTACTCAGAAAACCTGACCTCAGCTAGGGCAGTACAATCAACTCCAGCTTCTTCTGAGCAAAATCAAACACTTCCCAAGCTGTATTTATCTTGAAAGGCATGACAACTCTCGGAAAATTATTTAAAGCAACAGACAAAAGATGAGTGTTAGCTTTCCCCTTGGCCATTCTGAGATTAAAAGCTTATACAACAGATTCAACATGACTCTCAGCTTCAGCATGGAAGTGGTCATTAAATGTTTGGAGGGTTTAAGGCCTTGTTCACTTGGTACCACATGACCACCGTCCTCTAGTGGATCCCCTCTCCAAACTTGCTGACATGCAGTCCAGAACTGCCCTCTAAGAGTCAGCCCAACAACGAAAGTAAAGGTAGCAAAATTGTGATGTATCCACAAGAAGTGGTATTGATGTAAGGATGACAATTTCTGGCTCACTGATCACATTCCTAAAGGTAATTTTGTGTTTCAGCATGGAAAAGGAATAAAATTTCAAGAGTTCTCCATCAGGTAGAAGAGACTAATGAAATCTAGATGTGAAAACCTAACCAAAATTGCCACAAAATGGCACCATGCACTCAAAGTATATGAATGTACACCACATATATAAAGAGCGCAAGAGAAATATATTAGTGTACACAGCACATAGGTCAGTGTATGCTTCCTTGATAACAGTAATAGATCTTTCACATAACATCTACCTCCTTTCATTACTATCTGCATTATTATCTCCTTTCATTATTATAATTTCTTTCTCAAATGCTCAACATAAGCTTTACCAATTGACAGTAGGCTCTAAGGAAGTGGCAGGGAAGGAGATAAAATAAGACAAGGTACTAAAGTAAACATCCACTCCTTCGAAGAAAGCATGTTAATGTCAGCTGAAAGAAGAGAGGTTCCCTTTAACAGGGAAGTTTTCAATACAAAAATCAACACTTGACATTTTACCTAGAAACTAACACCAATGAGCCAAGATGGCTCAAGTATCTGCTGCACTGTTTCTGTCAAACCAAAGGGAGCTCCAGTTTCAAGTCTAATTTTGCATTTTCAACTATTGATAGGAGAAAATGGAAGGTAGTACTGGAGTCCGCTTTAGAAAAAAAAACAAATCAAGTTTTACAAATTTACCAAAAATGTCTTATATAATTATGTTAAAAATAATCTGTAGCTATAAATGAAAGACCAGCTGATACAATGCATCACACAACAATATCTTTCTGTTATATTTCAAAATACTGAGGTTTCTTAGAAGCACTTTTCCAGTAGCAGCCATGCCAGAATACAGCTGTCTAAAATGGTGAGGTATGCAAGTGCCTCACAACTTCAAAATTTGCATTTACCATAGATAATTAACTTAAAAAACCATACTTCCTGGCAACATGCCATACCCCACCTCTTCAGGAAACAACAGAATATGTGACTCAGATGCAGCTGGTCCCTGAGTTATCTGGAAAGTACATTGTGAGCAGTACTTATTAATTCATAAAAGGGGATATAGTTGCAAGAAACTGTAAAGGGAATCAAAGTAGCTCACCTATTCCTCCTGTTTATAACCTGCATTAAGATTTCCCTGTTTTCTAAAGCAGAGGTCATATCTCCCCGTTTTGTTTGACTTCATTCATAGAATCAAAGAATCACCAGGTTGGAAAAGACCCATCAGATCATCGAGTCCAACCATTCCTATCAAATACTAAACCATGCCCCTCAGCATCTCATCCACCCATCCCTTCATTGTCTGTTGGTTACGTTTAAAAGCTTCTAATGAAAGGTTTTATAAACCACCTCTTCACATCATTGCACATGAAAGACTGGGGGCTCTTCCACCAGCTGTTACCATCCCTATCTAAAATATGAAAGTCCTCAGTATTTATCCATGTTTTTAAGATAACAGTGACTTCAAATGAGCTTGCTTTAATAAAAAAGAATTGCATGGCTATGCCTGCTGAATGTTCAATGAAACGCAACAGTTACTGCAAGACATGCAGCTTCTCTTGTGGTAAGCAACTATATGTATATATCTTCATACAATCAAAATATATAAGTCCCAGTTAACCTAAGAGGTACAGTGTCCTCTGTTCGCATGGCCACACAACCACAGTGGACAAGAACTCAGACCTGCTGCCTGGTGAGACTGTGGACTCATTTTGGGTGAGACAGAGGCAGGACACAGTTTGCAATTCATCCAGCTCAATGCCCTCTCTCTGCTTGAGACTGATGGGCTTCAAGAAAGAGAGGAGTTAAGAATGACAGGTGCAACCACATTAATAAAGAAAACAAAAAGAAAATCATAAAAGGGAAGAAATGGAAAAAAATCTGGTTTAAAGGCACAACATGGAAAAAAATTTCCAGAGATAGACAGTAGAAGAGTTAACAACAAACCTACATATGTAAGTATTGCGGTGATCCTCCAGGTTCTGTATATTAAGGTCAAAATCCAATTTCCATTACAACTTCTGACTGAAGTTCGAGAACTAGTGAACATTAGCACTAATGAAGCTAAAGTTCATTTTAAAAACAAAACAAAAACCCACCCACAAACTGTTCTTAGAAACTGAAGACATGGAACAGACAGTCTGCTCAGTTCAGGTCAATGAAAGACTGACCCTTACAGCATTGCTTTCTTAATGAAGCATCCTATTTAATTTTATCATATCTGACTAACACCATTTTTGGTATTTCATGGGAAACAGTTCCAGAGAAAATTATTTCAATACACAAACTAAGACTGACACACAGGCCACATTCTCTTCATTTCATCTTATTATCACCTTGTTTCTTTGACCTAATTTCACCACTATTTAACAAAGCCATTAAAAATAGTTTTGTTTTCCTCATAAACCATCTCACCAACCCTTTGATTCTTTTGACAACTTCTTCTTAATTTATTTGATTCTATCAACATCTTTTCATAAGAGGTACCTTAAGCTGCCTGCAATTTGAACAAATGTAAACATACCACACAACAGAGAGGTGTGCTATAAAACAGGCAAGAAACATTTTCTTCATTCCAACCTTTCTTGGTCTAGGCAACATTTTGCAGGCAATTGGAACTGACCTCTTTTTCATTACTATGTCAAATCTGCATACTATGTATTTCCCATTTCTTTAAATACTAGTAGGCTTTAGGTTGCTCAGATCCAGTTGCTTTTTAGTTCTAAGTGCATAGTTGCATAGTATTCAATAACATTTTTCAAGATAAAACTCAGTATAGTGTTTATCCTGCTAATATTTAATTTGGGAGGCTTGATGCCGAAAGAGGGATTATAGGATGAAGTCTATTTCTGCCTGTATTTTCTTAACAGAGTTCTGTCCTGAGAAATTATGTTAGTTCTCTGACTTCTAAAAAATTATTTATAAAGTCATGTTAATTATGGTCAAATAACACTTTTTTCACATGTTTTCAAACAAAATTAGGAATCTGTGTGTACATCAGACTCAAAAGTCAACATTTCAGAAGTTAACTACGTAACAAGCAATCACATTATTATAAATATTAAATATCAAAAAAACCTGAAACACAGTCATTTGCTTTTAGAATACTTTCCAGACAGTGCATGCGTTCCTTAATTTAAGTGTTTACATATTTAAATAGCTACCTACCATGTGCTGGAGCAAAATTAATGTGTAGGTGATAAACCTTCCAGCTGAGTAAAAACATTAGTAAACGGACAAATAAGTGACAGGGAGCCAAGATAACTTCCCTCTAAATGCAGAAACTCATTTAAACATAGGAAAAAAAAAACCCAGAACCATTAGGGAAACTGGTTTATCTTCTGTTTCTGAAAGGATATAATAAACAACAGATGCAACTACAGTGTGGACCACGTCCAGGAAATCTGTGAGGTCTCTTGGACCACACACTCCCTCCAGAAAGTCACATATAGTAATGATGAACTAACCCACCCAGGGCAATACTCAGATCACTTACATATGGCTAGAAAAGCAGAGACATTCACCAAATGGTCATCAGCACCTCAAGAACTATTACCACAGCCAGACTGACTAGCCCAGTGGTGTGTGAGGATGCAGGAATAGTTACAAGCCTACACACTGGTTTGCAACACCAAATGATTCCAACCCAACAGTCTCCCATTGACCATTTAATTAATTTTTTTAAACTTCAAGGTGTAAAAGCTTTCAGAACTGCAGAGCTCTCTAATCCACAGTCAGCAACAACAGAAACAGGGAACAGATAATCTTGTGCCAGCCTACAAGTTACAAACATCCAAATGTCCATGCAAAAGGAAAGGGAAAACCAACTACTTCCTGATCATGTTAAATTACAGGAGAAGGAATATGAAATTTTTCATTCAACCAACTACTTACTGATCATGTTAAATTACAGGAGAAGGAATATGAAATTTTTCATTCTCTTCTAGCTGGCTGACAGGTTAAGTATGTCTGCCAAATGTATCCTGTCTTCAAAACAAAACAGATTAAATAAGAGCCATTCAAAAGCTTGGCTTTCCCCAGAGCCATAATCCAGGCACAAGGACCAACAACTGAATCATTTATTGCACTGTGAGAGCATGCAAACTTCATAGAAAAAAAAGGAAAAACAGAAAAAGAAAAAAAAAATCAAGCTTCTGCTGCATATTCAGGTCCAGGCTGACTATAGCCATATATAGTAATTTTCCCCTTTGAATATTTATCTCAATCAAATGAAGACTCATACACACACAAAACCTAAAAAAAGCATGCATGGAAAAATTAAGATTCAAAGCTTAAAACACTGATCAGCCTCTACTCACTAAGGACAACACTGAGAAGCAATTTTCATTCCTTTCTTGGTACATAAATAAAGACTATTACTACATTACTCAAACAATAATGGAGTAACAGCAACACACATTTTAAATAAAAGAAACACTTAATTTGAACTACTTAAATCCAGAGATACCTGGACATATAACTCATGCAAGGTAAAATAATTTAGAGTTATATGTAAAACCAGAACAGTTGTGTACAGCAAAGACATTTTAGGAAGTTGGTAGTTATGAACATCAGAGAGAATGGGTAGGTGGACATATTTATTATTTTTTAAACAGGACATTAGTTCCTCTGCAAGAAAAGCAGACAATTTCTATCATCTGGTAATGAGATAAACACAGATTAAGAGGTAAGCTGTTTGCTTCTCAGAAGCAAAATTGAGATGCCTGTTGGGATCCAAAGACAACAGACCACTCCTTGCTCTAAGCAAGGAAGCTCACTGAAAGCTGTTGAGGAGAAAGGAAAGATCTGCAGGTTTTTCCAGGAGTCCAGATTTTGGAGTCCATCTGTTGAGCCCTCGCATCCACCATTGCATCACCACTTAGACCTTCTGCCCATTCCTTTCTTTACAGGAACAATGCCCTGCATGTAGAAATGGCAGGAAGACATGCCATGGGAAGTTTAGATTGAATATTAGGAAAAGGTTCTTCACCCAGCAGGTGGTGGAGCACTAGAACAGATTCCCCAGGAAAGCAGTCATGGCACCAAGCCTGACAATATTCAAAAGGCATTTGGACAACATCCTCAGACACATGGTATGAATACCAGAGTTGTCTTGTTCAGGGATAGATATTGGAGTAGATGATTCTTGTGAGCCCCTTCCAACTCAGATTATTCTATGATTTCTTGCTATAATTTCTCTTCAAGAAGTCTACAAACAAGGAACCAGTGCTTATTTGTTATTATTTCACATAATGTTTCTAGTTATTCTTATCAATTACAGTTTATTTAGAAAAAAAAAACAAAACACTTGATCGTACGTTCTTCCTCTCTGAATTAGGAAATATATAATGATATTTTGAGCTTCTGAGGCATTGCAGGAGACCATGCGAAACTAACATTAAAATCCAAACACTTCTTTCTAAAAAAGAAACGGGAAATAAACTTTATGCTTTTGAGAACTTGACGGAGGAGGGGCTCATAATAGTCTAAGTCAGCCCACCAAAAAAAAAAAAATTATGTCTAGTTTTATTCCCTCCTAGACTGGAAAATGTTTTGCCATACCACTCAATGGGACTGTAATTGCCCGTTCTTCATCTATTAGACCAACATATTCCCAAAATAGGCTGNATTCCTTTCTTTACAGGAACAATGCCCTGCATGTAGAAATGGCAGGAAGACATGCCATGGGAAGTTTAGATTGAATATTAGGAAAAGGTTCTTCACCCAGCAGGTGGTGGAGCACTAGAACAGATTCCCCAGGAAAGCAGTCATGGCACCAAGCCTGACAATATTCAAAAGGCATTTGGACAACATCCTCAGACACATGGTATGAATACCAGAGTTGTCTTGTTCAGGGATAGATATTGGAGTAGATGATTCTTGTGAGCCCCTTCCAACTCAGATTATTCTATGATTTCTTGCTATAATTTCTCTTCAAGAAGTCTACAAACAAGGAACCAGTGCTTATTTGTTATTATTTCACATAATGTTTCTAGTTATTCTTATCAATTACAGTTTATTTAGAAAAAAAAAACAAAACACTTGATCGTACGTTCTTCCTCTCTGAATTAGGAAATATATAATGATATTTTGAGCTTCTGAGGCATTGCAGGAGACCATGCGAAACTAACATTAAAATCCAAACACTTCTTTCTAAAAAAGAAACGGGAAATAAACTTTATGCTTTTGAGAACTTGACGGAGGAGGGGCTCATAATAGTCTAAGTCAGCCCACCAAAAAAAAAAAAATTATGTCTAGTTTTATTCCCTCCTAGACTGGAAAATGTTTTGCCATACCACTCAATGGGACTGTAATTGCCCGTTCTTCATCTATTAGACCAACATATTCCCAAAATAGGCTGCAATGTCCGAGAATTTTACAGATCATGTGGAGTCTTAATATAAGCGTTTGCAAAGATGGCTACGGATCTATTGCTCCTTCAGCTGATGAATGATGCCTCAGCCCAGACAGATAGACGCAGGTCTGATGCACTGGATTTTGATTAACCACTGCTTATAAATGACCTTTCACATTATCAGACACCACAAAAACCACAAGTAAGAAACAACAGCATTGATTATGATCAGTGTCTGTTTTTGTTTGGTGTTTCCAGTACAGGAACGCACACTGGAAAGAGACACATTTATTTTACAGTTTATCCAGCTTGTTTGATGCAAATCTGAACTCTTCATCCTCACTGGAAAAAAAAAAGTACTCAAAAACCCAATATATTCTACTCACAAGAGTGAGCATGAATCAAAGTGAAAACATAAACATCAGTGCCTGCAAATGCAGACTGGCCCTTGGCAAAGAACTCCATAGCCATATATAAGAATTCAGAATGAAAAACTTCAAATGGAAGATTTGTCAATTGGTTGTTGCATTATTGTTTATGATGTTAGAACATCTTGTGCATTTGAGAGAATTTCTGTCATCTTTAGGAATGGTACAATATAGAAAGAAAAATAAAATACTGCCTGACAACTTTAACAAACATATTACTATTACTATTATTATTACTCCTACTAATATGCTCTAAGTTTCATCAGTATAATTGCAGGAGGAAAGCATAGTAGTAAAGATTTAATTTAATTAATGATCTCCTTTCCATAAGCTAATCTCCATAAAAAGCATTTAACAGGTTTTTTTTTCTACAGTCTGGTTACATAAAATCTTAGTATATATAATAGTGATTCTCCTGTGTCTGAAGTCAATGATCAATTGATTCACCACTAGACATAAGGCCATTTTCCCTTTCTTTTTTTTTAGTATAATTTAATAGCAAAAGGTTAAATTGGAGAAAAGAAAAACATTAAAAAGCAATTCTCTGAACTGTTTCACAGATTGTATCTGAAATATAAGCCCCTCAGATAGATGCATTCTCTGATTCTCTGACCAAGAACCTTGCACAATTCTTCAGCTAAAAAGCAAACTGTTAGATATCTAAATAGCAGGTTTACCTTACCTGGCATACTTCTCAGTATAATCAGCTATTGACATGGACAAACCTTCCCCTGTACATACAGCAGAGGTGTTTTAGTCCAACAGAAGAGCTGGACAACTTTCCTGTCTCAACAGAAAACTTATTTTCCTTTATCAGTTCTGAAAAACCCAGCTGTGATGCTGTTGACTATGCCTAATAGCATTTGGCACAGCTTTAATAGATCATCAGAGAAGAGAATTGTATGTTATATGCAAAGACATCATCTATTCAAATATTTGCAGGTACGAGATGATATTTGAATATGAGAATTCTTCTGGGTTTTCCTAGAATTTATTCTTAAAGTAGTCACAAAACAACTCTGCTGTAGTAACATTAATTAATGTTTACTCATTAATGTGCAGAGATCAAAGTAGCTACTGTATTTAAACATCCCAACAATAACAAAACAGCACCCTCAGTTATTGACAACAAACATCAATAGTCTCACCTACACAAACTCAGATGTTGCCTTTATTTCTCCACCTTCATAGCTGTACACTTCAATGAAGCCCACTTCAGCTGTACAGTTTCAACATGATCAGTCTACTTCAGCAGCAGAACACACTGCAATTGTTCACATAGGAACTTCCCAATTTCTGCATAATCCTTGCCTCTTTAATCCAGCCTCCACTGCAGCAGCACAGGGTGACCTGGGAGCTCAACTGCTAATACAGAGTGGTCCAATACCTGGCACAAAAAAGCCCACTATGGCAGTATAATCACTGCACAGGCTTTCTACCACCAAGCAATGTTACTTTCTCCCATGCCTCAGACCACAAAGAAGAGGAGGATTTTTTTTTTTATTTGGTATTACAAGAATAGAGGAAACATTTAGGTGGCAAGACATGAAGAAACCTGCAGATACAGTCTGGAGTGAAAGGCACTGTTAACTGAACCCTCACAGTCACTTTGGAAAGTTCAGTGAAAGCATGTTAAATATATTTATACATGACAAAAAAATAAAGAATGCATGTGCAACACATGGCTCTGTCTTCATTAATGCCAGATTGCCAACCAGTACATTACCATCTGGTATGATCACTAGGCAATACAAATTCACCCCCAAGCAGGTGCAGACACAAACATGTTTCTGTAAAGTTTGGCATAGTGCAAGTTGCTGCACTCATGCCAACTGCACTCCAGCTGAAGAAGGATGGACAATAGCAAGTTTACAGAAGACACTAAGCTGGGTGGAAGTGTAGATCTGCTGGAGGGTAGGGAGGCTGCAAAGGGATCTAAACAGGCTGGACCGCTGGGCAGAGTCCAATGGCATGAGGTTTAACATGGCCAAATGCCGGGTCCTGCACTTGGGGCACAACAACCCTATGCAGAGCTACAGACTAGGAGAAGTCTGCCTAGAAAGCTGCCAGGAGGAGTGGGACCTAGGAGTGTCAGTTGACAGCTGGCTGAACATGAGCCCGCAGTGTGCCCAGGTGGCCAAGAAGGCCAATGGCATCTTAGCTTGTATCAGAAATGGTGTGACCAGCAGGTCCAGGGAGGTTATTCTCCCTCTGTACTCTGCACTGGTTNGAGGAGGGTGGTGGTCTCTTCTCCCTAGTGACAGGGGACAGGACAAGAGGGAATGGCCTCAAGCTCTGTCAGTGGAGATTTAGGCTAGACGTTAGGAGAAAGTTTTTCACAGAAAGGGTCATTTGTCACTGGCAGAGGCTGCCCAGGGAGGTGGTTGATTCACCTTCCCTGGAGGTGTTTAAGGCACGAGTGTATGAGGTCCTGAGGGACATGGTTTAGTGTTTGATAGGAATGGTTGGATTCAATGATACAATGGGTCTCTTCCAGCTTGGTGATTCTATGATTCTATGAATATCTAGTCTGGCATTGTCAAGAGCTGTAGAGAGATGAACAATATCTGACAGAGCAGAAATCCTACTACTACAAAGTTAATATCAAAATTTGGACTGACAAGGTATGTTTATGTGAGGTGTTTGCATCATATGTGTGTGCATTTTTTATCTGCTCTGGGGTGCCCTAAAGACACACCCCCCCCCCCCCTCTACACTGCTCTGCCTGAATCGGGGATCTAAATGCTTTCAGACTTTTATCTAACTCTGTAGGGAATCTCACATGTTTTGTGCCCATGACAGCAGTTAAAATGTATCTGTATAGAAGGGAGAAGGGCAGAGAAACAAAAAACTTACATATTAAATACGATTTCACAGATGCGTAGGAGAAAATAAATCAGAAAAAACAAGTTAGGATTACAGACATAGCTGCTTAGATTCCCTGAACGAGACAATATATATTATCTCATCTGGCAGCTTAGCATGACTGAAATGAAACATAATTTGCAGTTGGTGCCAACTGGCAGGAGACAGACAAATGTTCATGGTAATTTTTGTGTTTTGTTAAAAATGTACTTCTGTCTTAAATTATAAGAAAAATGAATAAGTGGCTCTCAGTCTACAAAGCACAAGATTCACAGATACTACCCTGAGCTGCTATCTCACACAAAAATGTATCTTGAGTTTTTAGAATTTAGAAGGACAAATCCAAAATTATGCCAGGTCAGATCTTCTATGTAGTAGTCCTATTTCCAAGAGCAGACAAAAGTAGATGTCTGGGGAAGAGGATAAGAATAGTGTAAGCATGTAGTCATACTTTCCCCAAATACTCTCCAGTCTCCAATAATTTGCATCTCAGGGACTTCCAAAGCCAGAGGTCATGCTTATGCATTTAATAATCCCCTACTGACTTGATCTTCCATTCATTTTGCCCAGTCTCCCTTTGAAGTAGTATAAATTTTTAGTATCTACCACATCTTGTGAAGTTGCACAACTTAACAATGTGTGTCTGAAACAAAAGTCCTCTTTTTAATGTTGGGAATCAAACACCTGCTAGTTTCATTTCCATGCTCATTAATTCTTACACTGGGAGAGACAATGAACAAATGATGCCTATCATTTTCACCATACTGTTAATGTTTTTCTAAAACCAGCATTGCATCCCCAACTGTTTCTTCTCCTTGCCAACTTAATTATTCTTTGGATGGAAGGTGACACACACCTATGATTGTCCTTGCAGCACTTCTTGGGGTCTTTTCCAGCTCTCCTGGACCCTATGCTTGTCCAGAAATGCACATAGCATTCAAAATGAGAGTACATCATCCACACAAATGGTGAATTTGTGCTCGATTCCTTTAAAGCCCCAGATTTCTAACAACAGTTTGCTTTTTGACTGTGACATGCTTACAGAACCATTTTAAACCTAGGACCTTTCTTATATCCAAATCAGCTCACAGGCCATCAACAAAACAAGCACAGGTAGTTCTGCTGCCCTTGCCCTGTGCTATTTCATCAGTTTTAATTCAGCACTGAGTTGTGTATGCTGTTTTATTGCCTAGTTACTTGGCCTTATGAAGTACTTCTGTAGGTGTTTACCACCCTGAATAGTAAAGCAGCACATGGAAACTCTATAATCCTTTCTTCTGAATCATGTATTAACAAAAGCACAGCGGAGGTACTACAACAGATCCATCTGCATCTCCACTGGTAACTTCCTTCCATTGTGACAACAAACTGTTTTCATCTACTGTCATCTTTCTGTTTTCTTATCCATGTAAGAAGATTTACTTCTCCCCCCACAGCAGCTTGACTTCAAGAGCCTTTCTGAAATCTTAGAAACTGTAAAAATAAAACTTGATCTCTATCACCTATATTATATCACATTCATGAGGCATTATTTCCCCTTTAAAAAGATACCATGTTATCTCTTTCCCATTACTTCATATTTATGCAAGTGTCCACTCTGTGTATTTCTTGGTACACCTGCATATTACAGACGGCCAACATGCTGTTCTGCAGTTCCCCAATCTTCCCTGGAATCCCACTAAACCTGTCATGCATTTACCATTTTCATCCATTAACAGCACATTTAGCAGTTATGTAATTTCTTAGCAAAACTAAATGTAGCAATTTCTTCTTGTTCACTTTTGTCAATTCTCCTCTCCCCTGCTAACATTTCAATTTGAGATTGACCCTCTAATAAGTATCCCATAAAAAAGAACCCATGTGCAGAAACCTCCATCAATTTCTTCCATCATGAACAGAAAAGAAAATATGCACTGAGTTTTTCTACTGTGCTGCTACATTCCCTGAAATTTTTTTTCTCCAATAATACGTTGGCCCTACCGAATCTCTGTAGCAGACTTCCTGTTCTTTGACTTATTCATAGAATCATAGAATCATAGAATCACCAAGCTGGAAGAGACCCATTGTATCATTGAATCCAACCATTCCTATCAAACACTAAACCATGTCCCTCAGGACCTCATACACTCGTGCCTTAAACACCTCCAGGGAAGGTGAATCAACCACCTTCCTGGGCAGCCTCTGCCAGTGACAAATGACCCTTTCTGTGAAAAACTTTCTCCTAACGTCTAGCCTAAATCTCCACTGACAGAGCTTGAGGCCATTCCCTCTTGTCCTGTCCCCTGTCACTAGGGAGAAGAGACCACCACCCTCCTCTCTGCAACCTCCTTCAGGTAGTTAGAGAGAGCAATGAGGTCTCCTCTCAGCCTCCTCTTCTCCAGGCTAAACAACCCCAGCTCTCTCAGCCATTCCTCATAGGGCCTNAGTCTGTAGCTCTGCATAGGGTTGTTGTGCCCCAGGTGCAGGACCCGGCATTTGGCCATGTTAAACCTCATGCCATTGGACTCCGCCCAGCAGTCCAGCCTGTTTAGATCCCTTTGCAGCCTCCCTACCCTCCAGCAGATCAACACTTCCACCCAGCTTAGTGTCATCTGCAAACTTGCTAAGGGTGCACTCAATTCCTCAAATTATTCTCTAACTTGCCTTCTCATGGACATTTAATTCTGCCAGTGTCTGACCTTTCTGTTTTCCATTTCCACGTGAAACTCATTTTCTCAACTACAGTTACTACCCCTGGAAGTGCATTTTAAAATGGGCTTTGATTATACAGTGAACGAATACTAATATTAAAAGAGTAGACAAGGATGGAGGCCAACAGTTTCTTGTGAAAATAATTACCTCCCACACCAGTAAATCAATGGAAAGATTCAAGGAGAAAGGAGGTTTCCCTCAGAGTATTGGCACTGGCATGAATTGCTTTTCCCAGTCCACAGGACTACCAGAAGCCCGGTGAATTTTTCTTTCCACAGATCCTTCAATACACATGGCTAATTTAAATCATTTGTACTACAAAATACATCATCCTAAAATTTTTGCTCTCCTCTACATTTCCTTCCCTGAAACAGAACACCACAAAAAGGAAAAAGAGACATAGCTAAAAATGTCTTCCCTTTTTTAAGGTAAGATTTCAAAAAAATTTGTTTCAGTATTTTCAGGATCTGTATGATGTGATAAAGCTATTTTATTACCATACAATGCCCATCTAGAAAAGGTAGTATGTTTATTGGAGGAAAAGATGAGAATTCAAAAGGAATTCAAGAGAATTCAAGAGGAATGACCTGAAAAAACAGCATCATCTTCACTAAAATCTTTGTGCAAGATGCTACAGTTCGGCAGAAATATCCAGCTATAAAATGATCAGTGAGAACAATGTATCCTTGGATGAGGATCTGATGGATCACTGCCTGACCACAAAGACGTTTGCCAATGCTGCAAAAAAGACACATATCATGCCAGTAAGTTTGAAGATAATTCCATTCCATTTTATTCAACATCATTAGAACCTCAACTAGAATAGAGTCTCAACTTGGACACAACGAAATAAGTGTGAGGTAATGTCAGATAACACAAAGAAAAGCAACAAAAATAACTGGTGGACAAAAACCAGCCCCTGTGAGGTCAAAGAACAGAGCTTAAAAGAAGTAGTAGGCTATGATAGTTAAGAAATAAAAAAAAAAAATCTT
>WAAB01012463.1:915-73155 GCA_013389865.1 Piaya cayana
CCAGAGCCTGGGGCAGATGGCCCTTATCTTCCAAGGCCTCTGGCCTATGTGCCAGACTAGCTACTAAGTGGGGAGGGGAGGGGGGGGGGGAGGCCAGACCAGGCCTGCTACTTACTCTCGGGATAAAAAATAAACGAGAAAGAAAGGTACCCTTGAAATGGAAATAAACAAGGAAGAAAGAAATAAACAAGGAAGAAAGGTACCCACGATAGGAGGGACCTGTCACCTAGAGAAGTTGTGAATGCCCCATTCTTGGAGGTGTTTAAGGCCAGGTAGGATGAGGCATTGAGCAACCTGACCTCGTGGGAGGTGTCCCTGCCCATGGCAGGGGGTTGGAACTGGGTGATTTTTAAGTCCCTTCCAACCCAAACCATTCTATGATTCTATGATTCTATGATTCTATGATCATTTTATCTGGAAGCCAGAACTGAAAAGCCTGCGTCCTAACCATTGGTGTAGGGGACTGATCGTGCTGCAGCTGGAGGAACAAGTCCCTTAGAACAAGAAGGACCAAAAGGGATTTTGTGGCCTTGGAAATGCTGCGTTTAACAAATGGCCTGGGTTTAGCCTTCCTCTCATTGCACAAAATAAGTTGGTGTTTTTTCAGCTCTTCAGGTCTTATTTTCTGTTAAACAGTACTGAAGGCTTTGAGGAGAGACTAACTGAAATGCTGGCAGGTGTTGCTGCCAGCGGTGTTTATACTTCATCCATGATTTACAAACCACTTGATCCCATGGCATCTGGGTGCCAGCTGGGCCTATCTGGGTGCAGGCAGGCTAGCCTCGGGCTGTTCTGGTGAGGGATGGGAGAGTACGAGGCAAGAGGGGGGCCCTGCTTGCCCCTTACCCCTGGTGCTGCCCCAGCTGCCACCCCTCCTGTCTGTGCATGAGGTCGATGAGCTGAGACCAGCGGGATGAGTTTTAATGAGGCTGAGGGCCAACGCCTGCACTTGGGACACAACAAACCTGTGTGCAGTGTTACAGGCTTGGGGAGGAATGGGTGGGAATCTGCCTGGCAGAGAAGGGCCTGGGGGTGTTGGTTGACAGATGACTGAACACGAGCCAACAGTGTGCACAGGTAGCCAAGAAGGTGGTCAACAACATCTTTGTATCAGAAATGGTGTGGCCAGCAGGACCAGGGAAGTGATTGTACTGCTTTGATTGGCATGGGTGAGGCCACACCTTGAATCCTGTGTTCAGTTTTGGGCTCCTTGCTACAAGAAGAACATGGAGGCACATGTCCAGAGAAGAGCAATGAAGCTGGTGAAGGGGCTGGGGAACAAGTCTGTGAGGAGCTGCTGAGGGAGCTGGGGGTGTTCAGCCTGGAGAAGAGGAGGCCTTATCATTCTACAGCCACGAGGTGGGCGTTGATCTCCCAAGCGACAGGCAACGAGACAGAGGAAACGGACTCAAGGTGCGCCAGGGGAGGTTCAGACTGGACGTTAGGAGAAAAACGGTCACCAAAAAAGGCTGTCGGGCATAGACTGCTCGGGGAGGTGAAGGCGTTCGGGCGGCGGAGGGGCCGGGGGCCCGACGCGGGGCGGGGCCCCGGGCGGTGCTGCAGGGGAAGCGCCCGCCCCGCCGCCCCCGGCGCGGTAAGATGGCGGCAGCGGCCCAGGCTCTGAGCGGTTCGGGGCTGCTGCTGGCCGCCGCCGCCCTCGCCCTGCTGGCCGTGGCCATCGGCACCGACTCCTGGTACGAGACGGACGCGCGGCGGCACCGCGAGCGCTGCCGCGGCTTCGGGCACAAACGCAGCGACCCGCCCGGCTCCATGTCGGCGCCCAGCTCTCACCTGCCGCTCCGCGCCCGGCTCCCGCGGGCCCTGCTGCCCGGGCGACCCCCGGCCCCCGCACCGGCCGCCGCCGCCGCCGCTCTGGACTCGCACTGCGGCCGTCGCTTCAACTCCACCGTATCGGGGCTCTGGAGGCGCTGCCACCGCGCGGGCTACGAGCCGGACAGCGAGGAGCTCATCCGGAAAGGTGCGGCCCGCGGGTCGGCCACGTGGCCCCCGCCGCTGTCCGTGGTGCTGACGCGGGGGCCGGGGACCGGGCGTGCGGGGACGGAGGGAGGGTGCGGGCGCGGCCACGTGACCCCCGCTGCTGTCCCTGGTGCTGACGCGGGGGCGGCCCCGCACGGCCCCGACCCCATCCTGGCGGCTTGTCCGCCTCCCTGTCTGCTTAAAATGCTGCAGTGCTGGGTGGGACTGCGTCCTCGGGCAGCCCCTTCTGTGGCCTGAAGCTCTTGAAAGGTCTCGGTGGGCATTTTCCCGACCCTGGCACCTTCTTGATATTGAGCACTAAAAAATATACAGTGTCATCTGTGATGTTTGCAGCAAGGGGAAAGGGACCTGTTGTTTCTGTTTTAGCATGGGGGAGTTCTTGCTGCAGTGGATGGATTGCCAGGCCTCCACAGTGGCAGATACTGCTCAGGCTTCAGGGGTCACAAGAGAGAAAGCGATGCATCTTCTACTGTTGTGGCACACAGTACAAAGCCAGACAGTTCACAAATAAAGATCCTGGACTGGATGGTACAAATAGGGTAGTGAGCTAACTTATTAAGACAAAATAAATTACTTGAAAAACAAGCTTAGGATGATAAATGCTGCATGTGGTTAATGATAAATAACAGGACTTACTGTTCCAGCAGGTACGCATTAGCACAGGGAGAGTGGGAGTTGGGAGAAGTGCTTCCATTGAGGCACAAAATGGAAATGCTATCTTAAGAAAGTGGGAGCATTTATTCAGTGAGGCTTCCAACTGTGACGCCAGTCCTGCACAGCAAAGGATGGATAGACTGGCACTGTGAAGCTCTGCTAGTCTTCGTCCGTTCTTCCCAATGCACAGCAGTGACTCAGACTTTTAAAAACTGCAGTGCTGTGATTTTCTTCTTTCTCTATTTATCTTTATCTAATTTCACTAAAAGGCAGCTTATTAATTTCTTTCTGTTAATCATGTCTATCATGTAAAATATGTATCTAATTTTTGCTTTGCATCAAGGCAAATGCTTTCAGCTCTTGTTGAGATCAGTGAAGACTGGGGGAAGGGTTGGGAATAATAATAGTCTGGTCCTCAATATTTCTGTTTCTGAGGTATTTTCCCAACACTACAGTGGTCAGACAGAGAGGCAAGAGTATGCATTCTGCATACCCAAGGGCGTTACAGAGTGGTAAGTGATCTTCCTTAGGGTGTGATGTGTAAGACTGGATGGAATGTAAATCCAAAAGGTTTTCCTTCTACTTTATTTTTTTCTTCAGCTACTCTAACAAAAGACCTTTCCTTTCCCTATAAGCCTTCCTTCCCTCATATGCTTTGCCTATTAAGTCTGTAGTTGCTACTATACATATTTATGCCTTATTTTATAGAGGGAAATTATTAATATTTCTTGTAGAGTCAGATCTTTAAATAGATACAGCTCTCTTCTTATCCTTTCCCCTGACCTGCATTACTAGCAGCATTTTCTTGTTCCCACTGTGTCTACCTTTCCTCTGACAACTGTGATTAAGCAGTCTTTTCCAGCTGATGGTCAGGTGTGGCTGTGGATGAGCTGCTTTCTCAAGCATGATACTACATCTGGGGTTTCCAAAAAGGAAAAAAAAAAAAAAAAGTGTGTTTTTCTCCTAGTGTGAGCTGAAGATCACTGCTGTGCACCTCTGAAAGTCCTACTTTCTCCTCGATTTGCAGTAAGTTTTCAGCTAGCTCTTTGGTGATGTTATGTGATGCCTTCTTATATTCCTAATGTTCCTTAAACTAGAGATCTTTGTAGGCCTTTAGTGAGAGTGGAGTAACTTCTTTTTTTGTGCAATCCTGTGGTAATTTTGGTTTGGGGTTATACTCTTCAGTCTTCTAGTGCCTCTGGAATAAGGTTTCTTTCCTTTCTGGGTCTCTTTTCAATTCTGAGTAAATGACTAATTCCTTAAGTACCCTTAATCCATTTAGATAATTCCATGGATTCCTAGTCCTGCATTATTCTACTGTTTTTAATAGAAAGCAGTTCTGTGGAAACGTTCATACTTGAGCATTTTAGTTGATGATGCTTATACATGCACATGGTTATATATCTAAAAAATTTTTAAAAAAAAAATATAAAATATACTGAGTACTTAAAAGGAAAAAGGAATCAAATGTAGCACAAAACTGAGAGAAATGGGAAATGTTTAAATCTGAGAGGGGAGAAATGGGAAGTGTTTAATTCTGAGAGGGGAGTTTTCAAATTCAAAATCACTATTTTGGAACTGTGAAAAAATAGATAATTTCATTTTAAAAATGCAATTAAAAAGGTAAAAGAAGAAATAACGTATAAACCAAATGGGGAAATGGTGATTAGCATAAAGACAGCAGCCAAAGAACTGAAACCTTTGTTTCCTTGGCAAGGAAACCAAGAGGATCTGTGTGTAGGGAGGGACTCTGTGAGCATAAGAACCTGAGCACTATTTTACATCATCTTACAGAGCCTGTGTGATGTGGATTACAGACTGGATAACTGAGGCTGCAACAAAAACCTTTTGCATGGAGAATCCTTCAGTAGTGAGGTCCTGCAGAGATTTATTGTATGCTGTTAGGTGGTCTTCTCTATTAATATGAAAAAAGTGTTGCTTATAAAGTGGTGACAGTAGAAAATGAGTAATTAGGAAAAATCCATTGTAATGGGCTGCTTTGGATAGCTTGGTGGGTTCATTTGAACAACATGCATTTGAACAGCAGGAAATTGAAGGAATTAAAAAAAGAAAAGGTTCATTGCTGTTCATAAACTGAGTATTTTATTGCTTTTCAAGCTTGCTTTGAAAAGACTTTGGAGAGGGACAAGTATATCTCACGTATACTGGTGTCACGGTCCACTCATAAGCAGACACGTGATGGTTCATTTCATTTATGATTTCAGAGTGCAAATAATTCAAAGAGAGAGTCGAGGGAGTCAAACTTCGATCTAAACTGGCACTTTATTAATTATGCCCATAAAGCGACTTACGATAGAAAGAGACAGAGAACAAGGAAAGAGATGGGGAGAAGAGAGAAGGGAAAGGGGTTCATAGCTACCACCACGGGTCCGCAGATGTCCAGTGTCTCTGGGAGTCCTGGTCCAGAAGGTGTTGATTTGTTTCGGTCTTTGCTGGAAGGGGTCTTCTGTCTTGGTCTTCCATTGCCCCTCTCATTCAGCTTCTCCGGAGCTGTCTTTTATGCTAGTGAATACACCTGTGACCCGCCTTTGCCTGTGGAGATGTGCCAATCTCCACCTAGCAGGCCACACATGCCAAGAGAAGAGTGTCTACAGGTCTCCTCCCCTTGCGCATGCTCTTCTTCTGGCGGTCATGGTCGATCTGGGGTCTCCTGATGAAGGCCAGTAGTCATCATCACCTCGCGTGCATGTTCTGTTGGCTATGGGTCTGTGGTAAGTCCCGTCATTAATCTTCCTGTCTTTTCCTCCTTGCTTCATGGATCTTTCACACTGGTAGGGAGCAGGGAGGCTTGAAGACAGGTACAAAACATTTTTGAGATTAGGAGGTAGGTACAGGTAGTTAGGTACAAAGCATTCATTCTGTACCAGCTCTGGCTGTTTTCTGAGGCCTGCATTTGTGATTTATACAGTCAAGTTCTGAGGCAAAAAATGAGAAAATGTTGAGACAGAAATCGATCCTCTGACCGACTCTTACAACTGGGCAGAAATAATTTCTTAGTACCATGATGTAGCTGAGAAAGTGAGAAGAACCACTGGATGCTTAAGCAGAGGAACACAACAGTTTGTGGCAGTAATGAGGCCCTTAAGAGAAAACCGCTCAGTCCTGATGTCTGTACTTCCTGTCCTTTCCAGCTGATTATAGATAGGAAGAGTTACAGGAATGTCTGTGAGGTCTGTAGAGTATTTATTATACTGGCATATTTAATAAATTCAATCTGTTTGTCATGGCCATTGTAAGTATGATCTGTCAGTAAATATGATGTGTAAGAGTTGTGGTATTTAAAGAAAGGTTGATTTACCAGATATAGTGGCCTTTGGGTGACAATGTGGACAGAGTGATCCCTTAGCTATGATGCTATAAGGAGTCCCGGGCAGAAGTGATAGGATTAGGACAGGGAGCTTCAGTGGCCATTTGGTCTTGGGGCATGAAGGAGAAAAGGGCCAGAGCTCATACACTAGCTCAGTGTTAACTGCCCAGGGCTGTCCCTGGCCTTGCTCATGGTGAGAAGGAGAGAGTCTCCTGTAGCTGTGTGAGAGCCTACACAGCTTTAAGATAGGGCTGGCCTAGGTATCAGAACTGAAAATGAGAACCCTTCCATTCTTTCTCATAATGCTGGCACATAGGCAGCATAGAGAAGAAAACCCACTTGTTCAAGAGTCAGAGAGACATGAAAACTCAACTGACAGAAAGTCAGGGTGTACTGAGCCCAGGGTTACAAACTGAGTGGGTCATGGTAGGCCTGGGTCTGGGTTTCCGTATGTCTGGAAGTCCAAAAACTCTTTCTAGCCAGCATCCTCTGATCTTTCCCAGCCTTTGTGTTCTGTCAGGAGAAAGGACTCGTCCAGGGACAGTAGTGTGAAGTGTCTCAACTACTCTGAGAGGGTGTGGGAATGGAACATATCTACAGTTGCAATCCTGAGGGGAAAAGAAAAAACACATTGAGGACAAGGTGTGAGAAAAACTGTTGGCTGTGGGAGGGCACAGGCAGGTAACTTGGCCATGGAAGTGTCAACATGCTGGATGCAGTTCATTGATTCTTATGTTTATTTTTTTAATCAAGAAAATTGCATGTGCAGTTTAACTTTCTTAGTGTTCTTTTAATGCCCCTAAGAAATGCTAGGATTAGGCTGGCTGTGTAACCTTTTTCTTGTAGATTTGCTTTATGGTAAGCTAAAGCACCTACCCCTTTGGTCCTGTATTCTCAGCATGTGCCATAGAAGACAGTGGTCACTTGTTTGTTCACCACATCACTCAAGCCCTCGCCTGGCGGCAAAGTGTTTAATTTTGACCGGTTTTCTTATGGTGCTTGTGCTGCATGTGCTACAAACAAAAGTGAAATCCCTTTGCTATCAGGTTTCTGAAATAGAGGACAGGATGCTGCCCCTGTTTTGTAGGCTCTGATTTAAAGTATGTATGAGCCTAGGACAAAGGACTTACTGGAGTATCTTTAAAATCCCTTTGACTTCACAGTAACCTTCAGACTGCAAATCTGATTTTGATTTTTTTTACCTTGAGTAATTAGAGAACAAGGTGTTATATCACCTTAGATGCAGCCCCATAGAGTACCTGGCTATATTTCAATGCATAGCATTTAATAGAATCATAGACTAACCAGGTTGGAAAAGACCCATCAGATCATCAAGTCCAACCATTCCTATCAAACACTAAACCATGCCCCTTAGCATCTCGCCCACCCATTTCTGAAACACCTCCAGGGAAGGTGACTCAACCACCTCCCTGGGCAGCCTGTTCCAGTGCCCAATGACCATTTCTGTGAAATTTTTTTTCCTAATGTTCAGCCTGAACCATTGAGGCCATTTCCTCTCATCCTGTCCCCTGTCACTTGGGAGAAGAGGCCAGCACCCTCCTCACAACTTCCTTTTTTAGGTAGTTGTAAAGAGCAATAAGGTCTCCCCTCAGCCTCCTCTTCTCCAGGCTAAACAACCCCATCTCTCTCATCCACTCCTCATAAGGCCTGTTCTCCAGCCCCTTCACCAGCTTCGTTGTTCTTCTCAGGACATGCTCCAGAGCCTCAAATGCAATTGCAATTTCTGCAAGTTAGAGTTAGGGATTCACTCAGAAAATGGAGATCATGAACTAGACACTGCAAATGCAAAATCTGGCTCCTGAGGGCTGCCTGGGTGCTTGTTACTAATTTCTGGGAGAAAGTGTGTAAGAATTCAACTGAGAAATCACTACTTCCTTGATCCCCTGACTCTTTTGCCTGTGTGCTCCAGATTTCCTAGCAGACCTGCAGAGGGAGGCCTCCCTTGTTTTGCCTGTGGTGGCTCACACCAGAGCAAATCCAGCCTGTGCTCTCAGAGAAATGGGAATCTCATTGAAAAAGTGGCTTGTGGTGGTGTAATCCAAGGCTATCACCAAGCCCATGGATTAGAGGCCTGTGCTGAGCATAAACCCTAACATTTTCTAACTCCTGAGCTCTTCGCTTTGTAAACGTGCTGTTTTATATAAATTTATTTGCTACCTATGTAAAATTAGTGCTTTGAATTCTTGGGAAGAAAGGATTAGGAGTAAAATTTTTAAACCAGAGGCAGAATTAATTGATATTTGAAAACTTCTAAATAACCAGATTTGTATAAGAAGGCAGAGAGGTTTAGTGTTAGTCTACATGTAAATGTCTGTAATAATACAGAGCAAAGATTTTCTCAGTGATATTTTAGCTGAGGAGTTCATAGCTTTGATCATGAGAGATGTGCGCCTCTAGTCTTTCATTTTTCTTTAATGAGCTACAAAATAAGTAATCCTTGCTCTTATATAAAATACTGTTTCATATATAGTGCTTCTATAATCAGAATATGTAAGTCATTTTTGATGAATCCACTGCGTTGTAATCTAAAATCTGATGGCATTAGCTTGTGCTATCAACATGTTTCTCAACAACACATGTAAATCACGTCTATATTGAAATTTAATTCAGTCAACAGTTAGAGGTGAAAGTTACTTAGATAATGTGATGTGCTGTTTATGGCCGAAGTTCTTAATGCAGATGTTTGCAGTGTTTTTGCAAATGAACTGACATCCTCTGCTACTGGGTTGCCTTGCTGACCCATTTGCTCCAGCAGCACTACAGGCTTGTTTTGAAATAACCGCTAAGAGGGCACGCAGCTTCCCAGGGGGGGAGTGAATGGCTGGAGGTGAAGGGCAGTGACTCCAAGTAACGCTGCCAGCACCCGGTGGTGGCAGAGAGGTGGCAGGGGACCACAGCAGGGGAAGCAGAACTGAGGAGGGGAGCCTGCTTGAAATTCTTTGCAGCTCAGATGCCTTCGGAACTCTACCTTTGAGATTTCCCCTTTGGGGGCCTGTTCTTTATATGTCTGCTTGTTCTGGTCGGTAATAAATGTCACTGTTTCATTAACGTGAGGAAATTCAGACCAGCTTTCCCTCCCTGTCCCAGTGGCTGGAGTTGGCTGGGCTTATTGTGTGCAGCTCCTGATCTTGTGAAGTGGGGGCTTCCTCTTTACAGGTCCTTGTAGGAACAAGGTCAGTACAGTCACAGTGAACATTTTAGAGAACAAAATCATGCTTCCTGCACCCATTCCTTTGCCTGGGTTTTCTATTGTCTTTTGCAAAGCTGATCACTGAGCCTGCAGCTCCCTGCTAGGTATTGTTCACCAGTTTAATTAGCTCACTGGCCAGCTGATTGTTTCTGCATGGTTCTTCTGCCCCAGCAGTCAAATAGCAGTAATGGCTCTCTGGCCATTGTTTAAGGGGAACTTTTTGTACTGTTTAGCTCTTTTGCCTTTCTGGCTGTTCACTTCTACCCTACCATTCAGATTTATTCTCCCTTCTGGCCCTGGCTTTATTTGTAACAGGGAAGGCAAGGCACCTTCCTCTCCCTCCATCCCCTTGTATCTTCTCTGTTATCAGTTGTTTTCTAAACTAAAAATCCCTTTCAAGAAGAGTGTGCCTGTAGGTTCACACTGGCATCTGGGGTACCCTTTTCTTTAAGTCATGGTGGAAACAAGCCTACCACTGCAAGAAAAGCAAAGAGCCAGTGGCTCTCGGAGTGAAGTCAAACTTTTCTCCCATATAGTTCATTTCCCGGCATTCATTCAAAATTTTTGAAGTGATTCAATACTGTGTTCTTAGAGACAAAGTAGTCCTGTCAGTATTCAACCATGTTCTTGACTCCTCAGCCATTCCTAAGAGCTAGTACGAGTTTCTCTAGGAAGCTTCTGGAGCTGGTTTTGGTGACAGTTACTGCTTACCTTCACATGTTCTTTCTTGGAACTTGCTCCCCATTTGATGGTGTTTCCCTGTAGCAAGGCTCCCTCCCCCTCCTAATCCCCAGAGCCTTTTAAGTAAACAGCTCTTTTTTTTGGTTAAGGTTGCTCTGCTACTGAACTAAAGCTTCTCTTGTGTGAGCTCTGCTGGGCCAGCCAACTGAGCAGCAAGTGCAAGGCACACAGGTTTCCAGTTGTTTCACACTGGTGTCTGTTTTACAGGAGTTATTCAGCGCTGCACTGCTGTGAAGTACCACTACACCTCCAGCTCTCTGCCTCGAAACTTACCCACCAACATCACAAACACCATCCGGCAGGATGAGTGGCATGCACTCCGTAAGTAACCAAAGCAGCATACAAGATGGTTTGGATTGCTTAAGGTCAAATGAGGGCTCTGAATTGGCTAACTGTCACTGGACTCTAGGCATAAATACATATTTTTTAGTGAGGAAGGGCAAGTGGCTGACAGTATAGTTGGAAGGGGACTTGAGAACTGGAGGAGCTTAAGCGATGAATTCAGGGTATGTGTAGTGTGTTGCAAGGTGTTATATTTTGGATCTGGGACAGACAATTCCTAGCCAACTTATAGCAAAGGTGCTACATCACTGTATTGTCTGTATAGGTCTTGTTGCATTATTCTGTGTGTCCACTAGTGACCTGGTGCAGCTCCCTTTTAGGGAACATCCCAGTTTGTCTTTCAAACCTCCTGTTACCAGCTTCTGGCCCGTGAACTGGCTCATGCCAAAGTCCTTCTCATGCAGATGATTGACCCTGTAGCCTGTCACTAAAATTATTTAATCAGTTTTTTTCTGCTCCTGCTTCTCTCTGTGTTTCTTTTTTGGTTCTGTTGCCTCACATATTTCTGCCTAGCCCCTGTCATGTGAGCCTCAGTGCTGAGGAAATCCAGACAGAGTCTGAACTAGGAGGAGACAAGACCAGCACTTGTATTATGGATGACAAAGTGCTGTTCACAGCACTTGTGTCCAAGCCTTTTTTTTTTTTTTGGAGCTTGTTACTGGAGTTGTTCCCATCATACTGTATTAATCTCCTGTCTGATTCTGTCCTCCCACTACTCCTCTTTTAAGTTTCACTTTCTGCCTTCCGTGTGCTCGTCTTTTACTTCTCTTCAGCATCACCTCTCACTTCTTTTATTTCTGTTTTCAGCAGACACACACTAAACTCCACACATGGGAAAGAAAAAAAAAAAAGCCCTTGCAGTGCTAACATTTATAAATTGTTGCTGAATTCATAATGTACCCATTCTATCCCATGTTGGGGAGTATTTGGCCAATATTCCTCATGATCAGGACAGAAATGCTCTCTACTTAGAATCATAGAATCACCATGTTGGAAGAGACCCACTGGATCATCAAGTCCAACCATTCCTGTCAAACACTAAACCATGCCCCTTAGCACCTTGTCCACCCATGCCTTAAACACCTCCAGGGAAGGTGACTCAACCACCTCCCTGGGCAGCCTGTTCCAGTGCCCAATGACCCTTTCAGTAATTTTTTTTTTCCTAATGTCCAGCCTAAATCTCCCCTGGTGGAGCTTGAGGCCATTCCCTCTTGTCCTGTCCACTTGTAGAGTGCCCAGCAGACAGGAGTCCAGTTAGCTGGATTCTCTTAATTTCAGTGTAATGGGCAAGATGCCTACCTCAAAGAAGGTACAGGGGAGGAGTCCATGGGTGAACTATAAACTTCAGAAACAGCAAATCTAAGTCTGCCTGGACTCCTCCCTGCCTGTCCTGGGTGCCACCATCTTCATCCCTTCTTTCCTGCTTTTCTCCCTTCTCTTTCCTCAGATCTGCGGAGGATGACAGCTGGCTTCATTGGCATGGCAGTCTCCATTATCCTATTTGGCTGGATCATTGGTGTGCTGGGCTGCTGCAAACAGCAGGAGCTCATGCAGTACGTGGCTGGGCTGCTCTTCCTAATGGGAGGTGAGGGCCTTTCACTTCTATTCCTGAAGTCATCGCAGTATTGCTGGCTGGGGAGAGGCTTTCAAAGGCAAAGTCAGGCCATGACAAACACATGAATCAATTCTTTTGTGCAGCAAGCCAGCAGCACAGCACGGTTACCACTTCCAGCAATGGGCAGGACCTGTGCTTGCAGGGGTATTTGCATGTTTCTGAGTAGACCCTCCTGTAGGTACACGAGCCTTGTGCTCTGGAGAGCTAGTGTGTAGCCACAGGGACCACGTGCACCATGAGCACAGTCCTCCTGCCTTCTCCAAGTATGTAGAGCCTGCGACTCCTGTCAGACAGCTCAGCTCAGTTTTCCCTGGAGTATCTTAGAAAATAGAGAAACAAATCCATGTAGAGCACCTTTCTGCTGCTCAAAGATGCTCACATCTTTAGGTGACAACAAAGTCCAAACCCAACAAAGCCTGGAGAACATTGGTAAGGGCGTCAGCTCAATGCTTGCCTGGGGTGTTACAGCTGTACCTCCTGGCTGTAAGCAGACTTTCTGGATGGCCAAAGGTTTTTCTGAACTCTTAATTGTTCAGCTTAAAAACAGGCAATATTTTGTCCTTATTTGAAAGGGGCATAGTAGCAACAAATCATGGATTCAATCACCAGGTTGGAAAAGACCCATGGGACCATTGAGTCCAACCATTCCTATCAAATACTAAACCATGCCCCTCAGTGCCTTGTCCACCCATCCCTTAACACCTCCAGGGAAGGTGACTCAACCACCTCCCTGGGCAGCCTCTGCCAGTGCCCAGTGACCCTTTCTGTGAAAAATTTTTTCCTAATGTTCAGCCTGAACCTCCCCTGGCAGAGCTCGAGGCCAATGCAGCAAAAGGGTGAGCCACTGAGACTGCAAGTGGTAAATGAGCACCTTTCGGGTATGGAAAATGAGGATTTACCTAAAAAACAGACCTTGCTACCGTAGACACCCAGTGTCAGCATCTATAATGGGTGTGTCAAGGAACTTGTTGATATAACAAAATCTGTATCAATTAAACATGTATGACACTGGTTTAATGCCACTTTTTTAGTGTGTGCATAGGTTTGTTGTGTGTGTAATATTCACTTGCCATAAGCAAGCCTTTGCAAGGAGTGGTTTTGGGGAGCTGCACAGAAAACAGCCCTGCTGACATGGTGTGATGCTATTAAGATGCAAATGAGGAAAGTGGAACAGGTAGAATGGTCCCTTTTGAGTGCTTCTGCACTTACTGTGATGGGCATGTTGTCAGCAGTAAGAGCTGCCATTAGTGTTTAGGCACAGATCCAGAGCTGGAGAGAATAAAATGATCACCTTGACCTTGAGTCTAGTGCACCAGTGTATATCAGACGTACTAGACTGCCTTGTGTTATAAGATTCTTTGGCTTTTTTTTGCTCCTCTCTATAGGTGCTTAGTGACTGTGTAGCAGATGACAAAAACCTGGGCACTTTCTATGGGCCTAGGCAACAGCTGACAGGAGTCTGGATGTTCCTAGCAGAAACCAAGCTGTGCTGCACTTTGCAGCCCTGGGCTTCAGCGATTTACCTTCCATAGGAGACACTGCCCACGTACTGTCCAGAGTCTGATGACAGTCATTGGAAATAAATAAAGTCTCAAGAGAATCAAAGCATGATGAACTACAGATGACTGAGTTTGAAACAGCAACAGAGAGCTAAGGCAATATTGGTTATTTGTGAAGTGAGTTGTCCTGTAGTTCTACATATTTTCCAGTATTTGTCTGAAGGCAGTATAGAACCCTCTTGCTTTTCTCTTGCAGGTACATGCTGTATCATCTCACTCTGCACGTGTGTAGCTGGGATCAATTTTGAGTTATCGCGCTATCCTCGCTATGTCTATGGGCTGCCAGAGGACATCAGTCATGGCTATGGCTGGTCCATGTTCTGTGCCTGGGGAGGCCTGGGCCTCACCTTGCTGGCTGGGTTCCTCTGCACATTGGCCCCATCACTCAACACTTCTCGGGCATCTGTACAAAAACCCAGACAAGAAAATGGGGCCGTGTGACCTCAGAGGGAGCAAGGAGAGACTCTGGAAAGCGCAGCCTGGGCAGAGCTCTTGGTTTAACACCGGGAAGAGGTGGCATGTCAGTGTGGAGAGCAGTGCCATAGCTATGGAAATACCAGCCTATGGAATGCTGCCACAGCCTCCAGCCACAGAGACATTGCAAGTAACTCCAGGTTTGAATTATTGCTGATTTGTCATTGATTGTTTCAAGGGGGACAGTTCTTTTGATTTTTTTCTTCTGTTTACAAGGGATTAAGTCCAAGGCTGTGTCTTTTTTTGTGCTGTTTTTTTAACTGTACCTCCATGGTCCTGTTATTGTCCAGTTGTAAGGGATGTTTACGCACCAACTCTATTGCTGCAGGTCTGTGTAATTCAGACCCAAAACAGGGCAAGGAGCTATGTGAAGTTGGCTTGAACACTTTTGCAACAGGCATGTCTAGTATTGGCTCAGGCCATCTTTCCCAAAAGAACCTTGATCTAAGATGAGGTTTAGGCCAAAGAATTAGCCCATTCTTAGTATTAACTCCTTTAAATCAGAAATCTCTGGTATTCCGTGCTGTACTAAGGGCCTATTTACTTACTGCTAAAGCTGTTTTCAAAAGGAGACGGCTGTAACTGAGCAGGAAGACTCTCAAAAAAACTCTTACTGGCTTTAGGAGAGGGGAAAGTTTTCTTCAGCTTCTTACATGGGTAAGGTTACTCATTTGGCTAATGAATATACCCTTATTTTAATGGGGAGATGTATGCACCATGCAGCTTTAAACTATTTCACTAGAAGCCAGGGTATGTTTCTGAAAGTGTCATAGTTTGAGCTGCTGGGATCAACTTTCACCCCCCACAACTAACTTGTGGGTGCACCTCCTGTTCTGTGAAAGCAGATGAGCAATTCTTCCCCGAGCTCAAAAAACAGTACTGCTACAATAGCAGAAGATATACAGCCCCCTCAAATACTAACGTCCAAAGGAACCACAATGTATTTTCCTCAGGAACACATGGCTTCTGCTCACTTCGCCACTTACCCCTTTCTAATGTCAAATGCCCCCTGAGCACAGCATGTCAAGAACGTGCATGGTCCACTGGAATAAATTCCCTCTCCAAACTGAGCAGTAAGGACCTTGGAACCAGTGCAAGTACTAGGGCTAACTCAGGAACATCGGCCAAAGTACTCTGGGGTGCATTTTTCCATCTATTCTTTCTTCCCTCACATCCCTGCCCCTCTCCCAAGTGTCCAAAAACTGCACAGGTAAAGATGAGATGGCCAGCATTTGGAGATGTTTACATTGTATTTAAAATACAATACAGTGGCATGTAAGATACTTAATGCTAAGTGTATTTATGACAAGTGTAATTTTTAAATGGAAGTTGTAATTCTCAACTGGCATTAAAAGTATTGAAAGACTTCCTCAGTGGATGAAATCTTGAATTCTTTCTGACTAACTACCATGCTGATTCACCAGAGTTCACATACATAGCAGCAGTGGTGTTAAAGCCTCCACAGTAAAGTTTAAATGATAAAGTTAAAACATCATTGATGTGTGAATCATGTTCACTTCACTCTTGCAAAATGAGTGTTAGTCCAAAAGCTCCAAGGACTGACAAAGCTGTACAATCTGTTCACTGTTTGTGCTGGTAAAAACAGGGGATGCTGTCTGAGCTGCAGTTCATTAATTTCAAAGTACACTTATTGCAGAATAACCTGTTGGTCCTCATCCAGAAGTAGCAGAGCAGGATTTCAGTTCTAGCAGGAGGCTCCAAAGGCAATATGACAGGCACTGTGGACAGCAGGTTCTCACCTTCCCTTTGCAGATGTAAAAACACTAAGCAAGGGCAACAGCCCCAACACATCATGGATTTGTTTTTAGAGGGGAAAAAATGTTTTATTTTTTCCAGACAGAAAGTAAGTGGTACAGTCCAATCTAGCCCTGTCTTCTGCCAAGGCCACATAACCTTGACTAGGCAGAGATCAGGCATAGTACTGTAGATTGGCTTTTTTCTTTGCTTGAACCTCCAGGATTCCTTCCATGTAGTCCTCATGGGTGAGCTCTGTAGCTCCACGGCGGAGGGCAATCATCCCCTGCCCAACAAGACAAGATTTAGGGAGGGCATGTGAGCACCACATCAGTTCAAAGTGATTACTCTATGCTAGCTTTCACATTTCTCTCCTATCAGTGCTGGCTGCTGCAGAGGAGTACTTACCGCTTCAACACATACAGCCTTGCACTGCGCTCCATTGAAATCATCTGTGCAGCGAGCCAGCTCCTCATAGTTCACATCAGGGCTGATATAAGTAGGAGGAGGGAAAAAACAAGCCTGAGAACATGTACCAAATAGAAAAAGTGAAGTATGGCACTTCCTTAAAACCCAACACTGAGCCCTCAACAAAAGACAGCACCTACCACTCCACAGGCCTGCAGTACCATAATTAGTGGTAAACACACTCCCAGAAGGCAATGCCTCTTCCATACCTGACATTCATTTTGCGTGAATGGATCTGCATAATTCTAGCTCTGGCCTCCTCATTAGGCATTGGGAACTCAATCTTGCGATCTAATCGTCCAGAGCGGAGCAAAGCTGGGTCCAAGATATCAACCCGGTTGGTTGCAGCAATCACCTAAGTAAAAGAAAGATTCTCAGCCTAAGGCAGCTGGAAGACAGGCCTCTTCTCCCTAAGGATCTGCCAAGCTTCTTCCCTAGATATTGTTTTCCATCCCCTGCTAGAGCACCCTATACCTCAGTAGCACTCTCTGCTAAATCCCAACCTTGACTTGCGTGTTGGGCTGGAAACCATCAAGTTGATTGAGCAGCTCCAGCATGGTCCTCTGCACCTCCCGATCACCAGCCTTCTCACTATCAAACCTGAGGAGGAAACATGGGTAAAACAAGCAGCATGAACCCGACCACTCTGCCCCTGAGTGTTTAATGTCATGAAAACACAGAATGACTGCAGTTCACACCCTTTGGCCAAGTCCTTCCAAATTCCTCCTTGAAACTACAGGAAGACCTACCTTGGACTGTGACTGGAATAACTGTCAGAGTCTCTGTATGCCTGATACAGTTATCAGAAAAAATTTTTACAGTGGGAAATGATCACATGGATCCTGAGTCTCATGTACTTCACTCATAAGCCCCAGTATTGTGGCAACTGCTGTCTGTGACCGACTTTATACGCATGTTTCTGAATAGGCCTATGCTGTAAGCTAGGCTTTCCTAACATACACAGGCTAAGGGGGCTGCTAGGCTGCCCTCAAGAGCTTCGCAACATGGCCTACACCTCACCTTTTAGTGCCAATGGCATCCAGTTCGTCGATAAAGATGATGGAAGGAGCTTTCTCCTTGGCTAGAGCGAAAGCATCACGTACCAGCTTAGCTCCATCACCAATGAACATCTGCACAAGTTGTGGACCTGCAAGCTTCAGGAATGTAGCCTGGCAAGTAGAAGAGAATCCTGTGCTTTGTTTCTCAATAGGGTCAGTACCGACTACTACAGAAAGCCCTTAATTAAAATAAGCAAACAGACAACAAAAGCCCAGCCTTTGTACCACCAGTTTGAATGTATGACCCCACTCCCCTTGGAGGCGTTCTTACTCTTTTTCAGGTACTATTCTACAGCAGCATAGGCTTTCAAAGGTTCCTTTTACCTTGGTCTGGGCAGCACATGCTCGAGCTAAAAGTGTCTTCCCTGTTCCTGGAGGCCCATACATAAGGACCCCTTTGGGTGGCTGTATGCCCAAGTTTTCAAATTTCTCCTTATGATTCATTGGCAGGACAATGGCCTCCACAAGCTACAGCAAAAGAAAAATATTAATACATAAACCCATTCTCCTCCACAGACTCAGACAGCCCACTTTGAGCTGAAGTTCTGACCTCAAGTTCAAAGACTTCAAAATTCTCAGTCAGACCAGAAACTAAAAATAAAGTATCACCTCTTGGATTTGTTTATCCAGCCCCCCGATGTCACTGTACTGCTCTGTGGGTCTCTCATCCACCTCCATGGCTTTCACCCGTGAATCATATTCAGTAGGTAGAGTCTCCAGGATCAAGTAAGAATCTTTGTTCACACCCTGTAAACACAAGTCCTTTGCTTTTAACAGGCCCTTCAGACAGCAAGTAGTAAACACACAATCAAAGATGCTTTGCTAGACTTCAAGGATGCAGGAATAACCACCTTTGACAATGGTACTCCTCAAATCACTATAGCTAATCTAGCACATTGTAAAAAGGAAGCCAATTTACTTACAATGCAAAAGACTGGGTTTAGAAAGCTTACTAGGGGACATCTGAATTTTCAGCACCTAAATTGTATGTATAAAGATGCCCCCTCTCCCCAGCTTCTTCTCTAAACTACAAATATGACTGAGCCCATAATATCTGTTCATTAAAATTTTAGTACAGAAATGGTCTTGGAGAAACCTGGACAGATTTCTCTCCTTTCTAAAGGGCAAGACACATGCAATTTTATGGCCAGCATCTTATCTAACGGTCAACAACAGCATCACTCACCACTAGGTCTCCAGGCTTCAACTTCTCAGCATCAACCAACCCGATAACAGGAAGGAAATATGTCTGAAGGAAAGGAATCAAAATAAGCAAAACCAGCTGTACTAAGATAGGGTCCTTTTCACCACTCCTCACACCTCATCTGGGCACACAGGTCTTACCTGTCGTGTAGAGGTCTTGATCACAGCACACTTGCCCTTTCTCTGGGAATCCAGGTCAATGTTTGCTCCATCCTCCTCTTGGTCATTGGGGTCAACATCCAGCAGCTGAAAACCAGAGCAAGAGATTCCATGACAATGTAACCAGACTAGCAGGATGACCCCAGGATTAATGCTTCAAAATTAAATGCAGAAGGAGAAAAACTTCCTACTATCCATCAGCAGTAAAATCCTGAAAGTATTAAAGCTCTCCTATAAAAATTCATTTATTCCTTTCTGCATGAAGCAGCACACAGTAACATGTAGAAAGATGCAATAAAGTCCAGAACAAAGCAGTAGGTAATAGCACCGATTTCTCCTCCCATTACAGCAGCTAACATTAAGCCTTAAGTTCACTAGATTCTAAAACAGCAGTAGAAACCAGTTCCCCTTTTAAGCAGGTCAGCAAAATTACTCAACTACAAAATGAGTGTGATGTAGTAACAAAGCCACCACTTTTCATTCACTGTCTCAAACGTTTCAGAAAATATGTACAGAATTTCATGTGCCCAAGTCTACAGTAAGCAAGACTGTGTCACCCTTTGATGGGCTGTGTTACATACAAATAAACAACGGCCACCACGTAAGGAACAACCCAGACAAGAAGTGAGCAAGTGATGAGCGCTTCCAGGTCACAAACAGAACCAAGAGCAAAACCTAAACTACTTACACCTAGGAGTGTAAGTAGTTTGAGAATACACCGTGACTCAATTTACTGGTGAGCACCCTCACTCTTCTCCCTCCTGATACACACTGCGCACACTTCTCACATTGCTGTGAAAGTGTGCACCGCTCTCACCTCAATAACGTTAGAGACAAGGTATGGCAGGGTTTTGTTCACTTTGATCTTCTCGCTGTTCTCTTTGATCTTGTCTTTCATGGCCTGGAGCTCATGGGTCACTCTCAGTACTTCGCTCTTCATGATCTGGAATCAGGAAAAAAAGAGACAGGAATATTATCAGAAGACTAAAGCAAAAAAAAAAAGGACACATTATTATGAAACAGTTATAAAAAAACATAAGTCTAAGGAAACAGTAGTTATAAAGGGAAACGTAGTTTTTATTAAAAGAGGAAAAGCCAACAAATTAGCCAAAATTGGTTAGTCCAGTCCATTCTGGTCTCCAAGTAATTGATATCCCCAAATAATTTCTTCCCAGTGTCAGTGGATAACCTTAGCCTGATCAGCCCATCAGCTGAGAGGGTTGCAATATGACCTAGACAAGGATAAGAATTCAATAAAGCCACCGTGGTTTTCCTTTTAATATTTACAGATACACAGGTAATTAGACACATACACATGTACATATCTGTACACATTCACATACACACATTTTAAAATTATGTTTTGCTGGAGTTAAAGAACTGTGGGCTGGAAGCGATGAGATGCCATAGTTTGGGAAGAAACACCGAGAAAGACCTTAAAACAAGAGTGTTCCAAGAGTAAACTGAAACGTAAACAAAGTATGAACAGGAAACAGCAGAACTGTGGCTTGTGTCTACCAAGAGCAGTGGAATTAGCGGGATTAACAGCATCTTTGCAAAGAGATGTACCACCTCTGCTTCCAGCAGAACAAATAAAAACTGAGGTGCTGTTTCTATAACATGACTCCGCTCTACAGAATGATGTGTATCAAGACCTACATATGACAAACATACTAGCTGCCTCTATCATGGAATAATACTTTTGTTCTCCTTAAAAGTAAAGCATTCAACACTAGAGTAATATCCAGTACTTGTTCCCCACATAGAGAGCCAGGTCCTTTGCAGTACAGTGGAACATGATCTCTAGTTCAAAGCAGGGTCAGCCGTGGGCTCTCACTAGGTTGCTCAGGGCTTTGCCCAGCTGAAATCTCAAAATCTTCCAAGGACGGAGACTATACAATTTCTCTGCCCGACTGCCCTCACAGTGATAAGGTCATCTGCGTAACCCTCTGGAACTTCTCATTTTTCCAATTTATGGCCACTAATTTATGGTTTGAATTAACCTTGGCCACAGCTTCAATAAGACAATAAGATATAAATTCTTTCAATAGGAAAAAAACCAACCAAGTACACATCAGTAGCATGACAGAAAGCTCAAATTCTCACATCTTAATATATTAACTTTTCTGAGGCTTTTACTACTACTGTAGTCAATGGCTCAAGGTCTGTGTGGAGACCAGCAAGAAGTGGTGTCCCTCAGGGGTCCATATTGGGACTGGTACCATTTCACATCTTCATTAATGACAGACAGTGGGACTGAGTGCACCCTCAGCAAGTTTGTTAACATCAAGCCAAGTGGTGTAGTTGACATGCATGAGGGACAGGATGCCATCCAGAGGGACCTGTATGAGCTTGTGAAATGGGCCTGTACAAAACTCATGAGGTTCAACAAAGCTGCAAAGTCTTCCACCTGTGTCAGGGCAATCCCAAGCACAAATACAGGCTGGGGGATGAAGGGATTAAAAGCAGCCCTAAAGAGAAGGACTTGGGGCTAATGGTGGATGAAAAGCTGGACGAAAAGCTGGACCTGAGTCAGCAATGTGCACTTGCAGCCCAGAAGGCCAACTGTGTCCTGGGCTGCATCAAAAGAAGTGTGGCCAGCAGGCTGAAGGAGATGGTTCTGCCCTTCTACTCCACTCTGGTGAGACCCTATCTGGAGTTACTGCATCCAGCTCTAGAGTTCTGGGCAAAGAAAGACATAGGCCTGTTGGAGCAAGGGCCACAAAAATGATCAGTGAGATGGAACACCTCTCCTACGAGGAAAAGCTGAGAGAGTTCAGGTAGTTGAGTCTGGAGAAGAGAAAGCTTTGGAGAGGCCTTATTGTGGCCCTTCAGTAGTTAAAGGGGGTTTATAAGACAGACAGGGACAGGCTTTTTAGCAAGGCCTGTTGCGCTAGGAAATGGGATAATGGTTTTAAACTAGAAGAGGGCAGATTCAGACTAGATAGCAGGAAGACACTTCTTTACAGTGAGGGTGAGGGTGGTGAGGCACAGGTTGCTCAGAGAGGTGGTAGATGTCCAGTCCCTGGAAACACTCAAGGCCAGGCTGGATGAAGCTCTGAACAGCCTGATCTGGTTGAAGATGTACCTGCTCACTGCAGGGGGGTTGGATGGGATGGGCTTTGAAGGTCCCTTCCAACCCAAACTATTCTATGATTCTACTAACTATAATGGAAAACACCTATAAGAAAAGAAGTTCTGTACTAATTACCCCTCACCACAAAAAGGATGTTGAGGCTCTGGAGCATGTCCAGCGAAGAGTGACAAAGCTGGTGAAGGGGCTGGAGAACAAGTGTTACGAGGAGCAGCTGAGAGAGCTGGGGTTGTTTAGCCTGGAGANACTGAGACTCACTTCCTCAACTGGATCTCAGCAGGGACAGATGGGAACCCTCAGATAAAAGGGTACATTTTAATTTTTCCCCTTGTGGAGTGACATTAATCACAGAAATTGGAACTGTGGCACTATTCACTTTGAAGTGAGTGAGTGGTCTCTGTATGTTCTGAAGTGAATTAGTTAATATTGTTGTGTGTGTGTGTTATTTTTGTGGTGATAACGTGAAAGCCAGCTCCAATTATCAATACTGATTTGATTATTAAGAATGAGATATTTGCACAGAATTGTATGTTTTGTTGTAAAAATGATGATGAATCTTGTCCAGATTGTACATGAATTATTGTGGGTAACAAACAGTTGAAATCTGGGTTGTCCTGAATGTAAAATCCAGGACAACAACGAAAAATCCACCTATGCAGTGCAAGCAATTTGCGGTTGGAGAGGCAAAACACAGAACCCATAAGATAAGAAACTGGCAGAGTGGCTGCACTTTTAAGAAAAGCCAGCTGAGATATATTTTGGATCCTTAAGATCTTAAATCGTTAAGGGCATCAGTGGTCCACCGAGTGGTGAACAAAGAGGTAAACCTTGATAAAAGCTTTTTAATAATCAGTGGTGGCTGTTGTATGAGCTTGATCATGAGAAAAGTAGCCTTGTTGTAATTAATGTTGTTCTTGAAGTGTGAGGAGAATTGGGAGAAGTAATGTGTGCAGATATGTTTTCCAGTTTGCAAAATCACCTGAAGCAGCAAGAAAAACATGACATAAGAATGGGGTCTGGAATTAAGAAATAATCAATGTGCATACTGTAAGGAAATCAGAATCGGGTGCTGTAACTGAGTTTGAGTGACAGGGGAAACTACCCTGGAGGATCCACTGGTTAAAGTAAGTTGGAGAATACGAATGAAAAAGTTATGTTCTTGATAGATACGGGAGCCTCTGTGTAAACCAGCAACTGATTCCTGTAGATCAAAATGAAATACTGTGATTGTAATAGAAGCTGCTGGCCAAACTGAGAAAGCATTCTTTGTGCAGTCTGCTAAGTATGAATTGGAAAACAAGTGAGTACACATGAATTTGTTTGCTAGGAGCCCCTAGAAGTTAATGAGAGGAGATTTACTAAAGCAGTTAGAGACAGAAACAATATTTGGGGCAGGAGGTACAAAATTTGAAGTGAGAGATCATCAACCAATCAAAGTATTGAGTTTGTCTTTAAGACAGGTGGAAAGAACACCGGTAACAGCAGAGATTATGGAGCAGGTTTATTCAGGCATGTGGACTTCTGAGATACCTGAAAGACTAGAAATGTAGAAGTATGCGAAGGTAAATTTGGCCCGTGTCAGGTAACACCCTCTGCAACTAGAAAATTGCAAAGAGGATAAAAATTATTACTGGCAGTATGGGTTATTAAAAGAATATAAGGCAGAATATGATGCTCCAATATTTCCTGTAAAGAAACTAGATTAAAAAAACCGACATCCAGTGGTGGCAAATCCCTATACCTTGCCAACCAATTAAAAATCAATTGTAGTTTACTGCACTGGATTTGAAAGATGCCTTCTGCTTGATATTGGCTGAAAGCAAAGTGACTTGCTTTTGAATAAGAAAACCCTGGAACTGGTAGTAAAACACAACTAACCTGAACAGTATTGCTTTAAAGTATTGAAAACAGCAGAACTATTTTTGAGAACCAGCTACCTTGAGACCTGGAAACATGAGACTGGAACCCTGCTGCAGTATGTGACCTCCTGAGAGTTACACAAACAGAAGAGGACTGTGAGTGATGGACTGCAAGTCTATTGAACCTTTGGACTGAGCAGGTATCATGACTTTCAGCAGAAAGCTCAGCCTATCCAGTGACAACTTGCCTACCTTGGATTCGAGATCTCCAGAGGACAAAGACAGCCCAAAAGGAAGCTATTCGCTGCACACTCTTGCCAGTGATGGTAAAAGAACTCAGAACCTTTCTGGGAATGACAGGTTGGTGTTTATGGAAAGCTCATGAAAGACAGGGGATGGCCCTAGAAGTGGTGATACAGCAGCTAAGCCCCTGTGAAAAAAGGGTTGTAGCCTACTTCTCTTGGATGGCCTGGATGCCTACGGGCAGATGCAGCTGCAGTTCTGGATATACAATAAGCCTGAGAATTCACTATGGGCCAAAAATGACTGTCATGGTGTAACGCACAGTCTCAGCGGTGTTGGGGTGGAAAAGTCACTGGCCTTCCCCCTCTAGATCAAGATGTGAATATAATCACCAATAACACTGTGAATCCAGCGTCTTTCCTTAGGGAAGCTGCTTTAAAACCAGCCAAATGCGGAAAACTCCTGGTACACTGACAGAAGCAGCTTCGTGGAGCAAGGACATCACAAGGCTAGATATACAGCGTCTATCACCAGAGAAGTGATTGAAGCCAGACCATTACCCCAGGAACATCAACCCAGAAAGCTGAAATAATCGCCTCAACTCAAGCACTGGAATTAGTAAAAGGATCACACACTACAAAGGTCACCAGAGAGGTAATACTGGCCGGGAAGTTAGTAACAAATTGGCAGATTTTGAGGCCAGGATGGCCGCAAAAAAATGCAGAAATAAAATCTGCGTTGATTCCAGATGGTAAACTTCAAATCCCTGATTCTGATTAAAATTGGGTAAATATTCAAAGGAAGATAGAAAATTGATTATCAATATGGCAGGAAAGCAAAACAAACCTTTTGAGGTACGAATAACAGGAATGCAAATAAGTCTCTCTGAACTCCCATTAAAATGGGGGGAGCGCACTGGTGTTCATTAGCATTAGCAGATACTTTCTCAGGCTGGCCAGAAGCTTTGTTGGTTAAAATTATATCTCGTTTAGAGTGCCTGCAGTAATATTGTCAGGTAGAGGTATACATTTGTGCTAAAATGGTAAAAGATTAATGAAATTTTAAGAACTGATTGGCAGTTACATTCTCCATACTGACCACAAGCCTGAGGCCAGGTAGAGAAAATGAATCATCGGATTGTTGCTGATAAAACAGCAATTAGCTACAGTTTGTCAAGAAGCCAATCTATATTGGCATCAAGCACTTCTTTTGGCCTTGCTTAAATCTTGAAATAATGAAAGTAAAGTATTAGCCCTGTATAGCAATTAGAGTATACAGAAGAAGATCTCACAGAATCAAGTGAGAATTTGTCTAATCAGCTAACACTAGCTGAACTTGTTTGAGAAACAAACAAAATAAAAAAGAACAAGCTGCAGAACATAGAAGTTTGAAATCAATCTGTACATCCCTTTATACCCGGAGATGAGTTTTTTGTTAAAGACTACACAAAAAGCACCAGGAGAACAGTGGAATGAACTATATGAAGTACTGCTAACAGCCTCCGCAGCAGCCGGGATGGAAGAACTTGGATCAAGTGAAGAAAACCACCTACCAGTCAGTGGACAACAAAACGCTTAACACCTTTAAAAATTAAGGCTAACTAAAGTGAACTGTACTATTAGTGTTAATGTGTCCATTAAGAGAAGCCTTATTTTCCCATAGGTTGGATGCCTCTCTAAACATTTGGGGAAACTTGCATCCACGCTGGGAGGGCTCCGTAGAACAACCCCCCCAGCCTCCCCGGGTTCTTTTACTTTACTACTTTGGCCTTGCGTTCGGGGGTGGCTGCGCCTCGGCCCAGTTCCCCCGGCGCTACCTTGATCTCGTTGTCGAGGAGACGCGTTCGCTGCACGATCTCTTCCGTGGACATCTTCAGCACCTCCTCGCCGACGCCATCCTGCGGGGGCACAACGACAGCGTCACCCCCGGCACATGGCGGCCCCAGCCCCGGCCCCGGCCCCGGCTCTCACCTCGGACTCGTCCCACACCGACGCCATCTTCCACCCGCACGGTCAACGGATGCCTGGCGGCAGATTCGCCACAGCTCACCCCAGGGAGGGCGTCGGGGAAGCAGCGGGAAAAGCAGCGCGGGGATCCTGCACCCGTTTCTTTTCCTCGTCCTAGTCGTACCCCTCGGTTCCCAACCGCGGCCCCTGCGCCGGGGAGCGCGGCCCGGCGGCTCTGACGAATCTGCCGCTGGATGATTCGCGCGGGTCATGTGACAGCGCCCAAATCTGCTGAGCGATGACCCTGCCGCCATCTTGGGGCGGGGCAGAGCAGGGGCTGCGAGGGGGGCGGGGCCATGGTGGGAGGGCACGCGTGACAGACGGGGGCGTGGTGCAATAGGGACGATGGGGGCGGGGCAGGAGGCGGGGCCACAGCCAGGGCAATGGGACTGGTCGTGGAGGTGGCGGGGTCAGGGCAGGGGGTGAGGGGGCGGGGCTGGTGGGGCAATGGCGGAGGTGTGCTCAGAATAGAGGGCGTGGTCAGTGCAATGGGAGCAGCCTACTGAGGGGCGTGGGCCAGGGGCCGGAGGCATGACCATGTCGGGAAATGGAGGCGTGGTCATGCAGAGGGCGTGGCCAAATCACCAGGAATGGTCGCTACAGGCACGACAGGGGGCACGGGCGCGGAGGTAGCGGGCGCGCGTTCCCGTCGGTGCTGTTTATTGCGGTCAGTGCCGGTACAGAGAAGCCCGCCACGCCGAGGCGAAGTCGCTTTCCACCTCGTTCGCACCGCCGCCAGGCGCGTCCCGGAGGCCCCAGTACCCGCAACCCCCACCCCGCCCCGGTTGTCAGACGTATCCGGGCTTCACCGAGGAGCGGCGGCAGTTGGGGCAGCCGCGGGTCCCATTGGTCTGGAGGCACCTGCGGAGGGAGGAGCTCGGTTAGGGGCGAGCCGAGGCTACCCTGGAACTCAGGGACGAAGATTGGATCCCTGGAGGCACCTCAGCAAATTCCTCCCCTCCCCCTGCTGCTGGAGACAAAAACGCACCAGCGCCTTTGATACTGATTGTGTTGTCGCTATGAGGCCATGTATCAAATTCTTAATTTTCAGAACTAAGTGGTGTATTAAACTCGTGTTTCTTCCTAAAATAAAATGGCAGTACAGATGCCTTACTGCACGGCAGCACCACACTCGCAGGCTGGACACCTTCAGCTTGCTGCAGCTCTGGACAAGAGAGAAAGTATGGGGATTCAGGGGAAATATCCGAACCTGTTCTCCCCAAGAGGGATTAAATACAAATCTGCAAACGGGCTATGCACCTACAAGGGGAGGATGCTGGTGAACAATTATTTTAGAGGACAGAAGCGTGAGTGGGATGAATATTGCTAAATCTCACCCTTCAAGGTCATGAGATTCACAACATTGCAGGAGCCTGTTGCAGACATGGGTAAGCAGGATAAAGACCCACAGAACATCCTCCATAGGGCTGTCCTACGCTGGGCATGAACAGCTCTTATGACTAATGTCGGGGACAAGGATCTTTAGTAGTTCCAACTCATTACTTTAAGTGGAAGAAGTGGGAGCAGGGCAGTGCCTGGAGCTGGTTGTTCTTCTCCCCAATGGACTCTCCACACATGCCACAGTACAGCTCCATCTCCTCCACACATTCATGGAACTTCACTACATGGTCACGCAATTCTCGCTGCTGCCCCTTTGTGCGATAGATCCTTTCACACAGGCAATGGAGCTTCAGCAGGCCAAGCTGCACGTGAAGGGTAAAAACATAAGAAAAGTGAACAACAAGGTGAAGAAAGAGAGAAACATCAGCACAGGAGGCTGCCCAAGGGATAGGATCGGTCTTAAGGACATTTGTCTTGGCGCTTCCTGCTGCTAACCCAACTTCCTTGTTATACTAAAGGGTTCACCAGGCTTGAGGTACTCTGCAGCTTCTTTTGTCAGGATGGTTTTCCTGAGCCATCTATTACATACACTACATTTCACTTCCATTTGCCTCCAGGCAGCCCCCGGGGTTCAGCTGCTGCTCAGGGCAATAGTATTTTTCAAGAAAAGACCCCTAGTCCTCTAGCTCTCTAGTTGTTTCATACTCCGTTTTTGCTGCTTCCCATTCCCCTTAGTTTATCCCTCTGACTCCTCCCTCACTTTTCAGACTTGCACACTGACGATCATCTGTGCAAAGGCCCACAGCTAAACACTTCATAATAAAGCAAGCCCAAGCATCAGCTGGTTAACATGAACATGTTAATAAGCAATAATAAGTCTGGATACTTTAACATTTGGCTTCTTACATTGCCTGGCAGAACACTACAGGCAGTGCTGAAGAGAAGCTGTAGGATCCTACCTTGTTCCCTAGTCCCTCAGCCAGCTCCTGTGCCTTTTCAATGCTTTCTAGAGCCTGTGAATAGAAAGCGTGCATCATCAGTCCTCAGTCTGATATATCAAAACCAGACTTTTATGAATATCCTATGGGAATTATTAAAAGAGAGAGGTAAAGAGGTACAGAGTAGGATTTGGATAAAGAAACATCCTGGCAGTGCTGGAGATGCAAGATAGCAGTCTAGTAGGTTTCCCTCCCCCAGAAATTCCTTCATAAGAAAAGCTTATTTTCTGAAAGACCACAAATCATCCAAGAGCTACATTTCTGTTCCAGCCACACTGTGCAAAGTAGGGGTATGATGTTAGTGGGAATACAGACTTATTTAAGCTCAGTCACATGTAGTCATTGAGGTTGGCATGAAGAACAAGCAAAGCAAGCTTTGTTCACATCCTACCTTTTGGTTCAATAATCATTGGGTAACTCTAATTTCCCTTGTACAAGAAGGGGGGAAAGGGATCGGCATCACCAACACCATGCTTTTCCATCTTTTCCCTGCTGTTCATATATCCACTTTGTCCTACTTACACATGGTGTGATGTAGGAGTATACTGCTATCCATCTTTTTCAATCTGAAGGAAAGTATTTAGCATAGCAGCTGTTACACCAAATGAGTGCCTACTTTACCCTGGATGCCACAGTGTTCCTCACTGTTCTGATCATCAGTCCCTGTTTTCCAGAACTACCTAGAACTGCTTTGGAATTGTCCAAGGGAAAGAAGAAGTCTCCCTTGTGATTAAGTATTTTTCAGGAGGAACATTATAAAACTTCTACCCTGTAGTTCATCTTTACTGCTATTCTAGGAGAAAATAACCATAGGAGATGAAAGAATGCACCTTGAACACAGAGAAATAGCATTAGACCTGTGGTGGCAGCAACAGCCTAGAATAAAGAACTTGTAGAAGAGAGAAACAGGAATTGAAGGCTAGCAGGTAGAACATAACTGAGAGCTGCACCTAGGAGAAAGACTGTGTACTGGAAAACCTTGAAAGTAAGTGACCAGGACTAAGAATCAAAGTGAAGTATATGGGGTTGGGGAAGAGATGCTGAAAAGTCCAGGGGACAGTTTGTCTTGAACAGGAATATGAGGCTGTGCAAGAGTTCGGGCAAGCAGGCTGTGACAGCAGACTGGGAGAATCTGTGATAGTATTGATGTCATGCAAATGAAAGAAAACTAACTAACTAAGGAGATTGTGAAAAAGGAGGAAGCTAGGACAAGAACAGGGAATCTGCAAGTGGAAAGTTAGCAAGCTGCTTTATTAGGTAACTGATACTGGGATGAGTAGGATGAAAAATGGAAACTGGGACTTGCAAGTTGAGGAACAGGCCTGGGTGAATATTTAGGGCTGTGACACTTGAGGGTGTATTTGGGGCATAAGGCCCCTGACCACCAGGGCAGACTTCTCTCTAGTGCCTGAAACAGAAAATAAGTTTCATCTATTCGCTCTCTCCTTTTGTGGGTTTTGGTGAGATTAGGGCTTTGTGCAAAGCCCTCACCAGGTTTGTGATATCAGAAAGTGGCAATGGTTGGAGTTAGGGTCAGCAGATGTAGGGGTTTGATGAGTGCTCTGAATTTTTTCTTATGTAGAGGCCTACTGTGTGTGTCCTGTCCTATTCTTTTGAATATGAGTTATGAGGCAGGGAAGGGTTTACACAAAGCAAAGTTGAAGTCCACATTTTTTTCTTCCATTACAAACATAATGGTTACTTACTGAGATTGCAAGGTGTATCTTACCCAACTCACTCCCTGCTGCAGGCAACTCAGATGCTAACAGCACCTGAAACTTGTCTTTTCTGACACACTGAACTAAAATTCTTTGTGTCTCATATGAGTGATAAGAGCGAATTTTCGTCATACCTACACCCACAACAGGATCCTGTTGTGGCACTGTGCAAGCATTCCAGATCTTACAGCACTGGTTCAAGGCTAATGTTTAAGTATCTCATTCTTTAGCCCAGTAACGTTCCTGCAGAATGACCTGCTGCATCTAGATTTTAACACACATACCCTGCCTAAGCATTTTCAAAATAAGTAACTTCACCCTCTTGTACTATACTGACCAGTTATCTATTCTGAAATGATTTTCCACTCCCATTTCTCTGTTTCATATCACAGTTTATATACCTTCAAAAGTTTGCCTAGGAATTTGATGCCATGTTTGTCTCAAAACCACATGGTGGAGCTGTAGAGCTGTCTAAACATCATCTCTATCGGAATAATGAGCTTAGTCATATAGCTAAAATGTAGGCAGTGGAATCTATTTCAGAGTATGAACATAACCTGATTGCCTACAATGGCAGAAGCAGGCTTCCTTCCCTCAGGGCTGCTTTCTCAGGGTAGAGTTTTATGTCATCAACACTAACAAATCAGACAGTTCTGTAAGTTTGCAGGCTGACTCAGAATGGATGTTCATACTGTTAGAAATAAATTCCTAGGTGAGAGGGCCTATTCAGAGCAACATAACCAACCTTTTTGGCAGAACCAAGGGCTGCAGGTTTCTACTGCACTTTGATGGGTGTATAGTTCAGAAAAAGATGATATGCTCTGATCTTGTCTAACAAAATTCTGTAGAAGCAAGCTTGTAACTGACCTTGTCCAGCTCCTTCTGCATCATCCAGCACTTAGTCATTCCTAGCAGCACCTGGACCAGGCCCAGGCGGTTTCCAATCTCTGTCATGATGCTCATGGAGGAATCATACCGAGGAAAGGCTGTCTGCAGAAGCAGGGAGGAAAACACATGTTTTACTCTGGATTGCTTTTCACACCCTCTTGCTATCCCGTCTGTCCTTCTTGGCAGGAAAAAGCTGTACCTGAATGTCTTTGCGACTGCGGTGGATATCTGCAAAGCACAGCAGACACAGCGCTTGCAGAGGCCGGTCACCATGCTGCAGGGCAATCTTCATGGACTCCTGAAAGAAATTGCCTTTGGTCAGTAACAGAGCTTGTTCCTGGTTCAAAACTGCAGGGCTGGGACTGTGCTCTCCAGCCACTGAAAGGTCAGCTCCAAACAAATGGCATAGTCTTTTTAAAGCTAGTAAAGACCTGTTCATGTATTCCCAAGCAAGGGCCACTCACAGCCCCAAACTTTGGAGGCCCTCTGTGATACTGAAACCACCACTCTAAGACTAGGGGGCAGCAGGGACACCTAGAGTCAAGTGTGAATGTCATGGTATCTCTCTTCCTCCCAGTTCTGGAGGCAAAATCCCCCTGCAGAGACCTCTGACAGCTCTGTGTACTGCCTGCACCCTATACCTCACAGCAGTCCATAGCATCTGCCAAGCGCCCCAGCTTCCGATAGGCCACTGCCATGTGATATTGGCTCATTGCACGGTACTTCAAGCTCCAGTCCTTTCCATAATCATTCACCAGTTCAACTGCTTTACATGGGAAGAACAAGGCTTTCTCGTAGTCCTGTAAGGCAGCCAAGCAGATAGACAGCAGTTAGAGTGAAAATGAAGCAAAAAGGAAAGGAAAAAAAAAGCAACCTTTTTTTAGTTACTAATGCTGCAACAACTGGCAGTTTTCTGTACACATTTCAACTCCCACTGCTTCTCTTCCATATGCTGTATTACATTAGATATTTTCTCTGGATATAAAACTTTGGAAGGTAGAATTGCTATCTAGTGAATTCATATTACCCTCTGGGTTCAGGACACTGGGGCAATGACACAGCAAATGAATTTTATACAGTATACCATCAGCTTTACACTGCAAGAACCGTTTTTCTTCCCTTATAACCAAAGGCTGAAAACTTTCCTTGCTCTTACATCATCTCTGCTTTCAACATTTACATGGAGCCCTCATTCTCCATGTGGTGAGTCAGGATCTCTGAGAGGCTGTTTGTTGGAGGAAACAGGAACAAAACCACAGCCTCACCAAATCCACCGTAAGTCATAATACAACACATTTTACTTCTTAAGCATCTTTCTGCATTGCAAGTGTTTTAAAAAGAAACCTGATTTTACAATAAGTACATGAAACTATTATCTGAATATCTAAAACTATTCTCAAGTAAGTTACACCAGACTACAAGAATGAAAAAGTACTCATATTTTTCAGTTCTCCAAGATGCACAAAGGAAACCAGAAGTTTTTAGAATTTCCTTTTTTCCTTTCCTATTTCATACCTTAACAGCATCCATCACAATGTTCTTTTATTTATTTTTGGTATTATGAGGGAAGTTTCATGAAAGTTTTGAACACTGCAGTTGGTGAGTCTTCCATTAGTGACAAAAATCAAGACTTAGTGAGGAAAATCTATTTTGCTGCTCTTTGTAATAGAAGTTGGAACTAGCAGTTTACCTCCATCTTCAGTTCCTGCCTGGTTTTGCTCATATAAGTAGCTATCTGGACGAGATAGCAGTAGAAATAGAGAATCCATGAGTTGTGGCTGCCAGGCCTGTGTGCAGACAGTACCTCCTCTGATGTGATATTCTTTGAAGGTACGTTTTGTCTTTTCAACACACAGGAACATTCACAGCTGCTTCTGCTGTGCTATATAAACATTACACTAATCCCTTTATCCTTACTGTGAATGGGAGTAAATCCTTTTATCCTTACTGTGAACGGGAGTACCCAAAATGATGGTGTTACAGAGGAGAAATTTTAGCTTACCACATTTTCTCAGTACTTCACTTTCTATAGCAAAACCATAAGCTGAAATTCACACCTTTGCAATTCTTTCCTGAGTTCATAATGAGGCAATCACCCTTCCATCTCTTAGGTTACCGCACCTTTATTTGGGTGTAGAAGTTCCCAAGGCTGCAGCAGACTCGACACTCCAACATCTTGTCATCATTGTTGTGTGCATAACGTAAAGCTTTCTCAAAGCACTCCAAAGCCTTCTGGAAAATGCTGAGGCCCAAGAAAGCATTGCCCATGCTGAGGCTCACCTGGCCATTCAGCTTCAGGCTTACTGTGGTACCCTGCATGTTCAGGCACGTCTTACAGTAAGAGATTGTTTTCTGGAATTCACAGAGTTTCTCATTGCTGCGAGCCAGGTTTAGGTAGCTCTCTGTAAGGTAATCCGGGTCTTCCAGCTCCCGTGCTGTGTCAATCTGTACCACTGCAAACTTTAAGTAGAAAAGATAGTGTTTATAAAACCGTGTAGTTTATTTACGTACAGCTCAAAGACTCACAGAGTAGCATTCTGTACTGGATATGCAGCTCATCTCTGATCTGGGCAGAGAAGTCAAGCAGCACAGACTCAGAAGCAATGTATATATTGAGCAGTTTAAATCTGGTGGTTTAAAAAGCCTACAAGCAGTCTGAAGGAACCTCTCCCTTTCTCCACACAGTCTCTGGGTCAAGGAAGATGAACCAGGCTGGTGGTTTGTGGGAAAAAAATTGTTGAATGGCCCTAAAGAGAAGCAGGTGAAGAAGGAAACATTTGACACAATGTAACTCAGTTTTCTTTAACTTTCTCTGGAGTTCTTGTGATATTAAAGTACTCTGTTTATAAAAGAAAGAAAGTGAGCTCCCTCTTTCATCAATTTTATACTAACAAATTGCAGTATTGACATTTTCTGTTCTATAACCTTCAAGATTCACTGCAGTCTTCTAAAATGACTTGAAGTCTTTTTATTTTAGATTGCCAATTTGTATGAGCAGGGACTCTTCTGTGTTTTGTGATGATAAATAAATACTTTGCAATTTTCTCAGAATGATTTCATTAGAGATTAGCAATTAGGTTTATGGATAACAGTTCCCAAGGGCACCAATTATTTCCTTTTTGTATAATGGCAATAAATAATAATTTAAGCTACTAGAACATTTTACATACTCCACAAAATGAAAAATACACACACACACACACACACACAAATTATGTATATTTGGGTATTTATGTTCTCAGTTTCCATAGCACTCTAGAAGAACTGCTACATGGAGCCAGTGATGTGTATTAGCTCACGCTCCCCTACATTTCCTTACCTTTGTACAAGTTCTTCATTATTTCCTGATTGCCACAGCCTCTTTGCTTGGTGTGAAGTAATTTTTCTCTCCAAAAGAGGTTGAGCATTGTAACCCTCAACAATCACAATGTTATGCCTTTAATTCTGACCGTTTTTCTCCTGTTACTTCCTCTCTCAATAGTTTATTGCTGAAGTTCTCTGTCCTCTATCTTGGACCACTTGTGGTGTAAAATCAATTTTTTAAAAATCAGGGTTTTTTTTTTACACTTGTGGTGTGTAAACCATTTTCCCTTCCCAATACTGGGAAATACTACAATCCACTTATTCTGATCTCACTTTCTATTCTGTTCTCAAATAACAAATCAAGGTTCAGGTATTCTAAGTCCACTCCTTTGCCTGTTTCTTGTTTTCCGTGAAGCCTCCAAGCATTTCCCTCAGATAGCCACATCTTACCCTTTTGCTTCTCAGTCTGTTGTTTCTGCCACCACCTAATTCCACATCACTTATCAGAGCTGTTTTTCTTCAAATGTTTTCTGACTGCATTAATACCTTTCTTTTCTTCTTTGTTTGGTTTTAAGACAAGGCCTTGACACACGTGTAGGTTTACTAGTGAGAGGTGACCTCCCTTTATAAACACAGCTACCAAGTACTTGTCAGTGAGATCTGGGCATCTCCTTCACATTTTGTGCTAAGTGCTGAAGGATTACCAGCCTAGTAAGAGGCAACCAAAAATATCAGAAGAATATCAAGGCCCTTTAACAAGACCTTATTTCAGGCTGGGATACTTTCTCCTCTTGCCTTATCTTCCAGATTCCTGAGTCATCCTCCTAAACACTGCCTGCTGCTCTCTAGGTGCACCATTACTTCTCAGATCCACACATCAGCTTCTTTTCATTCACTTCATCAAACATGTTTACCCTCATGTTATTGAAATGTAATTTCAGCTTCTTGTTACCACTCTTCTATAAAGCCCCATACTCTTCTTTCTTCTATGCTGTCCTAACAACTGAGAGCCCTTTTCTGACCTCAACTGCCAGACTCCTCCTGGAATGTCTCTCACACCCACTCCCCAACCCTCCCACACCCCACTGGAAAATCATCCTCTTTCCCCTCTTAATCAGCTCCCTTACAAAAAAATAGTTGTAATTTAAAAAGTTTAAGGTCTGTATTAGATATCAAACAGTAATTGAATGACAAGATGACAGACATGTCTCCACGAGACTGCTGCTTATTCTACAGAATCCACTTGGAGATCTATTTTTACAGTGACATGCACACTGAAAACAGCTTTAAGCGGAGCAAAGGCTCTCTTTTAATACCTTTTGCTGAAGCCTGATAACATGGTGTGCCTGCATGTGAGGGATAAATCAAGAGAGTCCCATGATTAACGGAAGAACCTCAATAACCTGGGAATCCTGGGGGACCAGATCCAGTGAAAAGTAGTCTCTTGTGGGCTTGAGCTATTGGTCAACAGAGTGATTGCAGCAGCCCATAATATGCATTCAATAGCTGGTACATTCTACTAAATACAAAATAAATCCCTGATTTCACATTCTAGTCTCCAGCCACTCTCTGTAGTGGGTGTGACACAATGGCATGCAGTCCGCCTTACCTTCAGCATATCTTTGTATCTGCCCATCTCTGCATGAGCAGTGATGAGACAACCCAAAACCCGAAACCTGCCAGCAGGATCCGCAGACTTCTCCAAAACCCTCGTCCAGACTCGCAGGGCCTTTTCAATCTGATTAGACTGGTAAAGATGGAGTCCTTTCTCTATTTGTTGCTTTGTCTGGTCCTGACCCATCTCCCATGCATTAAAAAGCCTCATACACTAACCTCTAAGGACAGAAAAAAGTAAGTGCATAGAAGAGAACACAACATAAAGCACCCTAATAGAGAGTGGCTTGGAGCTGTAAAAGCCCAGCCACGTCCGGGGGGCTGGAGCTGTTGTAAGCAATGGCAAGAAGTGGTTGCTCAGCATTGAAAGTAGAATTCCAAGTCCACTAGGCAAACATCTTGCTTGCTAGGATTCCACCAGTGCATTCGTCTGTCCAGTCCCATAAACAAAGAGGAAAAGCACAACAGAGAGAGAAAAATCTCAAGCAGCAGGAGCGAAACTCAATCCGAGCAGCTAGTGCTGGTCGTCTTCGCATTGGCTACAGCTGTGTCTGCCAGTCCAGCTCACGTGGCTCCCAGGAATGCTAGTCAGGCTCCCCAGCTCACAAGGTCATGGTGAGCCACCTACCCACCCCTGCCCACCAGTATGCAGCTTATAAATACCCCAGGGAGAGACAACTGGCTACAGACACAGGGATGTCTCAGTTGTTTCTTTCTAGCCATTCCCTTTTACGAGCACTGGTGGTGGTGGGCTAGCCTGGGAGGTAGCAGCCTGAACTAGGAATCACAGCCTTATGAACAAAACATGATTTTAAAAGTATGGTATAACCTAGAAGGCTTCAATCTGTACATGTGTGCAATATTATACTTGTAACAATGTGCCTGATACTTCACTAGGCACAAAATTCAGCCTTCTTTTTGAGGACCTCATCTGACAATATGGACTTATGTGGACAAAGGTCAGCTCTGTTACTGGTTTGCCACAAACATGGCACTGACTTCTTAATTTCAGGGAAAACAAGAAGCTAAACATCCTGAAAAACTTTGTTCATGACTGACTGGCTCACTGCCTGTGACAGTTCTCTGAGAGTTTGCAACAGAAGTTGTCAAAGGCACATCCAGAACTTACTGTTTTTACTATGAATGACAATCATGACCCAAAGCAAGAGATTTCTGCAGCTTCTGACTGCATCAGAGAATTGTTAGCCCAATTAGAAGATAGCTTTAACACTCCTACACACTTTTTGAAAGAGTAAAAGTTAGGTCAGTTGCTTTAGGAGTTAAGTTTCATATCCTCATTGATGTGCTGTTTAATGGATCCAGTATTGGTTATCTATAGATTTACTCTGTCCTTCATAAAAAGATACCAAACTTGTCAGGGGGGGAATGCCTCAGAGAAGTCTAATGTCTTTCAGATACAGGAGTCCTGGACATCTGTTTTGAAACTCTTTTACAAGATAAAGGGAAGAAATGGCAATTCAGAGTTATAATAGACCCACAAGCAGAAGTAGGCATGTCTCCAGCTGCTTTCTCTGCTTGTATGTGAACTTCATGGCAGTTCTTCCCCAAGCAAAGGTAGATACCAACAGAATCATCACACAGGCCACCCGTTGGTCCATTCTGGCCTGTCTCATGTCTGCCTAAGGAAACAGAACCCCAAGAGAGCCCTTCTGAGGTAATATCCCTAAGGAAAGCAGGACGCAAGAATAAGCTGGTGAAGGGGCTGGAGAATAGGCCTTATGAGGAGCGGCTGAGAGAGCTGGGGTTGTTTAGCCTGGAGAAAGCTGAGGGGAGACCTCATTGCTCTCTTTAACTACCTGAAAGGAGGTTGTAGAGAGGAGGGAGCTGGGCTCTTCTCCCAAGTGGCAGGGTACAGGACAAGAGGGAATGGCCTCAAGCTCCACCAGGGGAGATTTAGGCTGGACATCAGGAAAAAATTTTTCACAGAAAAGGTCATTAGGCACTGGGACAGGCTGCCCAGGGAGGTGGTTGAGTCACCTTCCCTGGAGGTGCTTAAGGCACAGGTGGACGAGGTGCTAAGGGTCATGGTTTAGAGATTGGTGGGAATGGTTGGACTTGATGATCCAGTGGGTCTCTTCCAACCTGGTCATTCCATGATAATGAACCACAGACTGCCCAGATGTGCTTTACATCACAGCAGTCATGACCGTAAGACATTCCATGTATGCCTTTATCCAAAATTTCCTCAGAGAACTCTCTTAAGAAGAAAAGCATTTTAAATGGTAGAAAAGTCTTGCTACAATCAGACAGATTGTGTTTGGGGAGCTTATATAGTTCACGTTTGCATTATTTAGCATCATTTTTTCAGAGTGCTAATGTTCTACATCATGTTTCAGCATAGAATGTGTACTCTCAAACTTCGGAAGTAGAAACAGTGGAAAAATCTACTGAAGGCTGAAGAAAGGTAACACTGAGGCACAACTGGTCAATGCACACAACTCACTTCAGCAGCACTGTTAAAATTATTACCCTAGGTACTTTATAGATTTTAGGGCTTCCATAGAAGTCTGATTCAGAATTTAAAGAAAAAAGTCTCTCCTCTCTGCAGCAATTCTTATATCTCTCTGCAAGTGGGTGGTGGGATGGACACAAGATGTAGAAGACCAGCCCCCACGGAAAGCATGACTTTCTGGAAGTGGAGAAGGTGAGGCCGCAGATAGCGACACTTGGAGTCTGCTACATGAAAGAATCAAGCCAGGACTCAAAGGAAAAAACAAAAATAACACAATTCTTTTCTAGAACAGACTAATTTGCAAAATTAGCCTTCCAGAAATAACATGTCTGTAACTCAAACTCATCCTGATATTTCTGGACTAATTCACTGAAGCACTGCTCCCCTATATTCACTATAATATTCACTCCCCTATAATATTCACTCTCGCATTCCAGAAAGATTAGGCAAAGTGCGAAGAGAATGCCTTATAGTCCAACAAAACCCATCTAACAGGAAGGAAATTCCCTATTCTGCACTTTGTTGATACCGCTGTAAATCCTTGCTTTTGAGTCCTTCTATAAAACAGTGCTTAGTCTCCTAACAATCAACTCAACTCACCTACAGAGATTGAAACTTATCATAGTAAAATAAGGGCTACATCCATTAAGCTCAAACTGGTGATTTTTGAAAAATAGAACATACTTTGGTACAAAACATACCAGTTCTAGCCAATGTAGCTGCCTAAATAAGGAGGCATAAATAGGTAGAATCGCCAAGACACTGACTACTCATGCTGCTGCAAGAAAGTAATGGCAAAGTCATCATCAGTCCGTGGCTCAAAATAGCTCCAGTTCATACAAGATTCAGGTATAAATTATACAGTAAATGATCCAGTTTCCTCTCAGGAATTGCAAATATTTGTAAGTCTGCAAGGTGCGTGGAACCCCCGGAATAGGGCATCTCACGTCATGCAGTGGTCCTATACATGCAGCACAGCTAATCATGCAGTCACTTCTTCAGAGTGACTACAGAGCTGCTTGTCCTCTTCCCCACTGCTCTGCATTAAGTATTCCTAGTGACTCCTGGCCATTCAGAGACAGCAGAATGTGTCTGTTAAAGACAGGGAGATTAGAGTCAAAATATATAGTGAAAAGTGGAGGAGGATGCAAGAAGGAAAAAAATTCTTCTAAAACATTTAACATCAGGAATTAATCTAATCTACAGATTCACATATTTCCTACAGATGTTGATAAATATATAAAAATGCACACGAAATTTTTGGAGATTAATACACTAGCTCTTTTTTTTGTTGCTTAATTGTCTACTGAGTGGTGGTGACCTTTTAAATTAAGGAGAAAGCCTTCAAAAAAACCAAAACCAAACCTATGCGCCCAGAGGGTCTAGCATCAGTTCTGTAAAATAAGACTTGCAGAGCTTTGACTGTATATGATGAGGCTAGTCAACTTTTTGCACAAGCAAGAATCTTCCATCCTGCCTCAACAACCCCTTCTTCTCATTGTCTCTCTCCATCCTTCACCTCAGACTTATCTCAATCAAGATCCCTCCAGCCTCCCTTCTCAACAGCTGCAAATTAACTGCAGAGATCCCAGCATAGTCTGCAACAGGTGGCTCATTGCCTTACTCTGTAATTAGTGTGCCGCAGAGAAAGGAATGCAGCACGCAATCCCAATGCTTGTGAATGTTCTCAGATTTACAATCATGTAGGAAGTAATAAGGTGAAAAGGAGTATGTGGATAACACAGGAAAAGGACACAGCTGCCCTGAAAATGCTTGCAGTCTCCAAGATGCAAGACAGCAGAAGGAAGGAGTAACATCACTGAACTCTAGGAGCTTTCAGAAATGTGGCAAAGTTATGGCCATTGTGGTACTTTCCTTCTGAGAGAGGGAATAATAATGTCAAACTTGTGGCAAGTTTCTAAATGCATTGTTTTTTGCCTAAAGCAAATATTTATTTTACAACTGGTTTTATCTGAAATTATTAACATCTCTCTGTTCTAAAAACAAAGCAGATAAGCTCCCTTTATCCCAAAACCTGAGCTAGTAAATAATCCCAGCCCATCTGGGGTCTCCCTCTGTAGTATTTCCGGGACAAGGAGCACTGGGGACTGCAGATATCTTCATGTTGCTGAGTCAGGATGGGCTCAGCAACCTTGACTGTGCTCCTGGAAGGAATAAGGAGGCAGTGTATGGGACTCTCAGAAGCAGTATGAACTGGTGCCTATCTAATTCTACATTGCACCACACAAACGTGCTGTTCCTACATAGCTGAAGTCTGGTGTTATGCTTGTTTTGTAGCCCTTAAAACAATATGAAACACAGTGCATGGACAGGCAAGTGGCTACGCAGTACCAATTCTGTGAGGCTGGATATGCCTACACCTCACTCCCGAGTGCATTACATATTTGCATTATCCAAGAATCTCAACTTTTCTGGATCTAATGTCTAACTAGGACTTTACTGCAAAATTATAAAAAAGGGAGGCTATGATTATTTAATCATAAAACCTTTTCCAATTCTACTGAAAGTAGCTCATCAGCATAGAGGTAAAAATCCAGACCTATGTTGTACATACAGAACAAGGTGTATTGGGTGATGAAAACTGGTATCTCTCTTCATCTTCCCACACTTGGACCCCAGAAGAACCTCAACTTTAAGACACAAATACAACACACAAGGACTCTTCTCAAACAGTTTAATAGCAAATAAACAAAGGAAGGTACCACACTTGGCATATACAAAATGACTTGTTGTCGGTGTGTCTGTGCAATTAAAACAGTTTTAAGTTGCCCTTTGGGACAAAAAGAAAAAAACCACACACACAAAGGAAGAAAACTCCTTTAACACATACTCGCTCGTTCCAAACTTATAACAAATCTTTCCATTTTTAAATCCACTACACAAACTCTGCGACCAGATCAGATCAGAAAAGCAATGTGTGCTCCTCTGCTTTTTAAACCATTAAAGTAAAATCTGTAATTCTCTACAGAGTACAACACAATTTCACACAAGAAGACATTTTGTTTTGCAAATCAAAACAGGAAAAAAAAAGAAACAGCTCAAACAAGGTAAAGAAAAGCATTTCTATAAATGAACCACGACTTCAAGTTGATTAAATCCCATTACTGCAGAACAGACTCTACATTTGGTCATAGTGGCAATTTGTTTTCTCATCACATTGTGAATCACTTTACATTGTTTTCTAGTAGAAAAGGCAAAAAACTGTACAAAACCCCTAGTGTTAAATACAATGTTTGTACCAATAAAAAAGCCCACAGGTTTGTCTCCAAAATGTAAATTTTCTTTTTAAATTATTCACAAAAAGCAGCCAAAAATCAGAAAGGCAGCTGCTGCTCCACTGTCTCAAATCCATTAAAACCACCACAGAACAATTAAAACAACCAAAGGAAGAAAAGGAAAGAAGGAAACATCCAACATTTGGCATTTTGGTTTTCTTCAGATATTTTTCCACAGGTTTCCCCAAAGTTCCTTATGGAACCAAATGTGCACATACAGAAACGCATTGGCAGTTACTCAATACACTGCAGGGTATCAGTGCCCCCCACTGACTCACAGCCCTGTGCATTCAGACTGTGGGACTAACAGCAGCCAGCCCACAACCTCCCAAATAAACAAGTCTCTATCCTCTTCTCATCCAGCCTCATGTTTTCCTCCCAGATATATGTATCGTATCCAAACAAGCTCTGTCTTATAAGCAGAGGACTGTCTACACGAGTCTAGCCCATATCTACTGAGAATATAGTATCCTCAGCAAACTCGGGAGGATACAAAAAAAATCCTTTTACATTTTTGCATTATCCCAAATGCTGGACAAAAGTAAAATTTCTATCCAATCAAACAAAATCTATTTTCTCAACAAAACCCCTTTGCCTGTGATTTCATTTCACATTAGTATCAAGTGTTAAGATACCTATGCTAGCTTACCTCTTCTGACTGAAACTTCATCACAGCACACACTCTTCAGCTGCTTCATTTCGAAGTTACATGCCAGTTTCTACCTGTGCAGCTGGTACATAGGGTAGGGGGAAGAAGCCTGCTACCCAGAAAGCAGTAACCTGTTCTAGTTCATCCTGCAAGTCAGAAAAACTGCTTAGCTCATTACCCAATTAAAAACTAAACAAAAACTAAAAAATCTCCATAGAGATTCCCCAGCTAAGGCCCTTGAGAAGAGAGCTGGGGATGGTACCCTGTTCAGGTAACAGCTCCAGAGGCTGTTGTATTGTGCTTGTCACTTGGGAAAAGAGCCAGCAGTTGTAGGACCAGGTTTACAAATGCTTTCTCAGGGATATTTCAAACACTTTATTTCAAGAGCAAATCTAGATGCTTCCAGGATCCTACCACCAAGGTCTGACTGATGTTATTAAGCTGGGGCTGGACTTCACAAAAATGTGTCCTGAATTATACAAAATGCTCATAAAGAGTGTTTCAAAGGAGCCCTTGCTTCAGATAACTTTGGAAACAGAACTACTGTGAAGTTCCCCCACCTTCCTGTTCCCCAGCTATCCCCTTCCACCAAAGCTTCCACTACAGGAACAGTGCAACCAAGCCCCTGGGAGCCTCTGACAGCACTGGAGATGCAACAAGGTCCAGGTGCTCTGTCAGGCAGACAGTCTAAGTGCACAGGTAGATGCCCTCAGGTGGCTTCTGATCAGATATTTGTTATACCAAAACCACCAGTTTAAAGGATACCTTTGAAACCCATTAAATTGCTCAGTTTTTGCACAAACTATAGAAAACAGAGAGGTGAAGGTGATATATACGAGGGTGTGAAGAAAATAGCAGGAAACATGCAAACCATCTCTGGGCACTGTTTTAGTTTAAAAGATTAAAACAAAACCATCACATTTTGCTGAGGAGATTGTAGTTACCAAAAAATCAAGCATGCTGGAGCTTAACGAAATACAACATCAACTTTGATCAAATTTTCACTGCAGACTGATAATCACACAAGGGAGCAGGGAAAAAAAATTACAAAAAAGAAAAATCAATAAACACCAGGGCAAAAAAGTAGCTACAATCACAATAAAAAGTAGTTCAAGTGTTTTCTGCTGATGCCACTCAAGTCACAAGTTTGAACTCATAAAACACATGCTGTCTCCTCAAGCACAGAAACCAGATCAGCAAAATGTGACTAGGAAGTCTCCTGAAAGATTGAGTCACACTATATAATTAAGTTTTTCTTTGAAACTGTTTTTAAACCTAAGCACACAGAAAAAACTAAGCCTAGAAAGTGATTTGCTGTATGCTCACAGAAATACAAATACTCCACGAGGTATGCTAGCAAGGCTGCTCTGAAGACAATTACAAAGAATCAGATTCACAAAATCAAGTGGTTATCTTACGAAGGTCTAGAAAAATAGAAATTCTTTTATATTCAAAAGCAAGTTTAAATATTCCCCTTCAGCAGTCTTTCTAGCAAAACCAGTTTGGCAGCACAAAAAAAAAAAAGAAACAAACAAACATAATAAAAATACACATCAGCATCAAAGGTCAACACAAGGTCAAAGGTGAGAGTTCAAGCATCAGAGAAGCTGAAGAGACAAGGATTTGGACGATGTACTTGAACGCCACATCGACATGCTTTAGGCACAACGATGAACAAACGGCAGGAATCTAGAAAAAAAACAAACCAGAAAGAGGGAGACCCACTGAGTTACGCAGAGCAGTACATCCAAACACAGAGAGAGAGAACAAGAATGGGCACTGTACAATGAGATCTCCTGGGGAAGGGAGTTGACAGGGAAGGGTAGCATATGCCAACGATGAACAAGTGAAAGTTGAAGTACATGAAGGACACCAAGTAAACATCAAACTGCCAAAACCAAATGGAAGCAGAGGTGTGGATTTCCCCTCTCAACACCCAGTCTGTGGAATGCTCCTCAGTCTAGCGAGTGGCACATTGATTAGCATGCATTCACCTTGCTTCATGCCCAGTGTCTCCACTAGCTCTGTTTAGGAAAAGACCAGAGCAAGCTCCCTCCCCAGGAGACCAACTCCAAAAAATATAGCTCCAGGGCTAACATTCACCCACAGAGACTGAGGATTACAAGACACAAGACAGAGGACACAAGGATTTCACAGGTGGTTTGGTGGCTGAGACTTTTCTTGCATCCTAACACTGGGAGTTCTTAGGCAGTGGTAGCCCATGTTCTTTCCTTCAGTTACAGTCCTTTCTCATTCCCTAGAAGCCCATGAAAGTGGAGGTGGATGACTTAGTACGGGGAGAACAAAAAAGATATTACACAAGACAAAACCTCCATGTTAGAGAAGAATCCCTTAATCCTGCAAGTTAAGACTTGTCCTAGCTGAGCACTTTTCATACCATTAAACCTGCACAGGGATTTTCTGTTCCCAACCTCTTCTATAAAACAGTCCCCAGCTCCCTGACTTTGTGAGGAAGGGATTCTGGGCTCTGAGAAGCTCTACAGTCACTATTGCCAGTTTGATAAGTAGAAAAAAAAAAACGTGTTTCTTGAAGAGCTTATATAAAAAAAAAATTTTACATTACATGATAGAAATACCTTTGTTTCCTCTTCTCAGTTTGTGAACTGCAAGGTACAAGAAATATTTTGGGGAAGGATGTTGGAACTCAGGGACAGAGGAAGTAAGTTTCTTCTTTTTTTCTTCCTCCCCTTCTTCACCTCCCCACCCTATGACCTCCTCAACGTCCCTTTATCTCCCTGTTTGTGGCCTTACTCTTCAGCACATTTCAAAGCTGCTGGAGAGAGACTACAGCAAGGCAAGACTTGCACGTTATCTTATAGCTTTTATAGAATGATTGAAAATAGCAAGTGTTGCATTCTAGTTCCAAAGCAAGAAGCAGCATGCTGGCCATTAAACCTACCAACATGCCACTTACCAGAACTGCTGAGATTAATTTGCTCTTCGTACTTTCCAGTTCAGGGAAAGGACTTGGTATGAAGCTTATGCCAACTCTAGCAAACAGAGTACAATGCAACTCTTGCAGTTATTTCTACAGTTCTAGAAATACTTTAGATAGTCTGCTGATAGCTGTAAGGTTTCGGTCCCAAGTGACAAAGGCAAATTCATTACTAACTGAGGTATGAGAAAAAAGAAGAGGCATGAAATCCAGTGACACCTTGGCATACACTATAGAAAATCTTTGTGTGATTTCCTTGAGGTTTTATTGATAGAAATTTTTCAAATATTTCACTCAGCAACTTTGAGGAAGTGCTGGCCTACAAGAGCAGAGCCATGTGATGCTGAATAAGAAGTTATAACTTGGGAAAAGTTATTCCAGTTTGTCCTTGTTTTATTCTCACAAGAGTGGCAATTCTGCCTCGTCTGTTTTGTATTTTGTAGTAGGTGTGCTCAGGGATATATAGTAACCTTATGTTTAAACGTTTGTAACCAGAAGTTCTCCAAACATTTTATGTTCATCCTTGCACCCATCATTTGTAATTTGCTTTCTCTGAGTTGCTTTTTGATATTTCCAAATGAAAAAGGAACAATTTCATTCTGCTTGGCTGCTCTTCCCTAACTTGCAACAATTAACAAGAAACACTTTGGTTAATTCTATCACACAAGCAGAATCTATCAGGATACGTGACCTCCAGTATTCTCATGGAGAATTTTCCCCCCACAGAAGCATTTGCCAGAGAGAAATTTTCTGAGGCACCCATTTTGCAGATAGTAGTGCCCACAGCTAGTAAACTGCCTCATAACTAAAATAAAAATAGATATTTACCATCATTGCCTCAGATACTTCTGAAAGATTCCAATCCTCTTTCTGCTTAGGCTTAAAATTTAATCACTATGTATCAAAGGCATATTCTAATAATGCAAGCTTTGCATTACTGGAAGAAAAAACTAAACTACAAAGAGATATCCTATTTTGGACTATTGATTATCTCAGGAACTGAACAATCTACTATTTCGTTTACTACAGTCAACTTGATACTAAGTAGCATCAGACTAGAACTTCAACTGTTCACAATACTTTCACCTTATTACAGCATATCTAGTAAAAATCAAACGTTTTCTGAGAAAAAAAAGATCTATGAACTAGTCTAATCTCATCTTGTTTCTAAAAATACATTAGTACTTCCTAGAGGCATATGTAATATGGAGTTCCATTTCATCAGAAGTCCCACTGGCTTTCGTTGTAGGAAACTCAGATTCTTTGGTTATAAGAATGCAGAATACTTTGTCCATGCAGCTTTGTCCTTAAAGTCAGTCCTACTGCTGTTTATTTGAACTCAATCGACTCATCCTACTATTCAAGAAATAAAGCATTTGACACTGATTTGATTTGCACTTGAACGACAGCATGATAGGAATTAAAAATATAATAAAATTTAAAAGCCCCAAGTCCCCCCAAATCCCAGACTTTCCTACCAATGAACAAGGAAGAAAACTAGCTTAAGATTGTAAGGCAAGAAAAGCCTAAATCTCCAGAGTGAGCAGCAGCCAGACAGACGCAGAAATGTTGACTTCATCTGATCAGTTCTGTTATCAGAAAAAATTCTGCCCAAGTCACAAACTTGATACATTTATTAACTTTGGTTACATATACATTGGTACACCAAGAAACAGAAATCTGAAACAAATACACAAGAAGGGCAACATCTTCAGCTGGTGAAAACTGATGCAGCTCTACTGAAGAGAGAAGAACTGCATTGATTTGAACCATCTGAGGATCACATCTTTTAAAATTTAACCTGCATAGATTTCTTTTTTGTTTTTTGGCAATACTTATAGTTATGCCAGTAAGGCACAAGAGCTAGCCCGAGTTAGGTGTCTTAAGGTGATTATGCCTGGGAAGAGTCACTGATCAAACCAAGCCACAGTACAAACTGGTAAATCTCCTACAATCAAGAGGAACTGCACCAGTTTGCAACAATGCCAAGCTTGATCGGTAAGTTACATGCTATCAGAAGCAGAAGCTGAAGTATCTAATTTTGGGCAGCTGAAATGGCTAGTAAAGAGGCCAGTGCACCAGGTTAAAAGAAAAATAAGACAAAGGTCTCAGATAGTACAGTGGGATAGGGTGCAAAGAAGGTAAGAGTGACTGTAGAGACCCCAGAGCACAGTGCTCTCTTCGGCTGGTTCACAGCATTTGTCTCCCACATTTAGCAGTTGTTAGGCTGCCAACAGGCCACTGAAAATCAGTAGTTTCAATCATGCACATCAGTATGTGTGTAAAACAATCACATTCAGGATTCTACAAAACCCTGGCCTTTTTCTTTTTCCAGTGAAATAATTTAGGTAATAAATATTCTCCACCTTGGAGCGGTATAAAACTTCTATAAAAATAGAAACAACATTCTTGGTTACAGCAGGTTGCACTTGGAGTAGTTGCTCCCAACTATGTNGGAGGCTTCACACTCCAACACTCTTCTCAGAAAACCAGGACACATCTTTCCCATTGTGCAGAATTCAAGTGTACATGGTTCACTTAAGTGTATATTTACTTTTCTAGAAAGATTCAAATAATTAACATAGAAGGGTACCACATGCCAGCATAACTGGGAGATTTGGCAATCTGGCCTTTAAACTTTTGCCACCACAAAATGATCAAAATAACACTGATAGATTTATCTGTCAGCCATCAACACGGACAGACTAGCATCAACTGTTCGATTTTCAGTTTAAGAATGGAAAGCAATTTTCTTGGATGCTATCAGTCAGGCCTTGTACTTCTGAGGTTTGAGATCCCAGGGGACACAGTACCTGGGAATGCTAGACCTTCCCAGCAGACCACTGCATATGGGTGATGATTCTGAATGTTATCTGGTTTGATGGGTTTAGTGCTCCTCCTGCTGGGGCAGAACAGGAATTCCCAACCCTATGCCTGACCCACACACTCATTTAGCAGCTGGCTCCCACATTGCAGCATTAGCTGTTACCCTGGGAAACACCACCACAAACCAAGAATACAAAGAAAAAAAGAAAAAGGAGAAAATATGAGGTAAATGGAACTTCTGTTAGAGATGCACAGAAATTGTAAATTTCCTCTTGTGACAGAGGTGGATTTTGGTGGTTATAAAATGAGACTCTACTCTGATTCCTTAACACCAACCCAGGCCAGAGTGTCAAAAGTCCTTTGAGCTCCCTAAAACCGGTGTATCACAAAGGCCCTTAGCAACGCATTAACAATTTCACAAGTGTGCGGAAGCGTGTGTTCACTGAAGGGGTGTGTTCAATCTTCTTTCAATACAGAATACAACAGCCAGTACCAAAAGGCAGCATAAGACTGAACGGCTCAAGGCTCTGCTCTGATTGCACAGCTCCTGTGTTAGCCTGTTTTGTACTGGTACACACCACCTTAAAGGAAAACTGCAGTATAAAGAAATACCTAATTACCAGACCAAATCACTGCACAAAATTATATTTTTGGGGGTTTGTTTGTTTTTAAAAACACCCAGAAAGTTACCTTTGCAATCAAGTTAAGACTGAGAAAACAAATCCTATGACAACATGTAGGAAAACAGGATCCTCAAGAGCTGTGTCAGGGTTGACTTTCAGCTTTGTATCTCAGTTTAACAGTCATTTTGAGACAAACAGCACTTACATTATTCTTACCAGAATGAATTCAAAGTAACATATGCAAAAAGGACATTATTCAACATAAATGGGCAATGTGGTGAACTATTATGAATAAAAAAACTGTCCAAAAAATTCTGCAGGTTGCTAGGGATCAAAAGTTTCTTGCTTCCAGCCCAGACTAAGCTGTCTCTATCTAGGTTTTGTAGATAGGTATAAAATATACAGGATAAAGTTTCTTAAATACAGAGAAATTCACTGCATCTCATTAATATTCAACTGTAAATAGTGAAGTTTTCTGGACAGGGACATTATCCAATAATTTTATAAAATTTTATAAAGTGCTGCGTACATTCACTGTGCTATATAAACACTACTTTATATACAAAAAATAAAAATTACTGCAGATTTCCTCTGGCTTGTTAATGTGTTTCTCCTTCTAGCCTGTCTCCTGCTTTAGAGATGATTTACTAAGTCACCATGGTATACAGTTAAGGAACTTTCAAAGACTGGATGGGGCATGACAAAGGAGTTTGTTTTGGAGTTTGTTCTTGGCTCACCCAAACTTGGATGGACTCAGTTCTCCTTCCCCACCTTTGTTTCCATCATCTGTTCTGTGTTATTTCTGCTTTCCCTTCTCTCCCCCATGGTGGTGTGGTGTCAGTTCTGCTTCCCCTCCTCCTCTCTATCCCAAGGCAGTGTGGTGTCAGTATCTGTTGCTCCCTTTAACCTCACCTCCCCACCCCAAAGAGCTGGCATTGGTCCTTCTCAACACTCACTGGGTACAAACACAGCAAACTTCAAATAAGGGGGAAAAAAAAAACAACCAAAAACAAAACAAAACCTCAGCGATATGGCACCTAAACTCCAAAGTAAAACACTGGAAACAAAAGCACAAACTTGTCCTCCATCCAAAGTGGTATTCTCAGCAGAGGCTGCAGCCGAATCTTCAGAGGAAGATGTGCCAGATAGAAGGCATGGATCAGCTTCCAGGACTGTAAAAACACAGCCTTAGGGCTTCGACTCACTAAGTGCGCTCCTCTCCAACTTACCAGAAGATCCTTTTCACTCCAGTCCTGGAGGGGAGAGGCGCTCAGTATGGCTTGCTGTCATTCTTAGAGCGCTTGAGCTGCACTTTCAGACGCTTCATGCCAATCTGAAAGCCGTTCATGGACTGAATGGCAGCCTGTGCAGAGACAGGATTGTCGTAACTTACAAAACCTAAAGAAAGGAAAACACAATTACACCACACCAAAGCTGTCCAGAACAGTTACTCACAACTGGAAATACAGGTACTCACAAGGTAAGAGAATTCTACAATAAAATGCCACTTTCAGCAGTTGACAACTGAGTCTTCATAAAAACTTCTTACTAATGGCTTTCAGACAAAGCACTGCTTTCTGACGTGTAGAACTTTGGTCAAAACGTACAGAAAGCTCAGGAAATGAAAATAACATTCTCTAGTCTTACAACAAAAATTAGTCCTACTGTTCATTTTATAAGAACTCATACCTGCAAGAAAACCAAACCTGGGAAACATTAATCTATATGTGAAAGCTCATTAGAAATGCAAGACTGAAATACTCCTCTTGGCATTATAAGAATAGATTTGTTTGGAGTGAAGTAGCTGTCAAGTCAGCGTGGCATTTACTCATCTATTATGTTTAGGTCTCTCTTGGATAAGAAGCTGTATATCATTCCAGTGAAAGAACATCCTCAAAATAATTTTTTCCAGGGTTTTGAAGGAAACCATTTTAAATAACTCCCGTAAATGGCTGCAAACTCTACTGGGGGAGAGCATTCTATGTGCGGGTATACAGCCTGATGCTCAGAATATTTTTATATCCCCATAAAGCATCAGACAGTCTACATCATTTGGCTCAAATATTAAAAAAACCAAAACAGTATAGACACAAACTTATCAAAACCACAGAGAAAGGCTCACCTCTCCTATTCCATCACAAGAAATCTCTATTTATCAGAATAGTCACAAGAGCTTAACAGCACCACAAAAACACTATGTCTGCTTGCACTGGGGTTTCAGAGTGAGGAAGATAACACTACAAAACTTTCAGTTCACATGTGCAGCCTCCTACTACACAAGCTAAGGAAGAATATTTCCTTTGCTCTTTTGGCATCTCAGACTTTAGCAGTTAACTGAAAATAATTTATTTGACTGGTAACAGCAGCATTCATAATGACAATGTAGTAAGTAGCATATACAGCAACATAAAAGATTAGGGTAAGAGAGAGAACTATGCCATTATTACTGTCTGTAAACATGCATCATTAAATTATCTAGGCCAAAACAGTACAATGTGGCATAATAGTACAAACTCAGGAAAAGCAAAAAGTCACAATGAAAAATCAGGAAAATACTGTTAACTGATGGAAGAGTTTATTTATTTACTTTTTAGGAATATAGAGAAAGAGTCACTACTTGACCTAACAATTGGATTAGACAACATACTGGAAAAGAGATTACTAGAAAGAAGCCACCTTCCTACAGGTAATTACACCCAACGTACCAAAACATTTGCTTAGATTGGTCTGCTTGTCAATGAAAACCTTGGCTGAGACAACATTTCCGAATGGCATGAACATCTGCAGCAGATCCTGATCCCCAAACTCCTGGGGGAGATGGTAGATGAACAGATTGGCTCCTTCTGGACCTTCAAACAAGTAGGAATGTTAATTCAGAAAAAGCATGGATAACACAAGCCCCCTTCATAACAAAAAAGTGAAAGAGCCATTCAAGCCATATTTTCTAGATAAAACAATGAAACTGTTGTTTGTGCTTCTGTGGAGTACTTGATTCCAGAATAAATCAGCATGACCCTTTGGTGGGACTCATCATTCAAATAATTCTAGCCCTTTCTCGACATTTTGGCTTTAATTTCCATATTATGCCAAAACTGGTTCACAGATCCTTGCTATAATGAAAGCTGAACAACAAATTTGAGTGTCGGATGCTGACTGAAACAAAAATGGGTATGCAATGCCTGTGGCCTGAAGAAACTGAACAAATCTCAAAACAAAATACATGCAATCACATTACGTATAATCTGACAGATTCTTTTCTAAGCAACCTCCTACATTCTGCTAAAAACTCACTCCTACATTCTTCATTACTTTACACAGATCATTAAATTGATTCTGAATCTGAGGAGTGAAGATAAAAGCATTAAGTATCTGTGGGAAGAGGTGAAGAACAAAGAAAAAATTAACAAAATCACAACTGTTTCTTTAATGGTGGGTATTAGGCTGCAGACTCACTCTCCTGTCCTCTGAGAAAAATGGAGGAATATGATTACTAAGCATTTAAGATAAGACAAATCCTGGGAGAAACCTCCTGTATAGAAAACAACTTAGAAAGGTTATAGAAGCTTATAGAAAAGACAGCTCTTAACAGGGAGACCTCACAGGTTTTCTTTACATTCAGTAACTTTGGGATTCTAAAAAGTGCTGCCAAATAAAACTCTGTAGATAAAGTAGCTGGAAAGACCAAGCTTGCCCTTCTGAAAAGCCCTCTCAAGCATCTTTTTACCTACCTTCTTTTTGACTTCCCGCTGCACCAATGCTCTGCTGTGTTAAGAGACTCTGGTTATACAGTGTGGGCAATGCAGCAGCAGCATATTGCTGGATTCCAGAATAAGCCTGTGTGAGGGCTTCCATAGTGCTACCTGTCCCATTTGAGAGACCACCACTGCCAAGTCCTCCATTTAAGGCTGCCATTCCTGTACAAGAGGAAATAAAGATGACCAAGTACTTCAACTGAGCCAGATCAATTACCTTTCAAATATTCTGCACTATTACAAAAAGGTGGGGAGCAGAGAACCACCGCCACAGATGTAGCACAACCTGGGGAGTGATAATCAGCTCTTACCCCCACCCACCAAAACACAACTCACCTGCTAAAGAGCTAACATTGAGGCCTGCTGTAGCCCCTGCCAGCGTCTGCAACGCTCCAAGAGATGCCATTGGATTAACAGAGGAGCTGCTACTGGAGCTAGGTGAGGAACCTGCTATTAAAATAAGATAATTAAACTACAGACATGATAAAACAATCTAAGAATAGTATTTTTATGGTTCTATAGCAGTGGTCTTCCCAACAAGTTTGTGGACTACCTAGAAGTCTGAAGAAGGTAAATAAGAAAACCTATGTAAATTGCTATTAACCCAAATGTTAAATTTACTGCACAAAGTGCAGCACAAAATATTTATGGCTTTGACAAACTAAGATACTGAAGAATGATGCTGTAGAGACATCCTGTAGTCTACTTCCAAGAGGAATTTATCTGTCTGACTAAGTGGGTAACAAACCCCCTGAAATTATCAGTATCCTTTGTGTTTTTGTGATTCTTAGCTATGCTGTGTACATCTGTTAAAACTTTGAAAAGAATCATGAGCACCTTCCAAGCAGACTCAAACATTCTACACACTCACTGGCTCATAAATATGGCACAAAGTCTCTGCTGCAGTGGAATATTGTAATTATTTAAATGAAATACAGGAAACTTGTTTAAAAAGCTGCAGCAAAAGCAGGTGTACCTAACAAAAACTGCATGAGATCCCAGGGAGCTGCACTTCATATCACTGCTTAGTTTTGTACTGACAGAGGAAACTGCAAACCTCCTTTTAAGGAAAGTTCTATACAAACTCTCTTACAAGTCAGAAATTAAAGACAATGTTCCAAACTATTTTAATAGGGTTACTCTGAGGAAAAGGAGACAATTCCTGTCTTACTAACAGTAGCATATCACATGCTAGAAAAATACAGAGAACAACTTGCAGCATAATCATCAAGTGAGTAGAAAAAACACAATAGAAGTTCAGAAATTATACAGCTGACTTGATTTTAAAAGATCACTTGTTTCTGCAACACTTCATAGCTAATCTGTGTAATGTAAAAAGACATTACATTTGATAAATAAGAACACTGTTTAAAAAAAAAATCACAATAAAATAGTAGTGGGGAAAAAAAAATGAAGCCAAGGCTAGAGAGCAAAGTAAAAGAGAGCAGTGATGCTTTCCCTACTTAAAAAGGGTGGTGATTTTAAATAAATTCACTAAAATCTCTTCAAAATGCTGAACACAGTTATTTTAGTTGACTTTATCAGCAATCTCTTTTTAAAAAAAAGAATAAATTCTTTAGTGTTGAAAATGCCAAAGATTAACTCTGGTTTGTTCTCTTTAATGTATGTACATAGAAATTTCTGTACTGAGTCAGCACCACATTTCTCATAATGACTAGAGGTAAGTAAATAATAGTAAAGCAGAAATATAGGGCAATTACAGAGGAATACTTCCTAGGTATAGTCTATATACCAATGCAGCAATTAGTGAATCTAGGAATTTTTCAGGCAAGTGCAAAGAAATAGATCTCTTTTATGAAGTGGCAGTTGAGAGCTTCACCTGGTATCCTGTAATTCTTGTCCTGAAATATCTAACAATGGTCTTTCCCTACTTGTCTTTATCACACCACTAATATTTGTACATTTCAATCATATCCTACCCTCATGTCAGTCTTCCACTTTTCAGGCTCCATTGTTGCTCCTAACAGGGAAGTAGTTCCATAGTTCTAGTCATCTTGCTGTTCTTCTGGTTTTTGTGTACATTTTAGATCAGAAAACATCACACAGTAATGGGGATAGAAAACTAATACAGCTTTATACATGTTCTTATTTCCATCCCTAATTATTAACATGGCTTCTGTGCGGTTTTTGGTGGGTTGTCAGTTTTTTTTGCTTGCTACTGAGGTTATTTTTTCTTAGATTCATCTACTGAGTTACAGCTCAACAAAAAAAAGATAGCTCTAACACAACTAGCTGAAAATACTTAAAAAGTTTTCAAGAAAATTTGAATACATAGTAAGGAATATCTAGGAAAGAAACTTGGACAAAGACACCAACAACCAACTTGTGGAGGTAGGTAAATTGAGGGAACAGTAAGATAGTTCTAATTCAGTCATCTAATGTCTACGTAATGAGCTAAAGAGCACTAGAATTCATGCAATTAATTTGTCTGAACTGTACTAGAATTAGTTCCAGTAAAAGCAGGAAAAGTATGATGCCTCCAAAAACAATTTTGCTGGAGACACTAATGTCAGCAAAGTAATTTCATCTTTGCTGGAGTTCTTTCCCTTTGGGAAAGGGAAATACACATCAACTTTTGCAACCATTCTATTTTGCACTGAAGCAGACAATTCTTATTGATGTCCAAGTAAAAAAGATGGCAGAGAAGACACTCAATCCAGAATTGCTTCTATAATGTTTTCTTGAACGTCCCTTTCACAAGCTAGCAGTTTAAATGAGTTTATCTGAGGCCACAGCCTCTGTAACATGGATTACCTATATAAGGATGCAGCAGCAGACCATTCAGTTCCAAAGAGTTGCTGCTTTACTGCAGCGTTCAAGATTTTGCACCATCCTGTTCTACATTAAAATACACAATAATGGTAGGAAATACCTAAACAAAAGCACCTGAAATTAGTAGGAAGACACCACAATAAGCACAACAACAATACATAACACCTTGGAGTTCAACAGTTCTGACATGTAACCTATGCATTGTCCACGCACACTGCATTGTGTGGACTTATAAGTTCCCCAGACACAAAAGCTATCAATGCAGATGAAAGAAAATCAAAAAGGTAATCATGCGTAACAGTTGTCAGTATTTTTCCACCAATTATGCAATTTGAGAACAGTCTAGGAGAGATGTCCAAATAAGCATCAGGTGAACATTTGGATGACAGATGGATAGGAGTCAAGCCGGCAGTCACCTCATCTGCAGCTAGGTTTAAGAGGTTGTCACAGTAGCTTTTGCCATATGTCCTACAGATGACGAAGGCTAACACATGACAGTGAACAGCTATACACTAAGTTCTTTCAAGGTCTAGGTATGGATCACGAGGGATGCTCTGAATGTGTGGAATCCAACAGCCTCCTGTGCAAATACACAGAGTGTGAAGGCATGTACAAGTATTAAAAGAGAATTTCAAGGTTGCTTTTATAAGAGATAACAGCCAGTTCAGAGGAAAGAGTTAAAAAGCTTTACAATTATAGGAAGTATCATGAGACTGAATGCTGTCTATACACATTAAGGCTTCCCCTCCCACCAATTTAAGTAGTTTTAAAAGGTGAAGCATATTCCTACCTCTAATTAAAAGCACTGAAACTGCTTCAGTCTGCTGTCAGTGACTACATATAGATCATATTCTCCAGAACCTTTTATTCCTTTTGAACAAAGTTAATCTCTTCAAAATTATACTTTAAGTTTAAAAACCAGTACAATAGTGATTGCTTCATGTCACAAGCCTGCAAAGAGCTAACTGACCAATACATCTGTGTTAAGACTAATTCAAATGGCTCTCCATCCCCTAGATCCTTCACCAGCATTATCAAAAGTGGAAAGCGTCATCAAGGAAAAAGGAACCTGCAGAGTGACGTGAAACAGCCAAAATTCATGAAGGGGAAACCAGTCCCAAGGAAGCACACAACAGCAGCATAAATTCAGTTGAAAGTTACCTTTGTGGATCATCTAGTCTAATGGGTTGCTCAGAGCTGAGCTAACTTCTGAGTTAGGTCAGTCCATTCAGAGTCCCTTCCACTTGCATTCAGAATCTCTGAAATGGTAGAAGATTCTACAGTTCCTGGGGCACCCGGTTCCTGAGCTTATTCACTCTCATAATTGATTGAATTTTTCTTCTATGCACAGTCAGAATTTTCTCTGTTGCAACTGCTGTCCATAGCCTCTTCTCAGAAGTGTACAGTGAAAGGGGCAAGGGCAATCTCTGCCTTTTCCAGCATATGTGCCATTTGAACCTCACAACCTGCCAGCCCCTTTACCTAACTCAACAAATCAGAGGACAAACTTGCTCTAGTTAGTAGACAGGAGAGCCAACAAGGAAATTGCCTAAACTCCAGTCACAGCAAACTGTAACCTGACAATTCCAGCTCTGCTACTGCGTGGGCAAATATGGAAGAAAGTCTCAGATATGTTCACCTCATGCTCTCTCAATGATGAAGGAGCATTTGTGGGTTATAAATACAGCTCTTCTACAGCTGGAACTCTTCGTTGTTTTTTTAATTATAAAATAGCATACCATAGTTGGGAGTCAAAATGCATTTTGAAATGTAAATCTTTTATGCACTGCAGAACACAAAGTTTTTATGTAAAAAAAAAAAAAAGCCCTGTCTGACAACACAACACTCTTTGAGCCGAGTTCTTTCTTGGGGATTTCTCTAAGTAGAAAACTGTGCAAAGCACTCACAGTTTAACTCCTGATTGCATGACATAAGGTTTTCTAAACAGCTTTTCCTTGTAATCTCTTTATAATCTCTTAGTCCAGTTCCTTGGTCTTCCCACGCAATACAAAAAGCTACCTGTGGAAATTTCAAGCACCTCCAGCTCCCTTTGGTCTCTCACAATGAAAGGTGATGTCGACTCTATAGACTAGATTTCAAAACTGGACAAACAATTTAGCTTTTAATGAAAAACCAAAAACCCAAAGTCAAATCCACATATCATGCTGCAGATGCTGGGAAACTGAACGCTGAAAATAGTTTCCCTTCCCATGTGAAGATTTAGAAATTTGAAAATAGGATAAAAACAACTGAGTAGGACACTGATCCTCGTATGTTGTAAAAACTGAGCATGACTGGTTTAATTTAATGAAATTTATTGTATATATTTATAATAATATATTTTAAATATATTTATATTTAACCAATTTTATTTAATTTTTGTTTTCTCACTTGTTGTATTTAATAATCACATTTAACAATAAGGTAGCAAAAGAAGACTACTTGGACAATCTAACCTAAGGTAAAAAGAAGTAGGAAAAAATCCCAAACACCTTATCACAGAAAAACCCAGAAGAGCAATGTACTGAATTTTTTGTGCAACTTACAGACCCTGTTCTAGACAACACTCTCCAATAAACTAGTTAGGAGTCTGTTTATTCTACTTCTATGAGGTAGTTATAATATCCTTGTCTTTATTAATGTAGGAGGAATACAAACTGTACTGTTCTAGTGCACAGAATGCATTATTTCATGCCTAAGACATCTTCTATCTCTGTGTCCAGAGTAACGGGGTACAACTCACAGTACTTGACTAAAATCATGGATATACCTAACATCTGGCAAGACTGTAATAATGTGACTGGAAAGAGGTCACCTACATTTCTGCTTCACGATGACCTCGAAAAATCTTTTTACTCTAAATTAATGTGACCATTTGGATGAAGGAACACAGCAGGAACAAAAAAATCCTTTGCTAGTGGCAAAGATATCTACCCTAAACAAATGCCAGTGAGTCCACCAGTAAAACTACTTAGCTATTAAAGAATCAACATGAAAATGACAAAAAGGGGTATACAAAATGGGTGACATCTATCCTGGAAGAACTCCTAAAGCATAAGGACTCCATGTAATAACACACTGTGGCATTGTCAGTCTCTTACCTGAGCTGGTGAGCACACTCAGAGGGCTGCTGGAGGAAGTGAGTGCAGCAGTACCACTTGGTGTATTCTGAGCTGCACTGGCTGCAGCTGCTAATGCAGCCAGGTTCTGCAACTGCACCGCATTCAGTCCTGCAACACATTGAAGAATGCACAGTTTCTCCTAAAACAGTCACCATCATAGAAGCTTGACAGATCCAGCAACCTCAGCACATCACAAGTGATAATGGAAAGGAGTGTAAAAACAGTATGCTTAATATTAGTTACTGATCTTTTCTACATTGCAATTCTTTCTTAAAACTCAAAAAGGAGCTTTTCTTTGCCCAGACAGAGGAGTTTCTGTAAAAAAACAAGCAGTAATGATCTGAGATGTAGACTCCAGATTACAGAAATTTTCAAGCAGCATTCCACCCAAACACAAAAGCATAGCAGCTGAGTTAACCCAGGGTCTGATAGCTCACCTGTAAGTCAGAGAACTTGTCTAGACACTAGACCAATAACCTCTTCATCTTGTGTCCCTCCACAGTCCTTTTACTGGAGCAGCAGTAACTGCAGAATTCTTTCAAGAAGGTCTTTAACCCACCATCAGCTAAGTATCAGCACATTTTGTATGGTCCCCAAGAAGCAACAGTCAACTGAGAGACAATGTTAAGAGGGCAACTCCTGACCACAAGATCAGCCAATGCATGCATAGGCTAGTCAGCTGGTCAAACTAAAGTGGGAAGTTAAACAGGAAGCATCAGGCATGTTGTGGTTCAGGGGGAGGAAGGTATCCCTGCATACATGAACTTTCACTGGCCAGTTTACTCATCTGACTCACCTCAATTTTGAGTCATAGTTTTTGAATTAAACCATTTGGTCAGTACTGACACTGTAGTTTGCCCCCCTCTTTCCCACCATAGGATTAGCATTAACATAAATCTTCTGAATTCTGTATTTTAGCCATCCTTTGGTGGGTTAGCTCCATTCTTCCAATTCTGCCTTTCTTCACTTATTTCCTCTTTTTTTTTCCCTAACTTTGCTTAGTCTAACTATTCCTCCTCTTTTTATATGAATTCAGACAATCCCTAGTACTTCTTCCCTATAAAATTAAAGCCAAAATAAAATTACCCACCATTCTGTTAACAACATCAAAATGTCCTAGGCAGATGTGGCACCTTCTCTTTCAGATGTCACCAAGTACTTACTGAGCGAAATATACATCTCAATTAAAATCTCAGTTTTGTAATTAAAGTACGTAAACAGACACCCTCAGCATGTGTGCGACAATGCAGCATAAACTACTTATTTTATGAAAACCTTTGACTACCGTTAACACAGTCAATTTGGGGGTTTTATATTCAATTGTTCGTTTTTTGTGACATGGTCTGTTTCTCTAACTATATTTAAAGCCTGACACTAAAACCAAAGTTATATTTTTCTGTTTTATTGTGCTGCAGAGAGTTAAAAGTGCAACTGTTACAGCTGGTGAAGAACAGAGCAGCTTCCTTTCTTTCTGAAGCAGTCTGGCATGTGAACACTGCACTTGTCCTCTTGTTATCACATTGTTTTCCCACCTGGTTTCAAATAGGGTCAATATTAAAATTTTGTCTACAGTCTGATATAATTTGGGATTTATCTACTTAATTTTTCTTTCTATTAATTTCAAGAAAGGAGATTAACTGAGATACTAACAGGGACTCATGCAACACATTGCTTATACGACTGAGTTCTCAATTTAAAAAAACCCACACCTTAAGAACAGTGAAGACTGAATTACCTTGGAAACTTCACAGGCAACCTCAGCTACTTACCCCCTTCCCTCTGCCCTAATCCTTCTTGTACCAACATGAACTGTTGTACTGTTTTTCTCCTTTTTCTAACACTTGCTTTCCCCTCAACAAGATGGGGAAAACCAGCTTCACGTGCATAACAGAACCCATTATGGAACACCACCACACAGGATATTAGTGAAAGTGATTAAAAAAAATGCTTTGGACAAGAGTCTTGGATCTAAAGAGCTCTGAAGAGGTCTAACATGAAAAAAGTAAACATAAGAAGCCAAGGTTAGAATTGACCTCAACTATAAATTAATGTTCTGACAAACAACACCATAACACATTGCAAGACCTTGTACTTGTTACTGATGTGCAACTTTAAAAGCTTGAAATGTTCAGTATTAAAACCAAAACTGTATTTTTCTGCCAGCAGAAGAGTTTAGAGAATGTGGTGAATGGAGTTACTAACACGTTTTATTATTCCCCACCCTGTGAAGACAGAAGGGACAATTACTTTACAGCCTGAGTGCTGCTATACCTTCTGAACATTCTGACAGCTGTCGACAGCAAGGAATTTGTCTCACACCTTTTAAGCTGATATTTCTCTAATAGCAATGGTGTTATTGTTTGTAATTGAAACAAAGAACCTGAGTGAAGGACCAGTTCATATTCATACCAACGTCGCATTTTCAACTTCGATGTATTTGATAACAGAGTATTTAAAATGGAAAACCTAAGAATCCATTATCACTGAAACACACGCATTAACACTTACTTCAAAATGCAATGCTTCAAATAGGCACCTGTTTGGATGAAAAAAAATATACAGAGCCATCTTTCTGTACCTATATGGGAAGATAATTGTAAACGCCAGAGGGGAGATCACCATCACACCACAACTTACCTGGGGGACAATGGTTAACTAAGATTTAAGAGGGAATATCCACACTTGTAGCAGAGGATTCCTGTCATTCCAAAGGAGTGAGTAAACTCAGGACTACTTATTTCAAATGAGGTTAATAATGTCTATGGTCTTTGGCAACTTTGTCTACCCTCCTCTTTTCTGTGGGACTGAACTTGTCTTCTGGTGGTAAAAACTCACCTCCCATTGGGTGGAGGCTGCTCAGTGTGTTCAGGTTCCCAGATGATGCAGCTGCTGTCTGCTGAAGGAGCTGCAAATAAAGCTAGACATTACACCAAAAAACAAAACAAGAGTGAGAGTGAGGGCTGGCTCTGCTTCTGGGAGAAACTGCATCACACCACAGCCAGAGCGCCGTCACAAAGGGAACTCCCACTGCCCATGCACCACATCGTAGCAAAGCATAAAGCGAATTCCCCTTACACAATACAGCCAGAGCACCACCATAGTGAAAATCCATGCTGCCCATGTATCACACTGCAGCCAAAGCAACAGCACACCTTCCCTACTCAATATAGTAAATGTTGATGGAAGTTTATAGCTAATACAGCAAGACAATCCCAGCAGAACCAGCATCAAAAGAGAACCCCTATTCAAAGCACTTCAGGCAGGATTGCTACCCCTAAGAATAAACTACCTCAAGCCAGACTTTACAGCTGACACTGCCAGCATAGGACAAATGGCAAATGCCACACTAAAACCAGAGCCCCTGTAAGGGGGAACCCACTCCACTCTTGTTAAACACAGCAGCCATGAGAGAAATTTCAAGTTTCAGCTCAGAAGCTATTCAGAGGGATTTCTTATTCCATTCTTCATTAGCTAGATGGTGTTATAAAAAAAATTCCAATCTGCCAAACCTAAAGCAGTATTAAACAGAAAGAATACCCCCCACTTGAGCAGTACATCATACCAAGAATGAGATGAAATTTTTTCCTTTTCTGTTCCCTAGACCCTGTATTGCACTAATACAGTTCTCATATCTCCTCTAGCAACCCACATAAGCCAGAGCACATCAGTTTATGAAAAGCTCATCCTTCAGGCACCTAGCAAAATCGACCTAGATCAGTGACAAACAGCAGAGTACCTTCTGTAGTGTCATTTTTGCTAAAGACAGTAGTTTCTCTCAATTTTCTGGTTTTCCTTGGGTGGTTTTCTTTTTTTTTTTTTTTAACTTTAATGTGCATTAGGGGCTGCTTGGTGCTGCCAACCTGATCATGTTTTCTGTTTCAACAACACCAAGTACTAGTCTAGGTTTCATTGGAAGGGGATGAAAGAAATAAAGGCCAGAAAAGGAAAAATGAAGGGGTAATACAAAAAACTGTCAGACAGACAGACATGGATATTGGTGAACATTGAGGTCATAACATACAAAGAAAATCTCAGCACAAACTCATTCTAAATAAGATGGGGTAAAAAAGAACCAGTGGACTTTAAGGCTACAGTGACTGGTGTTGAAATCCTCATTTCAATGTACCCTGATGAGCAGTTAGCACGTAACTTAATTTCAGCCTCTTCATAATCCCCATTTTGCGTAAGAACCCTGCTTCTATCTATTAGGAGCCTTCTAAAAAAGAATATGTTGAACACTACAAGACTCTAATCTCTGAAGAGATGGAAAGAAACAAATCAGAAACTCACTGCTAAGTATTGGGGTCCAAGTGTGTTGAGACCAGCCAGGTTTCCCCATACTGAGGCAGCACTGATCTGTTGCATTTGTTGCTGGAGTTGCTGAGCAATTCGTTTCTGCTCTTTGTCCTTCTGTGTGTCTGCAAATTTCACCACAATGGGAGAAGAGCAACCCTGCAAACAGCAATTCAAACAATTACATACTTGCTATCCCCAGCAGACTCAAAAACCAGTGCATTAAGATCCAGTCACTGGAAGCATTTTCCTCCCAACCCTCAAGCATACATATATACATATATACATATTAAAACAGCACATCTCTTGAAAGGTTCAGTCTCCTTTGATTTTAATTCTATTTTGTATTTCGGTATTTTCTCTGCAAATGAAATTTCTAACTCGAGCTCTAAAAACAGGAAAACAAACACAGAGGTCCAGCAGTAGCATTTGCAAAGAAACACAAACTGCACTTATCCTTGTCTCTGCTCGCTAGTCCTCCAAACTCCATAGTGACTGCCTTACAAATTACACCTCCTGACACCCACTAACTTGTTTTACCTCCATGGTTTGTGCTTGGTGCATCGCTTTGATTGCTGTTTGTGCCATGGCTCTTGTTGTAAAAGTCACAAATGCACAACCTGGGGAAAGAACAAAAAAAGAACCAGGTGATTCACTACATCCATGATTACTAGGATGAATAAAGAAATGAAGATGCCTATAAGGCTGGCAGGGGGAATCACAGAAAGAGCTGCAATGCCACCTTGAGCTGCAAAAGGCAGCATCCAGTGGGGAGCTTTGAAATGCTAGAAAAGCTTCTTTCTTACCTCTGCTCAGGCCATCCGGGCCCCGTAATATCCTGCATTCTTCAATCTGCCCAAAGGGGGAGAACATCACTCGGATATCATTTTCATTGCACTTCTTGGATATCATTCCAATAAACAACTTCCTATCTTCTACTGCTAAGAAATCAAAGGATAAGAGTATTACCAGCAGATACAGGCTTACTAGATCTTATTTTGTTAAGCCTCCTCCATATGCATATAAGATGCTTCAATGAACCTGAAAATGCCTGCTCTATGATGTTTTATGTTTACATTTTACTGACTGTTTCTCCCTTGCAAGCCTGTAAGACAAGGAAAAAATACATCAGGTTTAGCTCTGCCCTCTATCTCCTACATCTAGTTCCTGGTGAGTGAGAGAAGACTCGTAAGTACTTTATTAGACTGTTCTCATCCTCTCTCCTCTGTCTCTTCTGCTACCAACACAGGTATCTAAGTAACTATCTAAATAAGCAATTCGGGTGCAGAAAGCTTCTTTCTAGCCTCCACATTATGCCAATAACTTTAGAGCTGTCTACTTCTTCACGCGCCTTTCTCAACAGTAGAAACAGCAGCAGTTGCTAAACCGAAACAGTTTCAATTCTGTTTCATATTCATCCACTCTGACATGCATCAAAAGCATGAAAATAACATCAAATCAGAAGTGTGCTACTATATCTTGCATCTAAACACTGATGCTACCAGATACATGAGAGTTGATGAATACCTTTCAGAGTGCAGACTACTGTAAAATAAGCGGTCCAGAAAGACATTTATTTTAACTGTGCAGTTGGTGGTTACTAATATCTGTTTAAGGTCACTTGAAGGAGTGGGGTGAAACTGAATACAGAGCAGAACTTTATCTCTCTCCTTTCACTTGAGCATGCTAACTAACCTCTGAAATACTTGTATTTGGAAATACAGAAGTTGGCAAATACAACATTCAGCACAATATAAAATATGATGAAGGCTGCAGCGTAATTTGAAGTTTCAAGCAAGAAAGTGTTATATTTGGTGAAATGGTGAGGGGAAATCAAGTTATTTGCCATCTTCCATGGTGTTGAAGGAGAAAATCCCAAACTATTCCAGTTGAAATTACTTTGACTATTAAATCTTAATGTTGTACTCAGTTCATTTTCAAGCTTTTGGAGCCATAAGCTGCTTACAAATACTTTTCACAGTCCATTTTAGTTCAAGAGACGCAGAATCCCTTTTACTAAAAGCAAATTAAAATATTAATTAAATGATGCTTGCTCATTTGTATTTTCACATACATCTCTTACTAAAACTCATAATTATATAGTAGTGTCAAGCCCAAAAATTCCATTAAATAATTTTTCCCCTCTCTCCATTATTTTCCTAGGATACTCATATGTGTGTATAATAATTTTAGAGAAACTATTCTTTTCTCCTCCTAACAATACTTCAAAAGAATTACTCCTTTCTAGATATATTTGCATAAAGTGTATTCTGTATACACACGGAGTAACATGCAGATGGAATAACTCCTACTACTGGAAATGACCTTAAAGATCATCTAATTCCAATCCCTCTGGCATAGACAGGGACACCTTCAACTACATCATAGCCTCATTCAACCTGGCCTTGAACATTTCCAGGGAGGGGGCACCCACAACCTATCTGAGTAACCTGTTTCAGTGTCTCAGCATCCTCAAATTGATTAACTTCTTCCCAATATGTCACCTAAACCTACTACCCCATCCTATCATTATACTCCCTGATAAAGAATCCCTCCCTGTCTTTCACATAGGCCACCCTGAAATACTAGAAGACTGCTACAAGGTCTTCCCAGAGCCTTCTCTTCTCTAGGCTAACAAAATCCAACTCCCTCAGCCTGTCCTCATATGAGAAGTCTTCCAGCCCCCTGATGACCTTTCATGGCCCTCATCTGGGCCCGCCTGAGTGGGTCCATGTCTGTCTTATGCTGAGGGCCCTCAGAGCTGAATGCAGTAGTCCATGCATGGCCTCATGAGACTAAAGCAGGAGAAAAACCTCGCTTGACCCGTTAGCACTTCTTTTCATGCAGCCCAGGATACAACTGGGTTTCTGGGCTGCAAGCACACATTGACAGCTTATATTCATAGTTTCATCCATCAATACCTCCCCTCCATGAGCCCTCCTCCACGGGGCTGCTCTAAATCCACTCATCACCCAGCCTGTATTTGGGACTGCTCTGATCCCAGCACCTAACCTTGCACTTTACCTTGTTGAATTTCATGAGAATTACATGGGCCTGCTTCTTGCATTTGTCAAAGTCCCCCTGGATGGCATCCTTTCCCTCTACAGCATCAACCACAGCACTTCGCTTGGTGTCCTCTGCAAACCTGCTGAGGGTGCACTCAGTCTCGCTGTCCATGTACCCAACAAAGACTTAAACCACCTTAGTACAAAGAAGATCTCACTGGATGTTTCCCTAACTGACAACATGGTTCTACTGCAAGCAGCAGCAGTAGAAGATACAGAGTCATCGAATTTCAGAGACATCACGTACACTACCTACTATACTGAAAACACACTTTTCCCTTCCCTTCTCTCTTTCTCTTCTTTCTCTTCTCTCTTTCTCTTCTCTCTCTCTTTCTTTCTCCTTAAAAATAATCAGGTCTCCTACTCAAGAAAGCTTCACCATAGAAGCTGTTCAACAAAAGTAAAAACCTCAAGCTTCCCTATTAGAACAAATGATGCCACCAAACTCAGACTTCAGTACAGCTTACCATTGCTCTTTTCACTGTCAGCTGGTTTCATCTGGATAGGATGGTGCATCTAAAAAATATATATTAAAAAAATATTTAATCCTGGATGCATTCACTTTATACTACATGAAACACATCCCATAAGAACTGTAGAAGAAATGGTAGCCTAAACTGCCTCCACAGAAAAATGTAATACATACATTTCTAGAACAAAGAAAAGCTTTTGCAGTGATAGGCCATCATTCTTCCTCAGACTATTACAAGAGTTGTGCCCAGCCACCACTTTACTACCATATCATTCTCCCAAATGGTCTAAAGTGGTCTGTTATTGTACAAATCCCACAACATTGCTCTTCTGCATAGTTCTTTAAAAACATGATTTAAGGGTAAGACAACATACGTTTGCATATCAGTATGCCAGAGCTCAGGAAAACAACACAGTTGCAAAGAAAGGTTGGGTCTCCTCTTACCCCTGGGAGGATCTTCATGTTGTGAAGAGCATTCTGTGCTTCTAGTGCAGCTTTACGGGTATAAAATGTAACAAAACAGCACCCTGCAAGTGAAACAAAACACTAGCAAGAAGAAACACTATGAATCTTCACCTGCTGAATACAAATTGCAAGTCCCACTTCTATCCCTCCAATGTAAAACATACGACAACTAGAAGACTTTAGACATTGAAATAGGAAGGTACTACTGATCACAACTGTTTAAAAAAGATTTCCAAGTGTAATAAAATAGGATATATTCAGAACTGACCCAACATCACTAAATGAGTTTTTTAATGGTGTATTAAACACACCTGTCACATAATTGTTGGCTACTTCATTATGAAACTCGATAACCATTTGCTAGTACCAAAAATTTTCTTAGTTTTACAGGAAATAAAGCACTGCATTTAACTGAACTGCAAATCTAGGTATAGCATTTAGTTAGGATTCAATGTACGCAAATTAAAGAACTTAATATTAAATTTAATTTGATATTTCCAGCAACATTTTGGTAATATCATAACATCACAATGATGCTCTGGAATATTAATTTGCAGTTTTAATCCATTCTTCAAGCATTCCCATTACTTCTGAGCTCCAGAAAAAACCCCCAAAATTATTATTTTCCTCAGCTCAGCTAACAACTGGATCACGATCTAAGTAAAGACTAAAAAGCCTGGGCTCGCATGCACACCTGGTCACAGAACTTCAGCACACAAATCAAACAGCTAAGACTGTAACCACGTGAAAGCAGCTGAGACCCTAAGTCTCCCGTAAGTACAAAAGTTCTCACCTTTGCTTTGAGGAGGGTTTTGGCTCCTGTCCCTCAAGACATTGATTTCATAGACAGCACCATACTGTTCAAAAAGTTCTCTTAGATCCTTCTCACACCAGCTCCGTGGGACCTGACCCACAAACATCTTGATAGCATCTAGATCAGGTTGGTCCGGGTGATCCAATGTGCCATTCATTTTCTTTGAGCTATTAAAAACAATAAGGAATTTCTGGTTTATACCTTTCAACAGATTCTAGATGCTACTGCACCTAGAAGCAGCTTGCTTACGGCAAGATTAAAAGAATTATTTCTACATATATAAAAATGTATATGGTTAAAATACACATATAAAGAGAGACTCTTGCACATTCCTATTCCTGCATAGCAAAGAATATTCAGAAACATCATTCACGTTCACTGGCAAGCTGAATACTTGGAAACCAAACAAACATTCTCTACACAGTTCTTTAAAACTTTTAACATTTGTTTCTATCATGTAGTCAACAACACCTGGGATTCAGGACATAGATTTGCTGAGGTGACTGAGAAATATCACTAATTAAACCATGTAAAATTTTACAGAAAAAGCAAGCAGAACAGGAAGGAACCTGAATTCAGTTTACCCACAGACTACTGATGTTACTGGTAACCAGTGAAAACTGGTAACGAGTATAACATTTATTTTGTTGTTTTAAAACGTGACTATCTGAAACCATTTTCCAGGGTGAAGAACCATCTTAATACAGTGAATCACATGTAACTAAACAGATGAGAAGTTTCATTAAAGGTTTGCAAGGCAATAGCCCTTTGTGAAAATAGGGAGCTTTCAACAATATTTGGCAAAAACCAAAAAAACCAAGCTTAGGTTGACTAAAAATCTAGTTAGTCACAGACTGAATCAAGTTGAGTAACAGCAGGGTGTTAACACAGAAAAAAAGTCACTTCTTAGACTACACCACCACAGAAGGTGTTAAGTACAGAAATCTTCAATAGGCTTTAAGGCATTACCATATGAACAGCTTACAACCTATTAATAAAACTATTTTATGCTCTACCCAGTTAGCCAATAGTCATACACCACTTTCTGTACTGACTTTTCATTGTGAAGCGTAATGTGAGGTCTTGTTATAGGTAGTCATGGTCTGGTATACCACAGGACCTATCTCTGTGGAAGACATACTGCAATACATCCTGTTGTAGCTATAGTGATTAGTAGGTTAAAACTGCTGACCAGCCCCTGCATTGTCAAAGGACACGGGGAATGGAACAGTAACTATATAATGATTCACCCCAGCCCCTGAACTCTTTGTTCAAGAATACAGGTGGCCTTCTTCCAGAGTAGTCAGCTCTCCGTCTCTGCTTTTTTCCTTTTAAGATAAGCCATTCAAAAACTATTAACTTCACATTACGGTAAAGTGTTCCCCTAGAACAGAACTGAAAAAAGAAAAATTCCAAACCAGGTAATGTTTAGGTAATTTTTTCCCCTCCATACACTGCTGTTGAGAACCTAAGCAAAAAGTGATGCCATGAAAGCTAATTCAGTAACTGTGAACATCTTCAGAAACAACAAAGCTTCTTACTAGAAGGGAAAGGACTTAGCACAAATCCTTTCACTCCTCTTTACCTTTCCACTTAGAAAGGGTCAGCACCTCTCAGATACTCAAGGTGTACTCTACCTTTTACAAAGAAGCAAGTACCTCTCCTTTCAATGTCTTTTAATTTCAATGGAGAACAACTGGAAACCATTAACGCTCTTCTAAAAAGAATTTTCACCCCGGCCTTCTATGCCAGGGGTAGCTGCTGGAGCATAGCATGGCCCCTGTTAACTGGGCAACTCTTAACATGACCTCAACAGTATACAAGGAATCTTTCATTCCGAATTAAAAAGGCTTAGTCTAGAGTCATTAATAAGGAAAACAAGACACTGTTCTCCCAACATTTGATTAAAATTACTGACATAATAATATCAGCACCTGTAAAACACTAGAAATGGTGCTGCCAAATAGCTTTATTCCTCCTTAGCCCTCAATCTCAAAATTATTTTATCACTTTTTCCACCTGCCCAGAATCCCATATAGTGAGTCAACATCCACTAGGATTTCTTCAGGAACACAAATTGCAGGCTCTCATATCTCCCCTCCCTCCCAAGGGTAGTTCAGACAACAGAGACTCCAGAGAAAGCACGTCCAACTATTACTTTAGCTATAAACTTAGACACGAAGACAAAATACTTACACAGAGCTAGCATTCAAGGAGCAATGGTCCACCATCATCTCTGGGAGGAAATCCAACTTGAACGCAGCCATCACCTCAATCTGACAAACTACTAACACTAGATCAATGTATTGCCTAACCCTGAAACAACGCCACTTTCCAAAAGTCCTGCAGGTCTTAACACTCAGCCACACAAAAACCACACAAACCACAGAAACAGAAGCTCAGGGAGACCAGCAATAGACACCACAGAAACAGGCTGGACTGGGAAAGGGACATGGAATCCCAGATTAAAAAGGGGATGCGACCATGTGAAGGGAGGCTCAGCTTAACATACAATGAAAATGCTGATGCACTGGACTTGTTTTGTGCAATTTTCCCTGGCGAAGCAGTACTGAGTGCACTGTCAGATAAACAGAGTGTCAGATCCATGAAGATAGCAATGGGTGACAGAGCAGAAAGAATACAAACTCCAGTCTTTCCATCCTCAACTAACTCCTTGCCTCCCAAAATGGCAGTCTAAGGCCTTGAGGTTCATACACTCTCTTCCCATATCACCAATATTAAGGTGTGAAGTCAAGAGGTTCCTTCACCATAAACATTTTCAATGGCTGATCATACTCTTTTCACCTTGAGTACTATTTCTTACACTCTCCTAACTTCTACAGAGAAAAAATCCAACTGAAATATTTCTCTGAATCCAATAAAAGAATTAAAAATCAAAGCTAAGAATATGTAATTACTTAAAAATTATTTAATTACCACAGAACATCAAAACCTACTCCTTTTATGGAAGCAAAACACAGATTATTCTGGAAGCAATACTTTGCCCATCATGCATCTATAATTCCAGAGATACACAAAGCCTATAGATAACAAAGAAAGGGGGAAACCACATCAATTTGTTGAAGTATTTTACAGTCTCTTAAAACACTTATCGGAACACCTCACCCGCTTAATCACTAAAACAGGAATAACATGTAGGTCCAGGGAACTGTGAGAGATATTTATACACATAATACAGACCTCTTGTTACATTTCCAGTACCCAAACTAATTGGGGAGATAATCAAGTTAATACTGGACACATCAGGAAATACAGAAATATTTGATTACAGACAGCAAGTGCTGCCAAGGCAGCTGGGTGTGTCTGAGCCCTCCAGGAGGGATGATTAATGCAAGTCCAAATAAGCCTTATGTGTACCGTCGATATAACCACAAAACAAACTCTCAGAGCATGAAGGAATGCATGCTGGGACTGCTGTGATCACTTTTTTCCTTGTCTGTCAGTGCCTGCAACACTTACTTGCACTTAAGTGGCCAGTATATTCAGCTTTCTTTACGCTTGTACAGTTACAGCACGTCAATTGTTTTTTTCATTAAAAAACCCCAACATTTCAAACCTCTGAAAAAAAAGATTTCCAATCTTCCTCCTACAGTTAGGTTAATTAAAAGGTTATTAAAAGGAGTTAGGTCTCATAATACAAAGAGATATGCATGTTACTGCAAAATAAAGAGAGGAGGTAAATTAAGCATGTATCAGACATTCAACAATAACTGCTTCATGCATGCTTTTACCATGCAGTAAGTGCAAGAAAGCTTATTCTTCAGTGAAAAAGCTGTAAGTTACCTGTCAAGTATGACTGTTAAAAGCATGCAAAGAGGCACTAGGGAGCACAGGCCAATTTCACAAAATCACTAGGTTGGAAAAGACCTACAGGATCATCATTCCTATCAATCACTAAACCATGCCCTTCAGCACTCATCCACCCTTCCTTTAAATACCTCCAAGGATGGTGACTGTTCCAGTGCCGAGACCCCTTCAATGAAAATTTTTTTTTGTTAGATTTTGTAAACTTTTTTAGCTTTGTTAGCTTTCAGTAAATTGTTAGCTTATTAAATTGTTCAAATCTACCTCCAGACACAACTTAAAGGACTCCCAATTGAAAAATGTCATGTTACATAAAACACAATATTCAAATGTTAAATTCAGCCTGCAGCCCATGTGATGGATTTCTCTACAATGAGCCCACAGAGAGAAACACTTCAGATTTATACAATTAGGAAAGCAGAACACAATGAGGTGACACACGGAATCAAGACTCCATAACTTATAAAGTTATAAAGTAGGTATGTTTATTCAGCGCTGAGATGCACGGGAGAATCATTTCTCCAAAACAACGTGCGCAACCATCATGGCAACTCATCTTGGCTTTATACAGTGAACTGATGCATATTCTAAAAACGCCTATACATATGCATAAACTCTGGTCGTTTCTTATTATAATGAGTTTGAGAAGAGACCTCTTCCTGTTTTCTGCCTGTGAAAGATTTTCCCAGGGATGGNCCTTAAGTGTTAGTGCTTATCTCAAGCTAAACAGTGGCTATCCTGTTAATACTTTCCCCAGCTCCAAATCAATCCCCCCTTTACTAGTAAATTAGTAAATTCTTTTACTACTTAACATGAAAATTCTTTTTCTAGCATCTTCTCAAAATATTTATTTGATTCCAACTTCTGGTGAAGTTGGTGTTTCTTCCAAGTACAATATGTGTCTCTAGTACTTTGAAGGCATCACTGGCAACATTTGACCAAAATAAGGACCAAAACCCAGGATGCCAGCTATCATTGCCAACAGCTGTCTCAACTAATTTAGATTCAGGAGCCAGGGTGTAAGGTTTTTTTTCTTTTTCTCCCCAAATATCAATCTGTTTTCTGGAGGTGATTTCTTCAACAGATCAATGTTTTTCCATCTTGATTGCTGTGAAGGCTGTTAATACTTGGTACAGTTTATTCCACTCTCCTTCTAGTAGTTGTTCTTTAATCATAAAAACTCATCC